>CM055901.1:59083808-59458808 GCA_029582155.1 Panopea generosa
ATGAATTAAGAACAAGTTATTTTTTTGTAAATTATGTTAAAAAAGATATTTTAGTAAAACTAAATTTGCTTTATAGAACTTTAAAATATCTTCTACAAATTAGGAAGTGTGAAACATTTTTGCTTTTAACACACTTGTACTTCTGATTAACTAAAAATGAATTTGTTGTTGAAAATTACATAAACAATATATAAATAACTCTCTATAATATGTACAGTTAAAATTGAAGCAATAAAAATACAGTGTTGGATTTGAAGGGGCTCCTGGTAGTGAACAATAATTTTTGGGGGTGGTGCTTTAGCAGCCGCTCTCAGAGCTAACATGATGTTTTCCTATATTGCAAATCTACAACCATGTATCCTGTTAATGCAAACCTGACAACCACCAATCAAATAGTTCCACTCCCTGATAAGCGTTCGAACTCACTATAAACAGTAGATTCGCCTATTTCAATGAAAACATTAATATAATAACAGACAGCGATGATTTATACCTATAAACAATTGTGTATGGTATAAATTCCAAGTTTATATTCAGTGCTATTAATCAGCCAAAAAAAGACAACTGCATTTTTAACTATTAGTCGTAAATATATTTACCATATTTCGTTGAATTTTCTAGATCTACCCCTTATGTCAAGGAACTATACTTCTATAGCTCCTTGCTTATGCCAATAAATCAATACTCGTTCTAAAATTAGAGATATGCTAATGCCGATCACTTGACTTGCGGTTTCTCCCAAATGTTTAAAAATAGACTTGTATTCTTAAAAAGAAATGATCGAGTTATGAATAATGTCAGTGCTGTTTTTTATTATTTAGTAAATATTTCATATATTTCCAATAATTGGAATGGTAGATAATTTCTTTTAAACATATAACAGTAAAGCATTTGTGTTTCCATGGCAAAAATACGCAAACATCCAGATGTGTCTAAAAATAGGCGCCATAACATTTTGGCTAGTGCGGTTCAGTTTATGTGGTGATATAGGGCCCCAGAAAATATAAATATAAGAATCAATTATAAATGTCGACATTTTCATTTCTACTTTTCATCTTTTAAACAAATTGTTTCACTGTTGTGCTAGAGAAATCAATAAAGAAAATAGTAAATGAATATACTCAAAGTGGAATTCATCATGCTAGATTCAGAGCACTTTGATATTTTATATATGATAGAAAGCTTGCCATTTCTGAAAATATCACGATTTGAGTTGAAAACACATATCTCATATCATTGAGTTGAACTAATATCTTGAAGTTGGACATTTGCCAAATTTAAGAGTTGATATTCCTACTACCCGGTATAGCAGAAAAATACACCATTCGGTTGCATTATCTGACTTATTCAAGAGAAGGGTCAATGTTAAGCATAGAACATACAGATTTTGTACCCTGTATTATAAAGAATCAAAGTTAATCGGGATTATTCTACTTCAACATATGCAAACTGACCTGTTTGTTTAAATCAATAGCGACATTTTATATATATAAATATGATCTGCCCCCATCAGCACTTTAGTGCTTTGATTTTATTTGAAAATGTGTGGTTTAATACTCTTGACAAGTGCCACCACTGTCAGTTCATGTCACACCTGTGACAACATTGCCTGCATCATGGTGTCTAATACTGTCAAATTGTAAACCAAAGAAAACATGTTGCAGTCATTATTGTAATTATAGATGGACACATGAATAAAGGCATGAGCCCATAAACAAAGCTGTTCATGGCTGATACACATCTTCATAATGTCCATGATCCATGATAAGATGGATTGTTACATCCTGATACCCGCTCAATAATAAAAAAAGTGTAACTTTGAAGTATGTTTTTGTTGCACAATGTCATACAGTACATTTCTCATTGTGGGCCATTAAAAAATGATCTAGAATCAATAACACTTTATGAAGTTACTTCTGCAGTACATTATTGTCAAGTTGAGTCACTTCACATGACAAAGTGCACATGTACCACAGCACTTGTAATGATAAAACATCTGGTTCACTTGTGGGAAGTCTTGCAAAATACCTTCAAAAATAGTCAAGTATCTTCCTATGTTGATGCCCTAGAATAGCACTTAGGAACTAGGTCTGAGACTTGTCAGTGTAGCACTTAGGGACTAGTTCTGAGACTTGTCAGTGTAGCACTTAGGGACTAGTTCTGAGACTTGTCAGTGTAGCACTTAGGAACTAGTTCTGAGACTTGTCAGTGTAGCACTTAGGGACTAGTTCTGAGACTTGTCAGTATAGCACTTAGGAACTAGTTCTGAGACTTGTCACTATAGCATAACCGGGTGGGGTACAAAACCATATGTCTGTAACAGGATAAATCCAATAATAAACATGTACTCATATAAGATCCTCTAGTTATCACATACTTTACAGTGCAGGAGTGTAATAAACAAATGACATATCTTTTATATTAACCTAGTGTAATATCACTTCTGATTCATAGCTATAATTTGGCTGTCATACGTAAAATTCTGAACTATGTTCTGACATCCCCAAATATATAAATGACGTTGACAATGAACGAAACAAATATGACAGACTTTTTCTCGTTCCTTATAGACAAGATTTGTGACTAATGTATAAATTTATTTGAAACTTTCAATGGTCAATTTGGGATGACCTCGACCCCAATTGACCTATGATGAGGAAGTAAAATCTTCTTCTTATGTTAAATAAATGGTAAATGTTTTTTAGTTATGTGATAAAAAGAATTCTTACGTTCATGCTCATTTATTATTTCTTGGCAAAGCCTCGCATAATTTATTTTTGCCAACTGGTTTAATAAATTCAATAATAAACGAGCACTCATTTAAGTGCCTCTTTTTATGTCATTGATAACATTTGCAAACAATGTAGACCCAGATAAACCTGCTATTAACTGGTTATATACAACACTATTGTACTATAACCTAATTATAATTTATATATTTTCAGTCGGCCAGATTCGTCATTCATGTGGTTCCTGAATCCACTGAAGTCTCTTCGCTACATTCTCTGGCACAACTACAAGTGGATGATCCTCAAGATTCTCATCGTCCTGCTGCTGGCGGCTCTTCTGGCCCTCTTCTTCTACGCAATGCCAGGATACACAGTCAAGAAAATATTCAATGTATGACTTATTTAAGTTTTACACTACTGTTACACAGTGCTCCAGATAAGTTTTTCTTCAAATGAGTATTTTACTCCTTTAATTTGTGTGAATTGCTTTTTTTTCAAAATGCTAAGGGTAAAAATGAACACTTAAATCAAAATTGCTCTGTAAAATAAACCAATCCATGCTGAAATTGCCAAGATTCAATGCTTATTTCACCACTAACTTTGAATTTCAATGTTATATTCAGAAATTTCAATGCTTATAAATATCCCAATATCTTATCTGGAGCACTTATTCCTTTTATAAAATATTCAATACATGGATCTGCAGTCATTTTACATAATGACATTTAAAAATATT
Organism: Panopea generosa; assembly: GCA_029582155.1. NCBI lineage: Eukaryota > Metazoa > Mollusca > Bivalvia > Adapedonta > Hiatellidae > Panopea > Panopea generosa. The sequence goes on from CM055901.1 coordinate 59,087,274, forward strand.
TCATACATAAATCGGCATTTGTTTAACATTTCACCATATAAAAAATATTCAATGCAAATATCTGTTTTATATTTCACCATTTAGAAAGTATTCAATACATAGACCTATGTTTTATATTTCACCATTTAGAAAGTATTCAATACATAGACCTATATTTTATATTTCACCATTTAGAAAGTATTCAATGCATAGATCTATCTTTTTATATTTCACCATTTAGAAAGTATGTTTTATATTTCACCATTTAGAAAGTATTCAGTACATAGATCTGTGTTTTATATTTCATCATTTAGAAAGTATTCAATACATAGTTCTATGTTTTATATTTCACCATTTAGAAAGTATGTTTTATATTTCACCATTTAGAAAGTATTCAATGCATAGACCTATGTTTTATATTTCACCATTTAGAAAGTATGTTTTATATTTCAACATTTAGTAAGTATTCAATGCATAGATCTGTGTTTTATTTAACACCTTTCAGAAAGTATTCAGTGCATAGATCTTTGTTTTATATTTCACCATAAAGAAAGTATTCAATGCATAGATATGTGTTTTATATAATACCATGTTGAAAGTATTCAATGCATAGATCTTTGTTTTATATTTCACCATTTAGAAAGTATTTAATAAATAGATCTATGTTTTATATTTCACCATTTAGAAAGTATTCAATGCATAGATCTATGTTTTATATTTCACCTTTTAGAAAGCATGTTTTATATTTCACCATTTAGAAAGTATTCAATGCATAGATCTATGTTTTATATTTCACCATTTAGAAAGTATGTTTTATATTTCACCATTTAGAAAGTATTCAAAGTATAGATCTATGTTTTATATTACACCAATTAGAAAGTATTCAATGCATAGATAATTGGATTAGATTTTTAAGATGCAATAAACAATATTACACTATTGAACAATATTTATTTATAGGACTGTGTTTGTGTTTTGTAGAAAAAGTGAAAGATGTACAGAATATAATAATATGATAGTTTAAATATGTTTAGAAACAATTCACCAAAGAGATTTTGTATTCCAGGCATAAGGCAGAACAAGATGGGGATGACTGACTATACCATATACTAGCAAAGAGAACATGTTCAGTGCATATATATATTAGACAACACTTCACAATGTATGATATTGCTACACAATCAAGGATTTATCCAGTGCATAGATATGTTAGACAACACTTCACATGTATGATATTGCTACACGATCAAGGATTTATCCAGTGCATAGATATGTTAGACAACACTTCACAATGTTAGATATTGCTACATGATCAAGGATTTATCCAGTGCATAGATATGTTAGACAACACTTCACAATGTTAGAAATTGCTACACGATCAAGGATTTATCCAGTGCATAGATATATTAGACAACACTTCACAATGTATGATATTGCTACACGATCAAGGATTTATCCAGTGCATAGATATGTTAGACAACACTTCACAATGTTAGATATTGCTACATGATCAAGGATTTATCCAGTGCATAGATATGTTAGACAACACTTCACAATGTTAGAAATTGCTACACGATCAAGGATTTATCCAGTGCATAGATATATTAGACAACACTTCACAATGTGAGATATTGCTACACGATCAAGGATTTATCCAGTGCATAGATATATTAGACAACACTTCACACTGTTAGATATTGCTACTTGATCAAGGATTCATCCAGTGCATAGATATATAAGACAACACTTAACAATGTTAGATATTGCTACGCTATCAAGGAATTATCCAGTGCATAGATATATTAGACAACACTTCACAATGTTAGATATTGCAACACGATCAAGGATTTATTCAGTGCATAGATATATCAGACAACACTTCAAAATGTTAGAAATTGCTACATGATCAAGGATTTATCCAGTGCATTTATATATCAGACAACACTTCATAATGTGAGATATTGCTACACAATCAAGGATTTATCCAGTGCATTGATATATTAGACAACATTTCACAATGATAGATATTGCTACACGATCAAGGATTTATCCAGTGCATTGATATATTAGACAACACTTCACAATGTCAGATATTGCTACACAATCAAGGATTTATCCAGTTCATTTATATATTAGACAACATATCACAATGTTAGATATTGCTACACGATCAAGGATTCATCCAGTGCATAGATATATAAGACAACAGTTCACAATGTTAGATCTTGCTACACGATCAAGGATTCATCCAGTGCATAGATATATTAGACAACACTTCACAATGTTAGATTTTGCTACACGATCAAGGATTCATCCAGTGCATAGATATATTAGACAACACTTCACAATGTTTGATATTGCTACACGATCAAGGATTTATCCAGTGCATAGATATATGAGACAACACTTCACAATGTCAGATATTGCTACACGATCAAGGATTTATCCAGTGCAAAGATATATTAGACAACACTTCACAATGTTTGATATTGCTACACGATCAAGAATTCATCCAGTGCATTGATATATTAGACAACACTTCACAATGTCAGATATTGCTACTTGATCAAGGATTCATCCAGTGCATAGATATATAAGACAACACTTCACAATGTGAGATATTGCTACGCTATCAAGGAATTATCCAGTGCATAGATATATTAGACAACACTTCACAATGTTAGATATTGCTACACGATCAAGGATTTATCCAGTGCATAGATATATTAGCCACACTTCACAATGTTAGATATTGCTACACGATCAAGGATTTATCCAGTGCATAGATATATTAGACAACACTTCACAATGTGAGATATTGCTACACGATCAAGGATTCATCCAGTGCATAGATATATTAGACAACACTTCACAATGTTAGATTTTGCTACACGATCAAGGATTCATCCAGTGCATTTATATATTAGACAACACTTCACAATGTGAGATATTGCTACACGATCAAGGATTCATCCAGTGCATAGATATATTAGACAACACTTCACAATGTGAGATATTGCTATACGATCAAGGATTCATCCAGTGCATAGATATATTAGACAACACTTCACAATGTTAGATCTTGCTACACGATCAAGGAATTATCCAGTGCATAGATATATTAGACAACACTTCACAATGTTTGATATTGCTACACGATCAAGGATTCATCCAGTGCATAGATATATTAGACAACACTTCACAATGTTAGATCTTGCTACACGATTAAGGAATTATCCAGTGCATAGATATATTAGACAACACTTCACAATGTGAGATATTGCTACTTAATCAAGGATTTATCCAGTGCATAGATTAGTTATATGAATAATTGTTAGGCTAAAGTACATTTTGGAGAAAATTCAAATGCATAGATCTGTGTTTTATAATGAAAATGTTTAATTTATACAATTTGACATCTATATTAGGCCACTCTAGACATGCACAAGGAAAATATTCAATGCATACCTATCAAATGTATAAAATAGTATCTTTTGGAAAGGAATGAATATTCATTTATACATAAATGTCTGACTGAAACATATATACATAAGTGTCTGAATGGAACAGATGAATATTCATATATACATTAGTGTCTGATTGGAACAGATGAATATTCATATATACTTAAGTGTCTGACTGAAAAAAATGAATATATATAAGTGTCTGATTGGAGCAAAAAATTTAATCATATATACATAAGTGTCTGGATGGAACAAATGAATAATCATAATAAATTATATGCATAAGTGTCTGACTGGAACAAATGAATATTCATACATACATAAATGTCTGATTGTGGGAGGAAAGACTATTCATTTATACATAAATGTCTGACTGAAACACTTGAAATATACATACGTGTGTGACTGTGAAATTAATAAATATTCATATGTAAGTAAGTGTCTGACTGTTAAATGAATGAATATTTATATCTCTGACTGTGGAGTAGCGGAGTAAATGACTAGCTCTGACATGTATATATATGTACTTAAATATACATTCATTGTCTGTCTGTTGGATGAGTGAATATTTATTTTATACATACATTTCTTACTCTAGTTGTGTTCTCAATAGAACTTTGCTTTTATTTTGAGACAACTGTAAAATGAAGAATATGGAATGAAATGTTAGCATTATTAACTCATAGTTTAAAACTGGTAAACACTTTTGTTTTTTATTTGTTGAAGTGTTCTATTGCATGCAATGTTCTAGTGATTGCCATCTATAAGTAAAATATCATTAAGATAAAAAATTTAAATGTATTATTAATGTTCTATCGCATACATAAAAGCTGTTTTATTTAGGATTTTTTACAAATAAATATAATTGACTTTGTATGTTTCTGTAGTGTGCTGTTTGCTATCATAAGTTGAAATGCTGATGCAGACTTTATTACTATTCATTGCAATGTCTACAAGAACAGTAACACATCCAAATATACAAATGTTCGTGATATGAATTCACAAGTTTTTGATATTCAGATAGTAAGTGGAAAAGTTTCATAATTAACTTCTTGAAACAATCACAAATAAAATCACAAATGGAACTTTAAATTATCAAATATTAAATAAGCACATATTCCTCAATGAAAAGAAATGTTACAACATAAAATCACATTACTTTCTTTATTGGACATGTGATGTTGCTGACAATGTCCATCGTTCATGTAAAATTATTTGTAGATGGCGCCACAATTCGCTAAAAGCAAACTCTTTATTCCACATCCTCATGTTTTGATGATTACATAATCACATTGTTTAAATGTCATTTGGAGAGGTCTTGTAATCTATTTTTCCATATCAGTATTATGAGTATGTATAAGGAGGTTAATTTGCAGTTATATTTTAGATATAATTTCATTTATTTTTTTATTAACAAGCTGTAATTATTAGAACCCTCTTTCATAAAATCTTCTCCAAATACCATCTATCCCTCCTTGTATGTTAAGAGTTTACAAACCATAGGTTTACAATACTTGCTTCTCTTTGAAAAGTATGTCAGCTTACAACTTAAATGACGTGACCTTCTTACTTTGACATTTTTTTATAACACTACAGGAATCGCAGCGTTCGTCCGTCTGTCCGTCCGTTCGTTCGGTATTTCGTTTCCAGCCTGTATCTTTGTCATGTATAGATGGATTTTGTTGATATTTTGACACAAATGATCAACATAACATGATTATGTGTTGCGAGTAAGACCCACACCTGTACCTCAAAGGTCAAGGTCTCAATTTGAGTTTGTTTGAATACTCTTTGAGTCTGTGAGATTTCGTGTCTGGCCTGTAACTTCGTCATGTATAGATGGATTTTAATGATACTTGCTACAAATGATCAACATAACATGACGACATGTTGCGAGTAAGACCAACACCCGTAACTCAAAGGACAAGGGCACTATTTGAGTTTGTTTGACAACACTTCGAGTTAGTGTAAGATTTTATGTCCGGCCTGTAACTTTGTCATGCATAGATGGATTTTATAAATACTTACTACAAATGATCAACATAACATGACAAAGTGTCGTGAGTAAGACCCACACTTGTACCTCAAAGGTCAAGGTCACAATTTGAGGTTGTTGAACAACACTTTGGGTCTGTGAGATTTTGTATCCGGCCTGTAACTTTCTCATGCATAGATGGATTTAATGATACTGGCTACAATTGATCAACATGACATGATGACGTGTCGCGAGTAAGACCCACATCCGTACCTCAAAGGTCAAGGTCACAATTTGAATTTGAAAACACTTTGAGTCTGTGATTTTGCCTTTAGTTTGCCTCAATTTATCAAGATGACATGATGACATGTCATAAGTAAGACTTAGACCCAAACCTCAAAGGTCAAGGTCACACTTTTAGTATGTATAACATTACCTTAAATCTGTTTGAGATTTTAAGTTTGTCCTTTAACTTTATCATACATGGATGGATTTCAAAAACACTTGGCTCAATTTATCAACAATTGATCTGTAACTTTGTCGTACATTTAGGGATTTTAAAATAGCTTGACACAAGTGATCAGCATGTCATCATGACGTTTCAGCAGCATTTAACTGTTGAAATACCAAGACCATTACATCAGATGTCAAGGTCAAAGTTACACAAAGGTCAAGGTCATGCTTTAATGTAAAAAACATGAAATTGCATGTCTAGTCTGAAACATCAGTTCATTACTCTTTATATTCATGGATACACCGCTACCTATTATAACATAATTATATTGTTATTTTTCAACGACCATTTGGGGGGCATGCAACACTTACCAGTGACATTTCTTGTTTGTTTTGTTTTTTATTTGACGACCATTTTCACATATCATTAGTTGTGCATATCATTAGTTGTGCATATCTTTAGTACTTCTCTAAATTTCTAAAGTGCATGTTTCATTTTCACTATAATATATCCTACAAAATGTAGTTTTGAACTTTCCTTACTAATTCATATTAAAAAATACTTAGTATTGTATTTTTTATGTTTTTGCAGAGGAGGTGGGGGTATATATGTTTTGTGGAGGAGGTGGGGGTATATTTCTGACTCTGGAACATTTTGTAACCATCTTAACATGAAATTGAGAATCTTGTATTAACTTCATGTGTCTTATTATTGAAACTACCATTTTTTAAAAGTTACTATTTTGTAGATATTTTCATTTTTTATATTATATACTTTTTTATTTATATGTAAACCAGGTATAACTATTTAATAATAAATATTTTTACATTTTTTTTCTAATGATATTAGATTCATATTAATTTTGTTTCCTATTGTGTTACCGGATTAGTGTAATAATCCTTCTACATTAAGAATGAATATATTATATTTGCTTTCTTACATTATGTTACCTCGATTCATCAGCTGTCCAAATGATTCAGTTTGGGAGCACCCTTCCTTGTCCCCCTTCAACCCTGGCTTGATTCTCTATATCAATGTCTTATGTAAGAAGTAGGGTGGTCACTTAGTCATCTGACAGGAGTGTTTTCTCTTGTCTCCTCTCTCTACAAGATCCCTATACCATTGACAGTGATTTCTCTAAAGGTAATCATATTTATGTATCAAATATAGGAGAGCAAAATATACATTGTTGTCAAATGAATTTGTCAAAATTTTCCTAATTCACTTTAATTTCAACTATATACTATTATACTGTGTTTACTGCTGTCCTAGGATTTTAAGATAATTCCATGTGAGGTCCTTCCATATGTGATCCTCTCATGTGAAATTGTTCTATATGAGATTATTCTATAGTTGGCAATTGCATGCAACATTATTCAGTTGTAAGTGGTTATTGCATACAAGGTGATTCTTTGTAAGTGGTTATTGCATACAATGTCATTCTGTGCAAGTGGTTATTACATACATGGTCAATCTGTGTAAGTGGTTATTGCATACAAGGTCATTATGTGTAAGTAGTTATTGCATACAAGGTCAATCTGTGTAAGTAGTTATTGCATACAAGGTCAATCTGTGTAAGTGGTTATTGCATACAATGTCATTCTGTGTAAGTGGTTATTGCATACATGGTCAATCTGTGTAAGTGGTTATTGCATACATGGTCAATCTGTGTAAGTGGTTATTGCATACAAGGTCATTCTGCGGAAGTGGTTATTGCATACAAGGTCAATCTGTGTAAGTGGTTATTGATACAAAGTATTTCTGTGGAAGTGGTTATTGCATACAAGGTCATTCTGTGTAAGTGGTTATTGCATACAAGGTCATTCTGTGTAAGTGGTTATTGCATACAAGGTCATTCTGTGTAAGTGGTTATTGCATACATGGTCAATCTGTGTAAGTGGTTATTGCATACAAGGTCATTCTGTGTAAGTGGTTATTGCATACAAGGTCATTATGTGTAAGTAGTTATTGCATACAAGGTCAATCTGTGTAAGTAGTTATTGCATACAAGGTCAATCTGTGTAAGTGGTTATTGCATACAATGTCATTCTGTGTAAGTGGTTATTGCATACATGGTCAATCTGTGTAAGTGGTTATTGCATACATGGTCAATCTGTGTAAGTGGTTATTGCATACAAGGTCATTCTGCGGAAGTGGTTATTGCATACAAGGTCAATCTGTGTAAGTGGTTATTGATACAAAGTATTTCTGTGGAAGTGGTTATTGCATACAAGGTCATTCTGTGTAAGTGGTTATTGCATACAAGGTCATTCTGTGTAAGTGGTTATTGCATACAAGGTCATTCTGTGTAAGTGGTTATTGCATACATGGTCAATCTGTGTAAGTGGTTATTGCATACAAGGTCATTCTGTGTAAGTGGTTATTGCATACAAAGTTAATCTGTATAAGTAATTATTGCATACAAGGTCATTCTGTGGAAGTGGTTATTGCATACAAGGTCATTATGTGTAAGTAGTTATTGCATACAAGGTCAATCTGTGTAAGTAATTATTGCATACAAGGTCATTCTGTGGAAGTGGTTATTGCATACAAGGTCAATCTGTGTAAGTGGTTATTGATACAAAGTATTTCTGTGGAAGTGGTTATTGCATACAATGTCATTCTGTGTAAGTGGTTAATACATACATGGTCAATCTGTGTAAGTGGTTATTGCATACAAGGTCATTCTGTGTAAGTGGTTATTGCATACAAAGTTAATCTGTATAAGTAATTATTGCATACAAGGTCATTCTGTGGAAGTGGTTATTGCATACAAGGTCATTATGTGTAAGTAGTTATTGCATACAAGGTCAATCTGTGTAAGTGGTTAATACATACATGGTCAATCTGTGTAAGTGGTTATTGCATACAAGGTCATTCTGTGTAAGTGGTTATTGCATACAAAGTTAATCTGTATAAGTAATTATTGCATACAAGGTCATTCTGTGGAAGTGGTTATTGCATACAAGGTCATTATGTGTAAGTAGTTATTGCATACAAGGTCAATCTGTGTAAGTAATTATTGCATACAAGGTCATTCTGTGGAAGTGGTTATTGCATACAATGTATTTCTGTGGAAGTGGTTATTGCATACAATGTCATTCTGTGTAAGTGGTTAATACATACATGGTCAATCTGTGTAAATGATTATTGCATACATGGTCATTCTGTGGAAGTGGTTATTGCATACAAGGTCATTCTGTGTAAGTGGTTATTGATACAAAGTATTTCTGTGGAAGTGGTTATTGCATACAAGGTCATTCTGTGTAAGTGGTTAATACATACATGGTCAATCTGTGTAAGTGGTTATTGCATACATGGTCAATCTGTGTAAGTGGTTATTGCATACAAGGTCATTCTGTGTAAGTGGTTATTGCATACAAAGTTAATCTGTATAAGTAATTATTGCATACAAGGTCATTCTGCGGAAGTGGTTATTGCATACAAGGTCAGTCTGTGTAAGTGGTTATTGATACAAAGTATTTCTGTGGAAGTGGTTATTGCATACAAGGTCATTCTGTGTAAGTGGTTATTGCATACAAGGTAATTCTGTGTAAGTGGTTATTGCATACAATGTCATTCTGTGTAAGTGGTTATTACAAACATGGTCAATCTGTGTAAGTGGTTATTGCATACAAGGTCATTCTGTGTAAGTGGTTATTGCATACAAAGTTAATCTGTGTAAGTAATTATTGCGTACAAGGTCATTCTGTGTAAGTGGTTATTACAAACATGGTCAATCTGTGTAAGTGGTTATTGCGTACAAGGTCATTCTGTGTAAGTGGTTATTGTATACAAGGTCATTCTGTGTAAGTGGTTATTGCAGTGGTTATTGCATACAAGGTCATTCTGTGGAAGTGGTTATTGCATACAAGGTCAATTTGTGTGATCATTCTATATCTGGTAATTAAATACACAGTTGTTCTGTGTGAAATCAGTCCATATGGAAAGAAAATGCAAGATTTCTTTATCTGAGATAATTTTGTATGGTAATTACATGCAAGACCATTATAAGTGAGGATCCATTTATATGAGGTAATTACATTCATGATCATTATATAAATTATGTGAGATAATTCCATATACAGTATTTACATTCAGGATCATTATATGTGAGAACATTCCATATACTACAGTTACATGCAAGATAATTACATATATAATTATATGTTAGATCATTCCATGTGTGGTTATTACATGCAATATATTATAATGCGATGAAATTTGATAATAGTTGATTAATTACATGCAAGATATATTTGATATCATTTCATTTAGTAATTATATGCAATATCATTTTATGCTGCATTCTATGTGAGATATTCCATAAGCTACATTCTAATTGAGATGATTTCACATGTTATATTTTATGTGAGATGATCCCATATGCTACACTCTTTGTGGGATGATTCCATATTCTACATTTAAAGAGATGATCCCATATCCTACATTCATTGTAAGGTGATCCCATATGCCACCTTTTAATGTGAGATGATTTCACATGCTACAGTCTATATGAAATTATCCCATATGCTACATTCTATGTGATATGATCCCATGTCCTACCTTCTGTGTGAGATGAGCCTATATGCTATATTTTATGTGAGATGATCTCATATGCTGCATTTGTTGTAAGATGATCCCATATGCCACCTTTTAATGCGAGATGATTTCACATGCTACATTCTAGTTGAGATGATCCCATATGCTTTATTCTAGGTGAGATGATCATATATGCTACATAATATTTGAGATGATCCATTAAGCTACATTCTATGTTAGATTATCCCATATGCTATATTCTATGTGAGATGATTCCCATATGCTGCCTTCTAAGTGAGATGAACATATAAGCTACATTTTATGGGAGATTATCCCATATGTTACATTTTATGCTGCATTCTATGTGAGATGATCTCATATGCTACATTCTATGTTAAATGCCCATAGGCTAAATTCTATGTTAGATTATCCCATATGTTACATTCATTGTGAGATGATCCCATAGGCTACATTCTATGTGAGGTGACCCCCCCCCCCCCCTGTTTTGCTACATTCTATGTGAGATGATAACATACAATACATTCTGTGTAAGATGATCCTATATGCTACATTCTGTGTGAGATGATAACATATAATACATTCTATGTGAGATGATCCCACATGCTACATTCTAACTGAAATGACCACCTTTGCTACATTCTTTGTGAGATGATCCCATATGTTACATTCTATGTGAGATGATAACATATGTTGCATTCTATGTGAGATTATCCCATATGCTACATTCTATGTGAGATGAACCTATATGGTACATTCTATGTGAGATGATTCCATATGCTACATTCATTATGAGATGATCCCATATGCTACATTCTATGTGAGATGATCCATATGCTACATTTTATGCTACATTCTATGTGAGATGATCCTGTATGCTACATTCTATGTAAGATGAACCTATACGGTACATTCTGTATGAGATTAACCTATATGGTACATTTTATGTGAAATGATCCCATATGCTACATTCTATGTGAGATGATCCATATGCTACATTTTATGCTACACTCTATGTGAGATGATCCCATATGCCACATTCATTGTAAGATGATCTGATATGCTACATTCTATGTGAGATGATCCATATGCTACATTCTATGTGAGATGATTCAATATAATACATTCTTTGTGGGATGATTCCATGTTACATTCTATGTGAGATGATCCTATATGCTACATTTTATGTGAGATGATCCTATATGCTACATTCTTCGTTGGATGATTCCATATGTTACATTCTATGTGAGATAATCCCATATGCTACATTCTATGTGAGATGATCCCATATGCTATATTCTGTGTGAGATGATCCCAAATTCTACATTCTATGTGAGATGAACTCGTATGCTACATTCTATTTGAAATGATGCCATATGCTACATTTTATGTGAGATGATCCTGTATGCTACATTCTATGTGAGATGATCCCAAATTCTACATTCTATGTGAGATGATCTTGTATGCTACATTCTGTGTGAGATGATCCCATATGCAACATTCTATGTGAGATGATTCTGTGTGCCACTTTCTATGTGAAATGATTACATATGCTATATAGTATTTGAGATGACTCATTAAGCTACATTCTATGTTAGATTATCGCATATGCTACATTCAGTGTGAGATTATCCCACATGCTGCCTTCTATGTGAGATGAACCTATAAGCTACATTTTATTGGAGATTATCATATATGCTACATTTTATGCTACATTCTATGTGAGAATATCCCATATGTTATGTTCTATGTGTGATGACCCCCTTTTGCTACATTCTATGTTAGATGATCCCATATGCTACATTCTAGGTGAGATGACCCCATTTTGCTACATTGTGTGTGAGATGATCCCATATGCTACATTCTATGTGAGACAATAATATATGCTACATTCTATGTAAGATTATCACATATGCTACATTCTCTGTGAGATGAAGCTATATGGTATATTTTATGTAAGATTAACCTATATGGTACATTCTATGTGGGATCCCATATGCTACATTCATTGTGAATTGATCCCATATGCTACATGTGAAATGATCCATATGCTACATTTTATGCTACACTCTATATGAAACGATCCTGTATACTATATTTTATTTAAAATGAACCTATATGCTACATTCTATGTGAGATTATCCAATATGCTACATTCTTTGTGAGATGATCCCGTATGCTACATTCTTTGTGGGATGACTCCATGTGTTACATTCTATGTGAGATGATCCTATATGCTACACTCTATGTGAGATGATCCCATATGCTACATTCTATGTGGAATGATCCTATATGCTACATTCTATGTGAGATGATCCAATATGCTACATTCTTTGTGGGATGATTCCATATGTTACATTCTATGTGAGATTATCCCATATGCTACATTCTTTGTGGGATGATTCCATATGTTACATTCTATGTGTGATAATCCTATATGCTACACTCTATGTGAGATGATCCCATATGCTTCATTCTAAGTGAAATGATCATTTATGCTACATTCAATATGAGATGATCCCATATGCTACATTTTATGTGAGATCCTATATGCTACATTATATGTGAGATGAACCTATATACTACATTCTATTTGAGATGATCCTGTATGCTATTTTCGTTATGAGATGATCTTTTATGCTACATTCTATGTGGAATGAACCTATATGCTACATTCTATGTGAGATGAACCTTTATGCTACATTCAATGTGAGATGATCTCATCTGTAACATTTTATTCTACATTCTATGTGAGATGATCCTGTATGCTACATTCTATGTGAGATGATTCTGTATGCTAAATTATATTTGAGATAATTCCATATGCTACATTCTATGTGAGATGATCCCATACACTACATACTATGTGAGATGATCATATACACTACATTAAATGTGAGATGATCCCATATTCTACATTTTATGTGAGATGATCCTGTATGCTACATTCTATGTGAGATGATCCCATATGCTACATGTACATTATATATTGAGATGATAACATATGCTACATTATATGTGAGATTATCATATATGATGCATTCTATGTGAGATGATCATGTATGCTACATTCTTTTTGAGATGATCCTGTATGCTTCATTCTATGTGAGATATTCCCATATGCTTCATTCTATGTGAGATGATCCTGTATGCTACATTCAATCTGAGATGATCCCATATGCTACATTCTATGTGAGATGATCCTATATGTTACATTCTATTTGATATGATCCTGTATGCTACATTTTATGTGAAATGATCTTATATGCTTCATTCTATATGAGATGATCCTTTATGCTACATTCTATGTAGGATTATCCTATATGCTACATTATATGTGAGATGATCCCATACACTACATACTACGTGAGATGATCATATACACTACATCTATGTGAGATGATCCCATATTCTACATTTTATGTGAGATGATCCTGTATGCTACATTCTATGTGAGATGATCCCATATGCTACATGTACATTATATATTGAGATGATAACATATGCTACATTATATGTGAGATTATCATATATGATGCATTCTATGTGAGATGATCATGTATGCTACATTCTTTTTGAGATGATCCGGTGTGCTTCATTCTATGTGAGATATTCCCATATGCTTCATTCTATGTGAGATGATCCTGTATGCTACATTCAATCTGAGATGATCCCATATGCTACATTCTATGTGAGATGATCCTATATGTTACATTCTATTTGATATGATCCTGTATGCTACATTTGATGTGAAATGATCTTATATGCTACATTCTATATGAGATGATCCTTTATGCTACATTCTATGTAGGATTATCCTATATGCTACATTCTATGTCAGATGATCCTGAATGGTACATTCTATGTGAGATGATCCTAAATGCTACATTCTATTTGAGATGATCCTATTTGCTACATTCTATGTGAGATTATCCTCTATGCTACATTCTATTAAGGTGATCCTATATGTTACATTCTATTTGAGATGATCCTTTATGCTACATTCTATGTCAAATGATCCTAAATGCTACATTCTATTTGAGATGATCCTATTTGCTACATTCTATGTGAGATTATCCTCTATGCTACATTCTATTAAGGTGATCCTATATGTTACATTCTATTTGAGATGATCCTGTATGCTACATTCTATGTGAGATGCTCCTATATGTTATTTTTGTATTTGAGATGATACTGTATGCTACATTCTATGTGAGATGATCCTGTATGCTTTATTCTATGTAGGATGATCCTGTATGCTACATTCTATGTGAGATGACCATGTATGCTATATTCTATGTGAGATGATCCTGTATGCTACATTCTATTTGAGATGATCCCATATACTACATTCTATGTGAGATGATCCCATATGCTACATTCTATGTGAGATGATCCCAAATTCTACATTCTATGTGAGATGATCTTGTATGCTACATTGTATGTGAGATGATCCCATATGCTACATTCTATGTGAGATGATCCCAAATTCTACATTCTATGTGAGATGGTCCTGTATGCTACTTTCTTTGTGAAATGATCCCTATGCTACATTCTATGTGAGATGATCTTGTATGCTACATTCTATGTGAGATGATCCAATATGCTACATTCTATGTGAGATGATCCCAAATTCTACATTCTATGTGAGATGATCCTGTATGCTACTTTCTTTGTGAAATGATCCATATGCTACATTCTATATGAGATGATCCCATATGCTACATTCTATGTGAAATGATCCATATGCTACATTCTATGTGAGATGATCCTGTATGCTACTTTCTTTGTGAAATGATCCCATATGCTACATTCTATGTGAGATGATCACATATGCTACATTCTATGTGAGATGAACCTATATACTACATTCTATGTGAGATGATCCCATATGCTACATTCTATGTGAGATGATCACATATACCACATTCTATGTGAGATGATCCTGTATGCTACTTTCTATGTGAAATGATTACATATGCTGCATAGTATTTGAGATGATTCATTAAGCTATATTCTATGTTAGATTATCACATATGCTACATTCAGTGTGAGATTATCCCACATGCTGCCTTCTATGTGAGATGAACCTATAAGCTACATTTTATTGGAGATTCTCATATATGCTACATTTTATGCTGCATTCTATGTGAAATGATTTCATATGCTACATTCCATGTTAGATGTTCCCCTAAGCTACATTTTATGTTAGATAATCTCATATGCTACATTCATTGTGAGATGATCCCATATGCTACATTCTTAGTGAGGTGACCCCCTCTCTTGCTACATTCTATGTGAGAATATCCCATATGCTATGTTCTATGTGTGATGACCCCCTTTTGCTACATTCTATGTTAGATGATCCCATATGCTACATTCTAGGTGAGATGACCCCATTTTGCTACATTCTGTGTGAGATGATCCCATATGCTACATTTTATGTGAGACAATAATAAATGCTACATTCTATGTAAGATTATCACATATGCTACATTCTCTGTGAGATGAACCTATATGGTATATTCTATGAAAGATTAACCTATATGGTACATTCTATGTGGGATCCCATATGCTACATTCATTGTGAGATGATCCCATATGCTACATGTGAAATGATCCATATGCTACATTTTATGCTACACTCTATATGAGACGATCCTGTATGCTACATTTTATTTAAAATGAACCTATATGCTACATTCTATGTGAGATTATCCAATATGCTACATTCTTTGTGAGATGATCCCATATGCTACATTCTTTGTGGGATGACTTCATATGTTACATTCTATGTGAGATGATCCCATATGCTACATTCTTTGTGGGATCCCATATGCTTCATTCTAAGTGAAATGATCATTTATGCTTCATTTAATATGAGATGATCCCATATGCTACATTTATGTGAGATCCTATATCCTACATTATATGTGAGATGAACCTATATACTAC
This sequence comes from Panopea generosa, assembly GCA_029582155.1. Classification (NCBI taxonomy): domain Eukaryota; kingdom Metazoa; phylum Mollusca; class Bivalvia; order Adapedonta; family Hiatellidae; genus Panopea; species Panopea generosa. The sequence goes on from CM055901.1 coordinate 59,103,661, forward strand.
ATTCTATTTGAGATGATCCCATATACTTCTTTCATTATGAGATGATCCTGTATGCTACATTCTATGTGGGATGAACCTATATGCTACATTCTATGTGAGATGAACCTTTATGCTACATTCAATGTGAGATGATCTCATCTGTAACATTTTATTCTACATTCTATGTGAGATGATCCTATTTGCTACATTTTATGTGAGATGATCCTGTATGCTACATTCTATGTGAGATGATCCCATATGCCACATTCTATGTGAGATAATCCAATTGCTTCATTCTATGTGAGATGATCCCATATGCTACATTCTATGTGAGATGATCCGATATGCTACATTCTATCTGAGATGATCTTATATGCTACATTCTATGTGAGATGATCCTATATGCTAATTCTATGTGAGATGATCACATATGCTACATTCTATGTGAGATGATCCTGTATGCTACATTCTTTGTGAGATGATCCTGTATGCTACATCCTTTGTGAGATGATCTCATATGCTACATTCTATGTGAAATGATCCTGTATGCTACATTCTATGTGAGATTATCCTGTATGTTCCTGTTGTTTCAAAATCAGTGTAAAATATGATATAAATTTAACGTAAAATTTAAATTCTTCAAGGTTAGTTTCTTAAAAGGAAAGAAAAGTTTTATGTATATGTAAAATATTTCATGTAAATGTAAAATTTGTATAGATCTATATGTAAAATATTTCATGTAAATGTAAAAATTTGTAAAGATCTACATGTAAATTATTTAATGTAAATATAAAAATTTGAGTAGATTTACGTGTAAAAAAAGTTTAAAACTGATAACATCATTAGTACTTTTTGTGAATGATGTACAGCCAAGTAAGCCTAAGAGTTGCTCACCCTTGGATCATGGACCATACTGTTCATATAATATGATCCTTGGATCATGGACCATATTGTTCATAATATATGATCCATAAATAAAGAGAGAAACACAGCAAGTACATGACATTGTTTTCTGCATGAAAATAGTGATAAAAGAATCATACTAATATTTGCAAACCAGAAAGTATTGTACATCTCGGAATGTGTGCATTTTCATTACAGTTTGTCTTTTTCTGTAATTCTACTCCATGTCCTATATATCAACATTCATATATCCATCTCATCAACATTTACATGGCAACATCCATCTCATCAATGTTTACATGACAACTTCATATCACTGTCTGGCAATGTCATATTGTAGAACAACACTAAACATGGTCACAAATAAACTCATGTTTTTATTATCAATTTTATATCTTTTTTTATATTAGATAAATACTGTTGTGAGTTTTGTACTGTTTGTAGATACTGTAAAATTGTAGATAATGCATTGTACATTTTTATTGTGTCACTGTATATATAAGATCCCACTATTTTTCATATTTTCCTTGTTAATTTGTTGAAACATGTGTAGTATAGTACATTACAACACATGTCACATTTCTGTTATAGCAAGCGTGTGATTGTAATTGATATAGGACAAAACGATTGCGTTTCTTTTACATAATATGCTTGTAAGTTTTGTTCCAACATAATTATATTGATATTTATATTAAAATCTTGTCCTGTTATTTGGGGCATTGTGTCAGCCTATTGTTTCTATTGTTTGTGTTATTATATAATCAATTATGATTGGATAAAAAGTTATCTGTATGTAAGTTTACACCAATTATAAATAATTATCACATTTACGAAAACAAAGTTAAATGTGTATTGAAATTTACACACTATTTGCTTATTTTTTTCTTGAAAACAATTCCATCTCATTATATACTATAAAACAAAGAATTCTATATATCCTGTTTCTTTTATGATAGACTTTACTTTTTTGTTCACACACATACTAAATACCTTTGGTAGACTTCATCTTTTTGTTCATACAAGTACTGAATACATATGATAGACTCCTGCTTTTTAGCTCACCTGAGCAAAGCTCAAGCTTTGCTATTCTGATCGCCTGTGGTCCATCATCTGTCTTCGTTGGCAGTCGCTGTCCGTGAACTTGTTGTGCCCTCTAATGCCTGCATTTTTCATTGGATCCTCACCAAACTTGCATGGATGTTATATAAGCATATTATTTCAGACAAGTTTTTGAACTAGCCAAATCGAATTATTAATGTCCGAGTTGTGGCACTTTGAAACATTAAAAAATGCAATATTTGGCCGTGTGTGCACTCTTGCACCCGCATTTTTCATTTGATCCTCACCAAGCTTGCACAGAACACTGCTGTCCTGTTATAACGTGGTCCACTATAACCAAACTTCTGTTATAATGTGGTTTTTCGCTTGGCTTCCATTTTTTTGGCATGGGGGGGGGGAGGGAGTGATGTCATGATATAAAACTTGAAAATATACACGAATAGTCAAATGATAACCAAACATTTTACATATCGTTGCCATGTTTTGATTTGATCATCAGTCATCTACGCACCAATTAGCCTTGATAAGAACAAACTGTTATAACATCTACCTCATGGTGGTTTAAAGGATAGTTTAAGTGATTGATTCATACCAGCATTGAGTATTAACAGTATGTTATAATCCGAGTGATTCAGTAAATGCTGACACGCGCCAAACATGGAAGCCATTTGCAAACTTTGTTATTATTGAGTGATCACATGATCAAGCAACCAAGCGGTTGACAGGTATAGTTATACCGTGGGTATTTTATCATATCATTAACTCAAACTTATTTTTATTATATTGTTGTAAAAACTCTTGATATCTTTTCAATATTTTAACACTAATAGCGTTTAATTAAGACTGAAGCGTGATTTTTTTTATATAGACACTGTTTTTTTTCCTTCTGGGTTGCATGGAAATGGCTGCCAATTTTAGTTTGATCAAAACACGAAAACGTTTTTCTTTTCCTTTTATTAATAATTATTATACATATCTAAGTGTATCTGTTGTAACCAAATACGCGTTGTATCATGTTACAATGCAATCAATACCATTCACTTAGAGTCAGAAATCATGATAGGTGTCAATAACAAACATCGACTTTTTTCAAGGTAATTATCTCTATAATGTGGTCTGAGTATAGCACAGTTCCATTTTGTGGACCCCAAGATCTGCATTATAACAAGACCAAATTGTAGTTCAATTCTTGAACTGGCCAAATTGGATCATGAATTTCAAACTTATGGCCCTTTAAACATTTAAAATTGCAATATTTGACCTTGTGTGCACTCTAGTACCCTCATTTTTCATTTGATCCTCATCAAACTTACACAGAAGTTATTTAGCATAATATCTCGAACAAGTTCTTCAGAATATTAATGTCAGAATAATGGCCCTTGAATTGTCAAAAACTGCTCTATTTGACCTTGTGTGCTCTGTAGCACCAGCATTTTTCATTTGATTTTCACCAAACTTAAAATACTGTTGTTATATAACCATAAAATCTTGAATAAGTTCTTGAACTGGCCAAATCAGAAAATTAATGTCTGAGTTATGACCCTTGAATTGTCAAAAATTGCTCTATTTGACCTTGTGTGCATTCTAGTACTCACAACTTCCACTGGATCTCAACCAAACTTACATAGTAGTTATATAACCATAATATCTTGGAAAAGTTCTTGAACTGGTCAAATCTGATAACTATTGTCACAGTTATGGCCTTTGAATCATTAAAAATGTGTTTTTGTTTGTTTGATCCTTATTAAACTAATACAGTAGTTATATAACTATAATATCTGGGACAAGTTTTTTCAACTGGCAAAATTGGATAACTAGTGTTGGAGTAATGTCCTTTAAATTGTCAAAAATTGTGATATTTGACCATGTGTTCATCTAGCACTTGCAGTTTTGTTTTAATATTCGATAGTCTTACACAGTTTTTATGTAACCATGATATATTATGTAACTATAATGTCTAGGACAAGTTCTTGAACTGGCCAATCTGGTTAATATTGTCATAGTTACGACCCTTGAATTGTCAAATTTGATATTTTGTACACTCTAGCACTCACAGTTAATAGATCTTGAAATGGTCAAATTGGATAATTCATGTTGGCGTTATGGTATTGAATCCACAAAATTGCATTATATAAACTTACATACACTTAAGCACCTGCAAGATCTGGCATCGTCTCCTCTGCCACAGGTGAGTGATAAAGTGCCAATCTGGCCCTCTTGTTGTTCATACAAATACATGTACCCATGACAGACTCCACATTTTGGTGAGATATAACATCATCAAATAGGACCATTTGGTCAAGTAGACTATTAATTCATAATACAAATACACAACTTCAATTCAATATGGGATATAATCCTGACTGGCACCTATGTACTTCAGGACCACATTAATTCTCATCTGTTACATGATATACTCCAAAGAACACCTGTGTTTCCAATGAGAGCTGTTATGCTGATCTCCACTACTGGATACAATTGTTTCCGGTAAAAAATCATCACTGACAAAAAGAATCCACTAAAGTTGAGTTAACCTACCATTTTAATTTCCGTGGTGTTATGCTGCAGTAGTGGTCCAGCCATTAACATAATATATGGGTAACATAAAACCACACTGGGGACAGTGGAAGGAAAACAAAGCATCCAATCAACTTGTCCAATATTTTTGTCATTTAAGATAATTGTGTTATTCAGAAATATACTCAAAAATGTAAGCCAAATTTTATCAAAAATGACAAAATGTACTCTCTTGAAAAAATAATCTATAAATTTATATCCTTTAAACATACAAAGAAAAAAATAACAGCTCTGAACATTAAACATGTATTATGTTGAAAATTAGCATGTAGTTGTATAATAATGATTGGGTTTTATTTTAAGTGCATAAAGGTAAGTAGAATAACCAAGGACAAGTTTTACGCATTGATTACGATTGTCTTATTTACCTATATCTGAACATTGTGGTACATCTGGCAATTGGACACATGTTTCCAAACAGAGAGTATAGGCATTAAATGACAACAGAAAAAATGAGCATTAGTTTCATTATTAGATTAAATATTTGAGAACATTTTAATTAATGACATATCAATGGATGTTGTATTCTAATCTAGTTCATTATATATATTTAAGGCAAGTAAACGAGATGATATCCCAATGTAATCTGATAGTTATTTAAGAAAAAAATGACTATAATTAACTAATATTTTCCTAAAAGAATAATATTTCAAATTAAAAAAAAAATTAAGATAGAAATATACCATACTCATACGTAACTCAGTTTCAAGTTAACCCTACCCAACCTGATCACTAAAAATATTCTTCTGGTTATTGTTCCTTGACAATTCTAGAATTTCTCACTGCTTGGTGGTATCGTGTTCATTCAATCATATTTTGGCATGTCCATCAAAATTACTCTGAATTAACTCTATGTGCTACTTGAGTACAAGTGCTGTCCACAAATGCATTTGTTGTTGAAGATAGGAATTACCACGTTATTTTTTCTTAAAATCTTGGCATTTTTCAGGTTAGCACATTGTCTTTATTTCTGCAAGCATTGACATCTCTATGTGCTTAAAAAACAAAAGAATTCAAACAATATGTTTATTTTAATTTTTATCAGAATTTATTTTTTATTACTTTCTAGGAATTATTTAGATATAATTTGATTAAAAATAGGTACCAGTAATTATAAATACATAACATAAGTAATAAGAATGGCTGTCTCAATAAAAAGAATTAAAAGAAAAATTTAGAAAATGATTTGAATTTGTTTGTTATCTTTAGCTAGTTTATCTGTTGATGCATACAACAAAATGTCCCTGAAGCAATATATGTAATATATACATATACAAGAGTGTATTTATATTACAATATATACATATAAAAAGTGTGTTTTTTTATAAATAATATATGCATATACAATTGTGTATTATATATACAATATATATAAATATAAAAGTACTTCCATATGCATATACAACTGTGAATTGTATATACAATATATACATAAAGTTATCTTACAATAAATGCATATAAAAATGTGTTTTTTATATACAATATATGCATATAAATGTGTATTATGTTTGCAATTTATACATATACATCTGTATTGTATATACAATATACATATAAAAGTTTATTATGTATGTAATATATACATATAAAAGTGTATTATGTATGCAATATATACATATACAACTGTGTATTGTATATACATTATATACATATACAAGTGTATATTGTATAAACAATATATTCTTATACAATTGTGCATCATATATACAATATTTCCATACAAAAGCGTGTTTTCTATTTACAATATATACATATAAAAATGTATCATTTATGTTAAATATACATATAAAAGTTAATATTGTATATACAATATATACATATTAAGATGTGTATTGTATATACATATACAAGTGTATCTTACCTTTTAGCTTCACCTTGTTATTTCTGTGCTGTTTAGAGAGCAGGTAAAGTAAAGTCTCATATGTATGTAGGATGTTATAAAAATGCAATCACATTGTTATTACATAAGAGTACAGTCTTTCATTAAAATGTAGACTCATAACTCGCTGTTGTGTTTCAATTACCTCCAATATTTAATGACTTGATGAAGATGATTCATTAAAAATGTCATGGTAACATATCAATAAGTACTGATAATGCATGTGAGGAGCTGCAGTGGTCACTTGATTACCATACCCACTTCAGTTCCAGGTGCACACTATTTTGGGTTATTGAAACACGTTCCCACCGCACCTACTTTGGTCCTGTATGCAGGTTGAGCAATCTCACTGATAGTGCTGAACTCCATTGTTAATCAGTAAGATAGTGACCTAGAACCTTCAATCATGGGACCAATTCTAATACCGCCAAGTAAGTGGAACAGCAAAATAAATAGATGGATAGACGGCATATATTTAAAATGGATTCATAAAGGAATTCTGTTTTCAGAAAAATGCTAAATTGGAATTTTCATTCTGTCGGCCACTAATTTAAAGTTTTATTAAACATTTTATGTACAGACAAGGCTGCGTCCAGTACCATTCAACATTTGCTAACATTATCCTATTTATTTTCCTTGACATGGGCTTAACCACGCTGGGTTCATTTAGTTCAGCCGCAAGGCATCTGACTATCGATCCAGGGTTCATGAGTTTGTATCACCACCCAGCCTGTCTCTCTGATGATGGATAAATGACATTGCATTTCATTGTCCTTAATCTCTCACTGCTGATTCAAGTGGAAAGTTATCCCAAGAAACAGTGAGGTAAACTGACTGTCAATAAGCCTTTCATGGCATAAAAATGACCTAAACAAACACTTCCTCAACCTTAAATTTTCACATTTTACATGGTAAATTTACAGAACCAGGCAATAAATTATTTTCACTGCTGATTACCACTCGATCCAAAAACTTTATGTGAGAAAGATTACCAGTAACTTTTGGAAAAAAGGTGGTTGTGCTCGAATTTATTTGGAGGTCAACTGTTTATCATCATGTAAAAGTTAGTAATGATTGAGTAGGTTTCAAAAAAAAAGATAGGTTTGCATTATTTATTGATTGATTGAATGACCCTGGTATAGCATTGCTTTTTATGCACACCTGTGGTATGGACATTTAAACATCACCTGTAGAGATTCTTTTGTTCTGTTAATCAATCAACCATGTAATTATCCACACAGCTCCATATAACATGTAGAGTAGGTCTGTATTGGTCAGTTTGAAGTCTGGCATGGTAGACACAAGATAATGAAGAAAAGGCTGGACAGGTGAGTAGCGAAATTATTTAGTTATAGAATAGTCAGAAAAAGTATGACCTGAAAGTTATGTGATCATTTAAACCAACTAACAACTGTTAATTGGGGATCAATGGCCAGCTAAAAACCATTACAAAAACTGATTTCAAATCACTATAAAATTACAGTTAATTAAAAACTGCGTCAGAAAGCCATTTTATATAGTGCACATTGTACAATCCTAATTATATAGTCCATATTGTATAGTCCACATTGTATAACCCATATTTTATAGTCCATATTACCATATCATATAGTCCACATTGTATAGTCCAAATTATATAGTCAATATTGTATAGTCGACATTGCCATATTGTATAGTCAACATTGTATAGTCCAAATTATAAAGTCTATATTGTAAAGTCCATATTGTATAAATCTTATTGTATAGTCCATAATGTATAATCCACATTGTATAATCCATATTGTAAAGTCCATATTGTATAGTCCATATTGCCACATTATATAGTCCACATTGTATAGTCCAAATTATAAAGTCCATATTGTATAGTCCACATTGCCTTATTGTAGTCAATATTATATAGTCCACATTTCCATATCGTATAGTCCACATTGTATAGTCCATATTGTAAAGTCCCCATTATCTATTCCAAATTATATAGTCCATATTATAGAATCCATGTTGTAATGTCCATATAGTATAATCCTTATTGTATAATCCTTATTGTATAGTCCATAATTTGTAGTCCATATTATATATCCCTTATTATATAGTTCATATTATATAGTCCATATTGTATAGTCCACATTTGATACTCCATATCATATAGTCCAAATTATATAGGCCACATTGTATAGTCCAAACTATATAGTTCTTATTGTATAGTCCATATTGTATAGTTCAGTTTATATAGTCCATATTGTATAGTTCATATTGTATAGTCCATATTGTATAGTCCAAATTATACAGTCCTTATTGTAAAGTCCATATTGCATAGTCCATAGTGTAAAGCCCATATTGTATACTCCATATTATATAGTCCATATTGTATTATCCATATTATATAGTCCATATTGTATAATCCATATTATATAGTCCATATAGTATAGTCCACATTGTAAAGCCTATATTGTAACATCCATATTGTATAGTCCATATTGTATAGTCCATATTGTATAGCCCATATTGTATAGTGCATATTGTATAGTCCATATTGTATAATCCATATTATATAGTCCTTATTGTATAGTCCACATTGTATAGTCCAAATTATATAGTCCATATTGTATAGTCAATATTATATAGTTCATATTGTATAGCCTATATTGTATAATCCATATTGTATAATCCATGTTATATAGTCATTATTATATAGTCAACATTGTATAGTCCACATTGCCATATTGTATAGTCTATATTGCCATATTGTATAGTCCACATTGTATAGTCCCCGTTATATAGTCCAAATTATATAGTCCATATTGTATAGTCCACTTTGCCATATTGTTATAACTCCAACATCTCTTGTTATATTGTTACATCTGACATTTCTTGTTAAAGTGTTACCTCTGACAGTTATTGTTGTATTGTTACCTCTGACAGTTCTTGTTATAGTGTTACATTAAATAGTAATTGTAATACCTCCAACAGCTTTTTATATATTGTTACCTCTGACAATTCTTGTTATACCTCTTACAGTAACACTTGTTATATTGTTACCTCTGACAGTTATTGTTATACCTCTTACAGAAACTCTTGTTGTATTGTTACCTCTGACAATTCTTGTTATAGTGTTACCCCTCTGACACTAATTGGTATACCTCCAATAGCAGCTCTTGTTGTATTGGTACCTCTGACTGCTCTTGTTATAGTGTTACCCTCTGACAGTTCTTGTTATACTTCAAACAGCAGGTATTGTTGTATTGTTACCTCTGACAGTTCTTGTTATACCTCTTAAAGGAACTCTTGTTATATTGTAACCCCTGACAGTTCTTGTTATAGTGTTACCCCTCTGACAGTAATTGGTATACTTCCAAAAACAGCTCTTGTTGTATTGTACCTCTGACAGTTCTTGTTATAGTGTTATCCCTCTGACAGTTCTTGTTATACTTCAAACAGCAGGTCTTGTTGTATTGTTACCTCTGAAAGTTCTTGTTATAGTTTTATCCCTGACAGTTCTTGTTATAGTGTTACCCCTCTGACAGTAATTGTTTTACCTCCAACAGCAGCTCTTATTGTATTGTTACCTATGAAAGTTCTTGATATAGTTTTATCTATGACAGTTCTTGTTATAGTGTTACCCTCTGACAGTTCTTGTTATAGTGTTACCCCTTTGACAGTTCTTGTTATACCTCGAACAGCAGGTCTTGTTGTAATGTTACTTCTGACAGTTCTTGTTATAGTGTTACCTCAGACAGTTATTGTAATACCTCCAACAGCTTTTATTATATTGTTATCTCTGACAGTTCTTGTTATAGTGTTACCCCTCTGATAGTTATTGGTATACTTCAAACAGCAGCTCTTGTTGTATTGGTACCTCTGACAGTTCTTGTTATAGTGTTACATCAGACAGTTATTGTTATACCTCCAACAGCTTTTGTTATATTGTTATCTCTGACAGTTCTTGTTATAGTGTTACCCCTCTGATAGGTATTGGTATACTTCAAACAGCAGCTCTTGTTGTATTGGTACCTCTGACTGTTCTTGTTATATTGTTACCTCTGATAATAATTGTTATATCTCTAACAACTCTTGTTATATTGTTACTTCTGACTGTTCTTGTTATACCTCTAACAGCTCTTGTTATATTGTTACCTGTGACAGTTCTTGTTATACCTCCAACAGCTCTTGTTATATTGTTACATCTGACAGTTTTTGTTATAGTATTACCTCTGACAGTTATTGTGTATAGTTACCTCTGACAGTTCTTGTTATACCTCCAACAGCAGGTCTTGTTGTATTGTTACCTCTGACAGTTCTTGTTATAGTGTTACCCCTCTGACAGTAATTGGTATACCTCAAACAGCAGCTCTTATTGTATTGTTACCTCTGACAATTCTTGTTATAGGTACACCTCTGACAGTAATTGTTATACCTACAAAAGCAGCTCTTGTTGTGGTATCTCTAACTGTTATTGTTATATTGTTACCTCTGATTGTAATTTTTATACCTCGAACAACTCTTTTAATATTGTTACCTCTGACAGTTCTTGTTATACCTCCAAAAGCTCTTGTTACATTGTTACCTCTGACTGTTTTTGCTAACCTACAACAGCTCATGTTGTATTGTTACCTCTGACAGTTATTGTTGTAGTTTTACCTCTGACTGTTCTTGTTATGCCTCCAACAGCTCATGTTGTATTTTTACCTCCAACAGCTCTTGTTGTATTGTTACCTCTGATTTTTCTTGTTATACCTCCAACAACTCTTGTTGTATTGTTACCTCTGACAGTTATTGTTGTATAGTTACCTCTGACTGTTCTTGTTATACCTCCAACAGCTCTTGTTGTAGTGTTACCTCTGACAGCTCTTCTTATACCTCCAACAGCTGTTGTTGTAGTGTTACCTCTGACAGCTATTGTAATACATCCAACAGCCTTTATTATATTGTTATCTCTGACAGTTCTTGTTATAGTGTTACCCCTCTGATAGGTATTGGTATACCTCAAACAGCAGCTCTTGTTGTATTGGTACCTCTTACTGTTCTTGTTATATTGTTACTTCTGATAATAATTGTTCTATCTCAAACAACTCTTGTTATATTGTTACTTCTGACTGTTCTTGTTATATCTCTAACAGCTCTTGTTTATTGTTACCTGTGACAGTTCTTGTTATACCTCCAACAGCTCTTGTTATATTGTTACATCTGATAGTTTTTGTTATAGTATTATCTCTGACAGTTATTGTGTATAGTTACCTCTGACAGCTCTTGTTATACCTCCAACAGCAGGTCTTGTTGTATTGTTACCTCTGACAGTTCTTGTTATAGTGTTACCCCTCTGACAGTAATTGGTATACCTCAAACAGCAGCTCTTATTGTATTGATACCTCTGACAATTCTTGTTATAGTTACACCTATGACAGTTATTGTTATACCTACAAAAGCAGCTCTTATTGTAGTGGTATCTCTGACTGTTATTGTTATATTGTTACCTCTGATTGTAATTTTTATACCTCGAACAACTCTTGTAATATTGTTACCTCTGACAGTTCTTGTTATACCTCCAAAAGCTCTTGTTACATTGTAACCTCTGACTGTTTTTGCTAACCTCCAACAGCTCATGTTGTATTTTTACCTCCAACAGCTCTTGTTGTATTGTTACCTCTGATTGTTCTTGTTATACCTCCAACAACTCTTGTTGTATTGTTACCCCTGACAGTTATTGTTGTATAGTTACCTCTGACTGTTCTTGTTATACCTCCAACAGCTCTTGTTGTAGTGTTACCTCTGACAGCTCTTCTTATACCTCCAACAGCTGTTGTTGTAGTGTTACCTCTGACAGCTCTTGTTATACCTCCAACAGCTATTGTAATATTGTTACCTTTGACAGTTCTGGTTATACCTCCAACAGCTTTTGTTATATTGTTACCTCTGACAGTTCTTGTTATACCTCCAACAGCTGTTGTTTTGTTGTAAGTTCTGGCAGTTCTTATTATACCTCCAACCAATATTGTTATACTGTTACCTCTGACAGCTCTTGTTTTACCTCCTATAATTCTTTTTTTTATTGTTACCTTTGATAGTTCTTGTTATACCTCCAACTGATATTGCTATATTGTTACCTCTGACAACTCTTGTTATATCTCCAACAACTCTTCTTATATTAATACCTCTGACAGTTCTGGTTATACCTCCAACAGTTATTGTTATACTGTTACCTCTGACAGTTCTTGTTATACCTCCAACAGCTATTGTTATACTGTAACCTCTGACAGTTCTTGTTATACCTCCAACAGCTATTGTTATACTGTTACCTCTGACAGTTCTTGTTATACCTCCAACAGCTATTGTTATACTGTTACCTCTGACAGTTCTTGTTAGTTATACCTCTAACAGTTATTGTTATACTGTTACCTCTGACAGTTCTTGTTATACCTCCAACAGCTATTGTTATACTGTTACCTCTGTCAGTTTTTGTTATACCTCCAACAGCTATTGTTATACTGTTACCTCTGACAGTTCTTCTTAGTTATACCTCCAACAGTTATTGTTATACTGTTACCTCTGACAGTTCTTGTTATACCTCCAACAGTTATTGTTATACTGTTACCTCTGACAGTTCTTGTTATACCTCCAACAGTTATTGTTATACTGTTACCTCTGACAGTTCTTGTTATACCTCCAACAGCTATTGTTATACTGTAACCTCTGACAGTTCTTGTTATACCTCCAACAGCTATTGTTATACTGTTACCTCTGACAGTTCTTGTTATACCTCCAACAGCTATTGTTATACTGTTACCTCTGACAGTTCTTGTTAGTTATACCTCCAACAGTTATTGTTATACTGTTACCTCTGACAGTTCTTGTTATACCTCCAACAGCTTTTGTTATACTGTTACCTCTGACAGTTCTTGTTATACCTCCAACAGTTATTGTTATACTGTTACCTCTGACAGTTCTTGTTATACCTCCAACAGTTATTGTTATACTGTAACCTCTGACAGTTCTTGTTATACCTCCAACAGCTATTGTTATACTGCTACCTCTGACAGTTCTTGTTATACCTCCAACAGCTATTGTTATACTGTTACCTCTGACAGTTCTTGTTAGTTATACCTCCAACAGTTATTGTTATACTGTTACCTCTGACAGTTCTTGTTATACCTCCAACAGCTTTTGTTATACTGTTACCTCTGACAGTTCTTGTTAGTTATACCTCCAACAGTTATTTTTATACTGTTACCTCTGACAGTTCTTGTTATACCTCCAACAGCTATTGTTATACTGTTAACTCTGACAGTTCTTGTTATACCTCCAACAGTTATTGTTGTAGTGTTACCTCTGACAGTTCTTGCTATACCTCCAACAGCTCTTGTTATACTGTTACCTTTGACAGCTCTGGTTATACCTCCAACAGCTATTGATATATTGTTACCTCTGACAGCTCTGGTTATACCTCCAACAACTCTTCTTTAATTGTTACCTTATTATCTATCTCTGACAAGTCTTGTTATATTGTTAGGCTGTAAATTCCCACTTCACTCTGTAACAGCCTGTATATCTCATAGCCTGTCTACATGTATCCTGCACTTTCTAAAAAGTAAGACAAATAAAAGATTTCAATTTCTTGATGGCCATTGTTTCCTCTTATATATCAAAGATTAAAGACTTTAGAGCCATGAATCCCTCCAGATGGACATATAAATCTACACAGATAGAGTGATAGGCACATTTTATTGAGATGTATGTGGCTGATACCAGATGTACTCTGAATAAATGCATAAGGTGATTGGCAGATTAATTTAATTTGATTGACAGGAAGCATGTGTATTTCATTGACAAATTACAGCTGGGAGATATTTAATGATAAATATGGAATATAAAATGTTTAAGTAGAAGTCTATGATTCATATTTCAATCTTCAACAAAATTAGTTGAATAAACTGATTAAGTTCATGTTTTTTGAAGAATTTGCAAATCTGTAAATGATTTCTATATTAACTCATCTACATAGTGTCATTGACATATAGCATGTACCATCTACACTCAGTATGTACTATCAACACTCCGTATGTACCATTTACATTCAATATGTACCATCAACACTCCGTATGTACCATTTACATTCAATATGTACCATCAACACTCTGTATGTACCATTTACATTCAATATGTACCATCAATACTCAGCATGTACCATCTACATTCAATATGTACCATCAATACTCAAAATGTACAATCAACACTCAGTATGTACCATCTACATTCAATATGTACCATCTACACTCAAAATGTACAATCAACACTCAGTATACACCATCTCCATTCAATATGTACCATCAACACTAAATCTGTACTATCTACACTTAGAATGTACCATTTACTCTCAATACGTACCATATACACTCATTCTGTACCATGCACACTCAATCTGTAACACTCAATTTGTACCATTTACACTCAATATGTACCATCAACACACAATATGTACCATCTACACTCAATTTGTACCATCAACATTCAATATATACTATCAACACTCAGTATGTTCCATCTACATTCAATCTGTGCCATATACACTCAATATGTATACCATATACACTCAGTCTGTATCAACTACACACAATATGTACCATCAACCCTCAATATGTTCCATCTACACTCAATATATACCATCTACACTCAGTCTGTATCATCTACACACAATATGTGCCATTTACACTCAATATGTATACCATCTACACTCAATATGTTCCCTCTACACTCAATATGTATACCATCTACACTCAATATATATACCATCTACACTCAATATGTTCCATTTACACTCAATATGTACCATCTACACTCAATAAGTATACCATCTACACTCAATAAGCATACCATCTACACTCAGTCTGTATCATCTACACACAATATGTGCCATTTACACTCAATATGTATACCATCTACACTCAATCTGCACCATCTACACTCATTAGGTATACCTTTTACACTCAGTCTCTACCATTTACACTCAATATGATCCATCTACATTCGGTCTGTATCATCTACCCACAATATGTGCCATTTACACTCAATATATATACCATCTACACTCACTATGTTTAATCGACATTCAATCTGTGCCATCTACACTCAATATGTATACCATCTACACTCAATATATCCCATCTACACTCAATATGTATACCATCTACACTAAATATATCCCATCCACACTCACTATGTCCCATCTACACTCAATATGTATACCATCTACACTCAATATGTCCCATCTACACTCAATAGGTATACCATATACACTCAATAGGTTTACCACCTACACTCAATCTGTACCATCTACACTCATTAAGTATACCATTTACACTCAGTATCTACCATTTACACTCAGTATGTTCCATTTGCATTCAATTTGCGCCATCTACAATCAAAAGGTATGCCATCTACACTGAATATTTCCCATCTACACTAAATACCATCTACACTCAGTCTCTACCATCTACTCTGAATATGTACCATCAACACTCAATCTGTGCCATCTTCACTCAATAGGTATACCATCTACACTCAGTCCTTATCATTTACACTCAATATGTACCATCAACACTCAATATGTTCTATCAACACTCTATCTGTACCATATACACTCAATAGGTATACAATCTACACTCAGTCTCTACCATCTACACAGAATATATCCCATCAACACTCAATTTGCGCCATCTGCACTCAATAGGTATACCATCTACACTCAGTCTCTACCATCTACTCTCAATATGTTCCATCTACACTTATTATGTGCCATCTACACTCAATATATGCCATCTACACTCAATATCTGCCATCAACACTTAATATGTGCCATCTACACTCAAAATGTGCCATCTACACTCAATATGTGCCATCTACACCCAATATGTACCATCTACACTCAATATGTGCCATCTACACACAGTATGTTCCATCTATACTCAATATGTGCCATCTACACTCAATATGTGCCATCAACACTCAATATGTGCCATCTACACTCAAGATGTGCCATCTACACACAGTATGTGCCATCTACACTCAATATGTGGCATCTACACTCAATCTGTACCATCAACATTCAATATGTGCCATCTACACTTAAGATGTGCCATCTACACTCAATATGTGCCATCTACATACAGTATGTGCCATCTACACTCAATATGTGCCATCTACACACAGTATGTGCCATCAACACTCAATATGTGCCATCTACACTCAAGATGTGTAATCTACACACAGTATGTGCCATCTACACTCAATATGTGCCATCTACACTCAATCTGTACCATCTACACTCAATAGATATACCATCTACACTCAGTCTCTACCATTTACACTCAGTATGTACCATCTATACTCAATAATTATGTACTATCAACACTATTTGCACCATCTACACTCAGTAGGTATACCATCTACACTCAGCCTCTACCATTTACACTCAATATGTGCCATCTACACACAGTATGTGCCATCTACACTCAATATGTGCCATCTACACTCAATATGTGCCATATACACTCAATATGTATCATCTACACTCAATCTGTGCCATATACTTTCAATATGTGCTTTCATCAGTCAATCTTTGCCATCAACACCCAATATTTATACAATCTACTGCTTCAATTGTGATAGAAGTTTTTACAATTTAGACAAAATAAATTATGATTTCTGGATAGAAACAGTGCTAAGCATCTTCGAATAAAGTGTCTTGCTTTAAAACACAAAACATAACCATGGTGGACAATTGACCTCCATGGTGGAGGATGGACCACCATGGTGGACGATGGACTTCCATGGTGGACAATTGACCTCCAGATCCTGGGTTTGATACTCTACAACTGGGCCAACTCGCAACAGTCTCTACGATGATTTGTCTTTAACTTTGCTGTACTGTCATGAATCTCACACCTCTGAATATATGAGGATGTTGTCAATCTTGGGTTCCTGTTTAACAACCTTTTGGGTACTATTAACATGCTGGGCGTTTGGTTCACTAATTAACATAGAAGTTCAGAAAATTTTTACGTTCACTGGGTACAACTTTTCTGTACACAGAACCGACTGCTTTAAATCCTCTCAAATGGAATACATGCTTTCATAGTTGGATACTGATGAAATAAATGATATTACTTGGATATTGACAAGATAAATGATATTACTTGGATACTGACAAGATAAATGATATTACTTGGATGCTGATGAGATAAATGATATTACTTGGATACTGGTAAGATGAATGATATTACTTGGATGCTGATGAGATAAATGATATTAATTGGATACTGACAAGATAAATGATATTACTTGGATGCTGATGAGATAAATGATATTACTTGGATATTGATAAGATGAATGATATTACTTGGATACTGATGAGATAAATGATATTAATTGGATACTGACAAGATAAATTATATAACTTGGATACTGTTGAGATAAATGATATTACTTGGATACTGATGAGATAAATGATTTTATTTGGATACTGACAAGATAAATGATATAACTTGGATACTGTTGAGATAAATGATATTACTTGGATACTGATGAAATAAATGATTTTATTTGGATACTGACAAGATAAATGATATAACTTGGATACTGTTGAGATAAATGATATTACTTGGATACTGATGAGATAAATGATTTTATTTGGATACTGACAAGATAAATGATATTACTTGGATACTGACAAGATAAATGATATTACTTGGATACTGACAAGATAAAGGATATTACTTGAATACTGATGAGATAAATGATATTACTTGGATACTGACAAGATAAAGGATATTACTTGGATACTGATGAGATAAATGATATTACTTGAATACTGATGAGATAAGTGATATAACTTGGATACTGACAAGATAAATTATACTGCTTGGATACTGTTGAGATAAATGATATTACTTGGATACTGATGAGATAAATGATTTTATTTGGATACTGACAAGATAAATGATATAACTTGGATACTGTTGAGATAAATGATATTACTTGGATACTGATGAAATAAATGATTTTATTTGGATACTGACAAGATAAATGATATAACTTGGATACTGTTGAGATAAATGATATTACTTGGATACTGATGAGATAAATGATTTTATTTGGATACTGACAAGATAAATGATATTACTTGGATACTGACAAGATAAAGGATATTACTTGAATACTGATGAGATAAATGATATTACTTGGATACTGACAAGATAAAGGATATTACTTGGATACTGATGAGATAAATGATATTACTTGAATACTGATGAGATAAGTGATATAACTTGTACAGTTGATTGGTGAAATTGGCAATAGCTATGCATACTTATATGTCAATCTATAACATACATACCATACTTGTACAGTTGATTGGTGAAATTGGCAATAGCTATACATATTTAAGATCACTACCTTCAGGATTAAGGTAAAAAATGGAGTCAAAGGTCAAATTGTTTACAGCTTGTAACTTCTGAATGGATTTGGTGAAGCTTTATAGGATTGTATGTGGGGAAACGGAGTGTGATGTAAACATTTAGGTCTGTACCATCAAGGTCAAGGTCACAAATGAACATGGTCAAAGCCACAAAGCTCAAATTGTGTCTGTGTTTCAACTTTTGAAGCAAGATAGCCAAACTGTACATGCTACTATTGACTCTCATGAACAGGTAATGTGTTACAGACATATTTCAGATACATACCCTAAATGTCAAGGTAACAAATGAGTTGGAGGATTGAACCAAGTCTGGAATGTAACTTTTGAAGCAGATTGAAGTATACAAACTATATCGGGTACATTTGAAGCTCACAGCAAAACAGATTGTCACACCCATAGTATGGGACTGTGACCTACCTCATTGTAAAACTGTGAATTCAAAGGTCAAATCATGATGTTTGTTCTTTAAAATAATATTTTGCGACTGTCTTGTACCTTTGTTAAGCTGAAACAATTCCTACATAGCTGTAACATTGAGAAAATGAAACTGTCAAACTGAAACAATTCGTACATAGCTGTAACACTGAGAAGCTGAAACTGTCAAACTGAAACAATTCCTACGTAGCTGTAACATTGAGAAGCTGAAACTGTCAAACTGAAACAAATCGTACATAGCTGTAACATTGAAAAGCTGAAACTGTCAAACTGAAACAATTCCTACGTAGCTGTAACATTGAGAAGCTGAAACTGTCAAACTGAAACAATTCTTACGTAGCTGTAACATTGAGAAGCTGAAACTGTCAAACTGAAACAATTCCTACATAGCTGTAACACTGAGAAGCTGAAACAGTCAAACTGAAACAATTCCTACATAGCTGTAACATTGAGAAGCTGAAACTGTCAAACTGAAACAGTTCCTACATAGCTGTAACATTGAGAAAATGAAACTGTCAAACTGAAACAATTCTTACATAGCTGTAACATTGAGAAGCTGAAACTGTCAAACTGAAACAATTCCTACATAGCTGTAACACTGAGAAGCTGAAACAGTCAAACTGAAACAATTCCTACATAGCTATAACATTGATAAGCTGAAACTGTCAAACTGAAACAATTCTTACGTAGCTGTAACATTGAGAAAATGAAACTGTCAAAATGAAACAATTTTTATGTAGCTGTAACATTGAGAAGCTGAAACTGTCAAACTGAAACAATTCCTACATAGCTGTAACATTGAGAAAATGAAACTGTCAAACTGAAACTATTCCTACATAGCTGTAACACTGAGAAGCTGAAACAGTCAAACTGAAACAATTCCTACATAGCTATAACATTGAGAAGCTGAAACTGTCAAACTGAAACAATTCCTATGTAGCTGTAACATTGAGAAGCTGAAACTGTCAAACTGAAACAATTCTTATGTAGCTGTAACATTGAGAAGCTGAAACTCAAACTGAAACAATTCCTACATAGCTGTAACACTGAGAAGCTGAAACAGTCAAACTGAAACAATTCCTACATAGCTATAACATTGAGAAGCTGAAACTGTCAAACTGAAACAATTCCTACGTAGCTGTAACATTGAGAAAATGAAACTGTCAAACTGAAACAATTCTTACATAGCTGTAACATTAAGAAGCTGAAACTGTCAAACTGAAACAATTCTTACGTAGCTGTAACATTGAGAAAATGAAACTGTCAAACTGAAACAATTCTTACGTAGCTGTAACATTGAGAAGCTGAAACTGTCAAACTGAAACAATTTTTACGTAGCTGTAACATTGAGAAAATGAAACTGTCAACTGTCAAACTGAAACAATTCCTACATAGCTGTAACATTGAGAAGCTGAAACTGTCAAACTGAAACAATTCCTTCATAGCTATAACATTGAGAAGCTGAAAATGTTAAACTTAAACAATTCCTATGTAGCTATAACATTGAGAAGATAGAGTCCTCAGTATATAGCTTTAATAACGCACATTTTAATGGAGAGAATGGGATGATTTATGTGAATGAAAGATAGATGATGTTTTACAGTAACATGAGATCCAAGTATCTTGTATGTTCATAGCAAGTTACAATCATGCAAAATAGTGCAGTGTCACAACGTTACACAGAGAGATCAATAGCTCATGCAATAATAGTAATGCAAAATGGTTTCCGGTTCATTATAATATGGAATTCATCATGATGTAGAATTTCCTGTCAAGTTCAACTGAAGTATCGGCATTTTATGAGTGATGAGGTTGATGGTGTCCTTGTTACAAGGACCTGTGGGGTTTGTATTTTAGAACAGTAATAATGTACTAGCTAGGCCTCATCATTGAAATTGTCTATATTATTTTCAGACATATATCTGACATATCGCCACGGTCGCCACTACATTTAGGGGTACAAGTATGTTAGCATATTGACTGGCCCTTTTTATACTTGTTATTTGATAAAAGAGATTTGAAAGTTCATATTTCAGAAAATATCATTGTTTTGTGTGTGGCTTATTAAAGTAAAAATGTGTAGGACAAATGCCATAAACTACACCTGAATTATATCTCTTTATACTGAGAAAATTGGAGATTTTTTTAAGCATGCCTCATATTAGTGTTTAGTTTCAGTCATCTGATATTGTTTTGAGACATTCCTCAACATCTCTTGTTTTTAACCACAGTCATTTTAAGACATCAAATCATATAATTATGTAACACATGTTAAAACATCATGTCACAATGTGATGAGTGTAGGAAAACCACGTGGAGAGCATGTAGGATGAAACTTTCATTATCAGTAAAAATCCATGACTAGTAAAAAACTATGCAAAAAATCAATTTATTGCTTTATTTGACCAAAATGAAACAAACAGGTAAAATATTAAAGTTCAGTCCAGCCTACTAAATGAAATAAATAGTTAAATTTAAAGGTAACATGTGCACAATTTTTTATTTCCTGTAACAATATATCAAAAGCTCTTTATTTTAATCAACTTTAAGGAAGTGTGTCACTATAAATGTCTGTAAAAAAATAATTATTT
Organism: Panopea generosa; assembly: GCA_029582155.1. Classification (NCBI taxonomy): domain Eukaryota; kingdom Metazoa; phylum Mollusca; class Bivalvia; order Adapedonta; family Hiatellidae; genus Panopea; species Panopea generosa. The sequence continues at coordinate 59,125,547 of CM055901.1, forward strand.
TTAAAATGATTGCAAAGCACCTCATTATCATTAATTTTATAATAAAATACAAATGATTGGAATTTCAAATTTCAAAATAAAATTTACTCAAAGTGGTGAAATTGAAATGAAATCTCTATTTTAATTCTTTTTTTTTCACTTACATAAACGTTGTTGTTGTTGTATGGTGCTTAGCGTCGCTTTCAACAATTTTTCAGTCATATCGCGATGGTGTCTACTTGAGACAGTATTCTGAGTGCTGTCACACTGGAGTATCATGCCGCAGATACATTGTATGATAACCCACCCAGTCACATTATACTGACACCGGGCCGACCAGACCTAGAACTCTCCTCTAAATGCTGAGCCCCAAGCGAGGAAGCTTCTTGTACCATTTTTAAAGTCTTTGGTATGACCCAGCTGTGGATCGAACCCACAACCTTCCATATGTGAGGCGGACGCTCTACCACTAGACCACGCTGTGGTCTCACTTACATAAAAAATTATACTGCTTGATGACCCTCTCTTTCTTTATTTGGACTTTTTCTATGATGACCCAAGTTCAACTGTATGTAACTAAATCAAACCACAATCAAACTTTAATCAATTCACAACATACAGTCACACCTGTATAAGCGGTCACCTGTATTAAGCAGCCGCTTGCCTTAAATAGCCATATTTGTTATTTCCAATTAATATACTTTCAGAGCAAATTAACCTGCACATTAAAAAACAACCTGTCTTAAAAGGCCACTTTTGCTTCTTCTCTTGACTGGCTGCTCAAGACAGGTTTGACTGTATATGGCAAATCTATTTTAGTCTAACATGGACATGATGACCAGGTTAGGAAATCCTTTACAATTTTTTAATTCACTTTAATAGGTATCCTTATGGCAACAACAGTTCACTGAGAATATATAGGCATGGTATATTGAAAAAAATTGGAATTTACCAGTTCTAAAATTTGGACAAATCCTAATATACTTGCATCATAATTTTCATAATATATTTAAGCATTATTATTGATAGCATGCATTTACATCTTTTTTTTAAAAAAACAAACAAACTACAATTGTTATCATTAAGTATATTTGTATTATTTCGTCTTTTAAGTTTTGTAATTAACTATATTCGTGTTACATACATAGTTTAAACTATAACCATGGTTACCTACATAGTTCAAACTATAACCATGGTTACCTACATAGTTCAAACTATAACTATTGTTACCTACATAGTTCAAACTATAACCATGTTTACCAACATAATTTAAATTATAACCATGGTTACCTACATAGTTGAAACTATAACCATGGTTTACTACATAGTTTAAACTATAACAATGGTTACATACATTGTTTAAACTATAACAATGGTTACCTATATCGTTTAAACCATAATCATGGTTACCTACATAGTTCAAACTATAACCATTATTACCTACATAGTTAAGACTATAACCATGGTTACATATATCATTCAAACATTAACCATGGTTACCTACATAGTTAAAACTATAACCATGGTTACCTACATTGTTTAAACTATAACCGTGGTTTACTACATAGTTTAAACTATAACCATGGTTACATATATATAATTTAAACTATAACCATGGTTACCTACATAGTTATAAACTATAATCATGTTTTACTACATAGTTTAAACTATAACCATGGTTACATACATTGTTTAAACTATAACAATGGTTACCTATATCGTTAAAATTATAACCATGGTTACCTACATAGTTCAAACTATAACCATTATTACCTACATAGTTAAAACTATAACCATGGTTACCTACATCATTCAAACATTAGCCATGGTTACCTTCATAGTCTCACTACACCGCTGCCCCTTTTCCCCTACAGTTAAAAATTTCTTATGCTTAAAAAAAAAGACCTATGTAATTTGGTTTTGAAGACTTTTCAAAATGGTTCATGGTGGTTGTGATTAATTGCTGCATAGGTGTAAAGTAAAAGCTGGCAAAGTATATACTGCAATTAGACATCACAAGTGTTAAAAAAGTGACTTTAATAGGATTTTAACATATGCATATATGAGCATTTGAGGACTTCTTTTTCAAAAAAACTTAGGTGTCACTGCACGCTTTTAAAAAAAACAAGCTGTTCAATCTACCAGTTATTGGGTATTTTTATATGGGCATACATTCCTACTATGAAAAAAATATACTTTAAAAAAAAAAAAAAAAAAATTCTACTTGCAATTTATTTTTTACTGTGGAAAGCCTAGACTTTATTTTATATAGAACAAAGAACAAAATTCAGCTGTGTAGTGTGACCTTAAGAAAAATATGATCAAATGCTTGAAAAAAGCACCACAATGACACAGATCATTTTTTCTGTTAGAATATTCTCAGATGCAGTAAATTTAGTGAATTTGAGTGTTTTATGATGCTGTTTCATGAGAAATCAGTGGATTTTGACAAATTTTTGACAATATTATGGCCATATACTAATGAAAGTGTATGTAAAATAAATTGGATTCTGTATCAATCAGTTGTTTTGCTTTTCAAGCAGTGATACTGGTGAAAAGAAGTGTTCATTAGTATGTCAAATGCTCTAGGGACTCATTTTATTGTTTCTACCAACTTACCAATGTTTATTGTATTTACAAATTGTCAGATATTTCCAGGAATGCTAAAAACAGCCATTGTTTCTGTAACATTCTAGCATAGAATCCCCTTCTGTCTTTCATTGAATGGCTACAATTGCATGATCAAACCTTGTGGGTATGTTTACACCATGTAAAGTGTCCAGATTGCTTGTTACAGATATTTTTTTACCCCAATTAATGCATATCATTTTATATTGACCATGTTGAAAATGTACCCCACCTACTTCATTTTCACAGAGTCAAAATAAAAATGGTTGTGTCTCAGTAAGCGATAATCCTTTGCAAGTTGTCGTGACTTGTAATTTTATTTTATGATTTTGTCGAATATGTTGGCGAATCATACCATTTTGTATTTTCTGGTATCTTATTTCAGTTTCTTGTACAAATTATTGCCTTGAAATTCTTATGGTAACCGCACAATTTTAGTGATGTATTATACGCAATATCACCAATTGCTTCTGGACTATTAAGCGAATAACTGCACTTGAGTCTCTTCTTAATTCTAAATACTTTAGAGTGCAAAAAATAACACCTATCCTATATTGAAATTGGCATTTTATTTAATTTTAATGTTTAAATAGCAATTTCTATATAAAGGGATGTTCAAAACACTGAATATTTATTATGAAATAAAGCATTATACACTAAAATATTACACAATTTAGACAATGTACACACTCTTACACAATACAGAGGCATGTTCAAAGAAAACCTTTTAGCAGCTGACAACTCATCAGCTATGGAAATGTTATGGTTCAAAATTTCAGCTTTAAGTGGTGAAAAGTGGCTAATTTTGCCAAAAATATGAAGTATGTCTGAAGCCATTAGTCCTTAAAATATACATACCGGTAGATCAACATTTAAATACATTTTTGTTCAGATCATAATCTAAAGTTGTTGCGAGTCAAATTTTGTTGACAAAGTGGCGCACGCTCTCTCACTTAATGGCTCATTACACAGTTATGCCCCTTTTCTCCCACAGTAGCAAATTCTTACACTTAAAAAAAAGTCCTCTATGTTATTTGGTTTTAAAATCTTTTCAAAATGGTTCATGGTTGTTGTGATTTATTGCTGCATATGCGAAGGGCAAAAGTTGGCATGTATTTATGAGCATTTGAGGACTTCTTTTAAAAAATTTTAGGGTGTCACTGCACCCTCTTTAAAAAAAACACAAGCTTGTCAACCTACCAGTTATTGTGCATTTTTATGTGGGTATACATTACTGGTGACTCTTAGAGAAAAAACATTTTCTTACAGGTGAAATAAAACATACATTTTCATACAAGTGTTTTAAAATATACATTTTCATACAAGTGATATAAAATGCACGTTTTCATACATATGAAATAATATATATTTATTTTATAATATACATTTACATACAAGTGCAAAAAAATACACATTTTCATACACAAGTGAAATAGAATACACATTTTCATACAAGTGAAATAAATATACATTTTCATACAAGTGAAATAAATACACATTAACATACAAGTGAAATAAAATACACATTTACATACAAGTGAAATAAATATACAAATTTCCATACAAGTGAAATAAATACACATGGTAATATAAGTCAAATAAAATATGCAATGTGATTTTAGTGAACTAAAGTATGTACAATGTGAATATAAATTAAATAAAATATACTTTGTAATATAATTCAAGCAGAATTTAAATTAAAATGTAAGTGAAAAAAAATGTACATTGTGATTTCAATCAAATAAAATATACATTGTGATAGGAGTGAAATAAAATATACATTGTGATAGGAGTGACATAAAATATACATTGTGATAGGAGTGACATAAAATATACATTGTGATAGGAGTGAAATAAAATATACATTGTGATAGGAGTGACATAAAATATACATTGTGATATGAATCAAATATAATATACATTGTGATAGGAGTGAAATAAAATATACATTGTGATAGGAGTGACATAAAATATACATTGTGATATGAATCAAATATAATATACATTGTGATAGGAGTGAAATAAAATATACATTGTGATAGGAGTGACATAAAATATACATCGTGATAGGAGTGAAATATAATATACATTGTGATATGAATCAAATAAAATATACATTGTGATAGGAGTGAAATAAAATATACATTGTGATAGGAGTGAAATAAAATATGCATTGTGATAGGAGTGAAATAAAATATACATTGTGATATGAGTGAAATATAATATACATTGTGATAGGAATGACATGTAATATACATTGTGATAGGAGTGACATAAAATAAACATTGTGATAGGAGTGACATGTAATATACATTGTGATAGGAGTGAAATAAAATATACATTGGGATAGGAGTGACATAAAATATGCATAATGATAGGAGTGAAATAAAATATACATTGGGATAGGAATGACATAAAATAAACATTGTGATAGGAGTGACATGTAATATACATTGAGATAGGAGTGAAATAAAATATACATTGGGATAGGAGTGACATAAAATATTCATTGTGATAGGAGTGAAATAAAATATACATTGTAATAGGAGTGAAATAGAATATACATCATGATAGGAGTGACATAAAATATACATTGTTATAGGAATGACATAAAATATACATTGGGATAGGAGTGAAATAAAATATACATTGGGATAGGAGTGATATAAAATATACATTGTGATAGGAGTTAAATAAAATATACATTGGGATAGGAGTGACATGTTATATACATTGTGATAGGAGTGAAATTAAATTTATATTAGGAAAGGAGTGACATAAAATATACATTGCGATAGGAGTGAAATAAAATATAAATTGTGATAGAAATGAAATAAAATATACATTGTGATAGGAGTTAAATAAAATATATATTGTGATAGGAGTGACATATAATAATTTTTATACATTGTGATAGGAGTGAAATAAAACATACAATTTGATATGAGTGAAATAAATGGTACATTGTGATAGGAGTGACATAAAATATACATTGTGATATGAGTGAAATGAACTTTACATTGGGATAAGAGTAACATGTAATATACATTGTGATATGAGTGACATATGATATACATTGTGATAGAGGAGTGACATAAAATATACATTGTAATAAGAGTGACATAAAATATACATCGTGATAGGAGTGACATAAAATGTACATTGTGATAGTAATGACATAAAATATACATTGTGATAGGAGTGACATAAAATATACATTGTGATAGGAGTGAAATAAAATATACAATTTGATATGAGTGAAATAAATGGTACATTGTGATAGGAGTGACATAAAATATACATTGTGATAGGAGTGAAATAAAATATACAATTTGATATGAGTGAAATAAATGGTACATTGTGATAAGAGTGACATAAAATATACATTGTGATAGGAGTGACATATTATATACATTGTGATAGGAGTGAAATAAAATATACAATTTGATATGAGTGAAATAAATGGTACATTGTGATAGGAGTGACATAAAATATACATTGTGATATGAGTGAAATGAACTTTACATTGGGATAAGAGTAACATGTAATATACATTGTGATATGAGTGACCTATGATATACATTGTGATAGAGGAGTGACATTAAATATACATTGTAATAAGAGTGACATAAAATATACATCGTGATAGGAGTGACATAAAATGTACATTGTGATAGTAATGACATAAAATATACATTGTGATAGGAGTGACATAAAATATACATTGTGATAGTAGTGAAATAAAATATACATTGTGATAGGAGTGACATAAAATATACATTGTAATAGGAGTGAAATAAAATATACATTGTGATAGGAGTGACATAAAATATACATTGCAATAGGAGTGAAATAAAATATACATTGTGATAGGAGTGACATAAAATATACATTGTGATAAGAGTGACATAAAATATACATCGTGATAGGAGTGACACAAAATATACATTGTGATAGGAGTGACATAAAATATACATTGCAATAGGAGTGAAATAAAATATACATTGTGATAGGAGTGACATAAAATATACATTGTGATAAGAGTGACATAAAATATACATCGTGATAGGAGTGACACAAAATATACATTGTGATAGGAGTGACATTAAATATACATTGTGATAGGAGTGAAATAAAATATACATTGCAATAGGAACGACATAAAATATACATTGTGATTTAAAACAACTAAAATATACATAAATATACATTGTGATAGGAGTGAGATAAAATATACATTGCAATAGGAACGACATAAAATATACATTGTGATAGGAGTGAAATAAAATATACATTGTGATAGGAGTGACATTAAATATACATTGTGATAGGAGTGTCATGTAATATACATTGTGATAGGAGTGAAATATACATTGTGATAGGAATAAAATAAAACATAAATTGTGTTAAAAAATGAAATCAAATATACATTGTGATAAGAGTGAAATAAAATATATATTGTGATAGAAATTAAATAAAATATACATTGGCATAGAGCGACATAAAATATACATTGTTATAGGAGTGAAATAAATCATAAATTGTGATAGAAATGAAATCAAATATACATTGTGATAGGAGTGAAATAAAATAAATATTGTGATAGGAATGACATAAAATATACATTGTGATAGGAGTGACTTAAAATATACAATTTGATATGAGTGAAATAAATGGTACATTGTGATAGGAGTGACATAAAATATACATTGTGATATGAGTGAAATGAACTTTACATTGGGATAAGAGTAACATGTAATATACATTGTGATAGGATTGACATATAATATACATTGTGATAGAGGAGTGACATAAAATATACATTGTAATAAGAGTGACATAAAATATACATCGTGATAGGAGTGACATTAAATATACATTGTGATAGGAATGACATAAAATATACATTGTGATAGGAGTGACAAAAAATATACATTGTGATAGGAATGAAATAAAATATACATTGTGATAGGAGTGACATATAATATACATTGCCATAGAGCAACATAAAATATACATTGTTATAGGAGTGAAATTAAACATAAATTGTGATAGAAATGAAATCAAATATACATTGTGATAGAGGTGAAATAAAATATATATTGTGATAGGAGTGAAACAAATGATACACTGTGATAGGAGTGACATATAATATACATTGTGATAGGAGTGACATTAAATATACATTGTGATATGAGTGAAATGAACTTTACATTGGGATAAGAGAAACATGTAATATACATTGAGATAGGAGTGACATATAATATATATTGTGATAGAGGAGTGACATAAAATATACATTGTAATAGGAGTGACATAAAATATACTTCGTGATAGGAGTGACATAAAATATACATTGTGATAGGAGTGACACATAATATACATTGTGATAGGAATGACATAAAATATACATTGTGATAGGAGTGACTTTAAATATACATTGTGAAAGGAGTGAAATAAAATATACATTGCAATAGGAACGACATAAAATATACATTGTGATAGGAGTGACATAAAATATACATAAATATACATTGTGATAGGAGTGACATAAAATATACATTTTGATAGGAGTGACATAAAATAAACATAAATATACATTGTGATAGGAGTGACATAAAATAAACATTGCAATAGGAACGACATTAAATATACATTGCAATAGGAATGACATAAAATATACATTGTGATAAAAGCGAAATAAAATATACATTGTGATAGAGGTGATATAAAATATACATTGTGATAGGAGTGACAAAAAATATACATTGTGATAGGAATGAAATAAAATATACATTGTGATAGGAGTGACATATAATATACATTGCCATAGAGCAACATAAAATATACATTGTTATAGGAGTGAAATAAAACATAAATTGTGATAGAAATGAAATCAAATATACATTGTGATAGAGGTGAAATAAAATATATATTGTGATAGGAGTGAAACAAATGATACACTGTGATAGGAGTGACATATAATATACATTGTGATAGGAGTGACATTAAATATACATTGTGATATGAGTGAAATGAACTTTACATTGGGATAAGAGAAACATGTAATATACATTGAGATAGGAGTGACATATAATATATATTGTGATAGAGGAGTGACATAAAATATACATTGTAATAGGAGTGACATAAAATATACTTCGTGATAGGAGTGACATAAAATATACATTGTGATAGGAGTGACACATAATATACATTGTGATAGGAATGACATAAAATATACATTGTGATAGGAGTGACTTTAAATATACATTGTGAAAGGAGTGAAATAAAATATACATTGCAATAGGAACGACATAAAATATACATTGTGATAGGAGTGACATAAAATATACATAAATATACATTGTGATAGGAGTGACATAAAATATACATTTTGATAGGAGTGACATAAAATAAACATAAATATACATTGTGATAGGAGTGACATAAAATATACATTGCAATAGGAACGACATTAAATATACATTGCAATAGGAATGACATAAAATATACATTGTGATAAAAGCGAAATAAAATATACATTGTGATAGAGGTGATATAAAATATACATTGGGATAGGAGTGACATGTAATATACATTGTGATAGGAGTGAAATAAAATATACAGTGCTATAGGAATGACATAAAATATGCATTATGATGGGAGTGAAATAAAATATACATTGTGATAGGAGTGACATGTCATATACATTGTGATAGGAAAGGCATAAAATATACTTTGTGATAGGAGTAAAATAAAATATACATTGTGATAGGAGTGACTTAAAATATACAATTTGATATGAGTGAAATAAATGGTACATTGTGATAGGAGTGACATAAAATATACATTGTGATATGAGTGAAATGAACTTTACATTGGGATAAGAGTAACATGTAATATACATTGTGATAGGATTGACATATAATATACATTGTGATAGAGGAGTGACATAAAATATACATTGTAATAAGAGTGACATAAAATATATATCGTGATAGGAGTGACATTAAATATACATTGTGATAGGAATGACATAAAATATACATTATGATAGGAGTGACAAAAAATATACATTGTGATAGGAATGAAATAAAATATACATTGTGATAGGAGTGACATATAATATACATTGCCATAGAGCAACATAAAATATACATTGTTATAGGAGTGAAATAAAACATAAATTGTGATAGAAATGAAATCAAATATACATTGTGATAGAGGTGAAATAAAATATATATTGTGATAGGAGTGAAACAAATGATACACTGTGATAGGAGTGACATATAATATACATTGTGATAGGAGTGACATTAAATATACATTGTGATATGAGTGAAATGAACTTTACATTGGGATAAGAGAAACATGTAATATACATTGAGATAGGAGTGACATATAATATATATTGTGATAGAGGAGTGACATAAAATATACATTGTAATAGGAGTGACATAAAATATACTTCGTGATAGGAGTGACATAAAATATACATTGTGATAGGAGTGACACATAATATACATTGTGATAGGAATGACATAAAATATACATTGTGATAGGAGTGACTTTAAATATACATTGTGAAAGGAGTGAAATAAAATATACATTGCAATAGGAACGACATAAAATATACATTGTGATAGGAGTGACATAAAATATACATAAATATACATTGTGATAGGAGTGACATAAAATATACATTTTGATAGGAGTGACATAAAATAAACATAAATATACATTGTGATAGGAGTGACATAAAATAAACATTGCAATAGGAACGACATTAAATATACATTGCAATAGGAATGACATAAAATATACATTGTGATAAAAGCGAAATAAAATATACATTGTGATAGAGGTGATATAAAATATACATTGTGATAGGAGTGACAAAAAATATACATTGTGATAGGAATGAAATAAAATATACATTGTGATAGGAGTGACATATAATATACATTGCCATAGAGCAACATAAAATATACATTGTTATAGGAGTGAAATAAAACATAAATTGTGATAGAAATGAAATCAAATATACATTGTGATAGAGGTGAAATAAAATATATATTGTGATAGGAGTGAAACAAATGATACACTGTGATAGGAGTGACATATAATATACATTGTGATAGGAGTGACATTAAATATACATTGTGATATGAGTGAAATGAACTTTACATTGGGATAAGAGAAACATGTAATATACATTGAGATAGGAGTGACATATAATATATATTGTGATAGAGGAGTGACATAAAATATACATTGTAATAGGAGTGACATAAAATATACTTCGTGATAGGAGTGACATAAAATATACATTGTGATAGGAGTGACACATAATATACATTGTGATAGGAATGACATAAAATATACATTGTGATAGGAGTGACTTTAAATATACATTGTGAAAGGAGTGAAATAAAATATACATTGCAATAGGAACGACATAAAATATACATTGTGATAGGAGTGACATAAAATATACATAAATATACATTGTGATAGGAGTGACATAAAATATACATTTTGATAGGAGTGACATAAAATAAACATAAATATACATTGTGATAGGAGTGACATAAAATATACATTGCAATAGGAACGACATTAAATATACATTGCAATAGGAATGACATAAAATATACATTGTGATAAAAGCGAAATAAAATATACATTGTGATAGAGGTGATATAAAATATACATTGGGATAGGAGTGACATGTAATATACATTGTGATAGGAGTGAAATAAAATATACAGTGCTATAGGAATGACATAAAATATGCATTATGATGGGAGTGAAATAAAATATACATTGTGATAGGAGTGACATGTCATATACATTGTGATAGGAAAGGCATAAAATATACTTTGTGATAGGAGTAAAATAAAATATACATTGTGATAGGAGTGACTTAAAATATACAATTTGATATGAGTGAAATAAATGGTACATTGTGATAGGAGTGACATAAAATATACATTGTGATATGAGTGAAATGAACTTTACATTGGGATAAGAGTAACATGTAATATACATTGTGATAGGATTGACATATAATATACATTGTGATAGAGGAGTGACATAAAATATACATTGTAATAAGAGTGACATAAAATATATATCGTGATAGGAGTGACATTAAATATACATTGTGATAGGAATGACATAAAATATACATTATGATAGGAGTGACAAAAAATATACATTGTGATAGGAATGAAATAAAATATACATTGTGATAGGAGTGACATATAATATACATTGCCATAGAGCAACATAAAATATACATTGTTATAGGAGTGAAATAAAACATAAATTGTGATAGAAATGAAATCAAATATACATTGTGATAGAGGTGAAATAAAATATATATTGTGATAGGAGTGAAACAAATGATACACTGTGATAGGAGTGACATATAATATACATTGTGATAGGAGTGACATTAAATATACATTGTGATATGAGTGAAATGAACTTTACATTGGGATAAGAGAAACATGTAATATACATTGAGATAGGAGTGACATATAATATATATTGTGATAGAGGAGTGACATAAAATATACATTGTAATAGGAGTGACATAAAATATACTTCGTGATAGGAGTGACATAAAATATACATTGTGATAGGAGTGACACATAATATACATTGTGATAGGAATGACATAAAATATACATTGTGATAGGAGTGACTTTAAATATACATTGTGAAAGGAGTGAAATAAAATATACATTGCTATAGGAACGACATAAAATATACATTGTGATAGGAGTGACATAAAATATACATAAATATACATTGTGATAGGAGTGACATAAAATATACATTTTGATAGGAGTGACATAAAATAAACATAAATATACATTGTGATAGGAGTGACATAAAATAAACATTGCAATAGGAACGACATTAAATATACATTGCAATAGGAATGACATAAAATATACATTGTGATAAAAGCGAAATAAAATATACATTGTGATAGAGGTGATATAAAATATACATTGTGATAGGAGTGACAAAAAATATACATTGTGATAGGAATGAAATAAAATATACATTGTGATAGGAGTGACATATAATATACATTGCCATAGAGCAACATAAAATATACATTGTTATAGGAGTGAAATAAAACATAAATTGTGATAGAAATGAAATCAAATATACATTGTGATAGAGGTGAAATAAAATATATATTGTGATAGGAGTGAAACAAATGATACACTGTGATAGGAGTGACATATAATATACATTGTGATAGGAGTGACATTAAATATACATTGTGATATGAGTGAAATGAACTTTACATTGGGATAAGAGAAACATGTAATATACATTGAGATAGGAGTGACATATAATATATATTGTGATAGAGGAGTGACATAAAATATACATTGTAATAGGAGTGACATAAAATATACTTCGTGATAGGAGTGACATAAAATATACATTGTGATAGGAGTGACACATAATATACATTGTGATAGGAATGACATAAAATATACATTGTGATAGGAGTGACTTTAAATATACATTGTGAAAGGAGTGAAATAAAATATACATTGCAATAGGAACGACATAAAATATACATTGTGATAGGAGTGACATAAAATATACATAAATATACATTGTGATAGGAGTGACATAAAATATACATTTTGATAGGAGTGACATAAAATAAACATAAATATACATTGTGATAGGAGTGACATAAAATAAACATTGCAATAGGAACGACATTAAGTATACATTGCAATAGGAATGACATAAAATATACATTGTGATAAAAGCGAAATAAAATATACATTGTGATAGAGGTGATATAAAATATACATTGTGATAGGAGTGACAAAAAATATACATTGTGATAGGAATGAAATAAAATATACATTGTGATAGGAGTGACATATAATATACATTGCCATAGAGCAACATAAAATATACATTGTTATAGGAGTGAAATAAAACATAAATTGTGATAGAAATGAAATCAAATATACATTGTGATAGAGGTGAAATAAAATATATATTGTGATAGGAGTGAAACAAATGATACACTGTGATAGGAGTGACATATAATATACATTGTGATAGGAGTGACATTAAATATACATTGTGATATGAGTGAAATGAACTTTACATTGGGATAAGAGAAACATGTAATATACATTGAGATAGGAGTGACATATAATATATATTGTGATAGAGGAGTGACATAAAATATACATTGTAATAGGAGTGACATAAAATATACTTCGTGATAGGAGTGACATAAAATATACATTGTGATAGGAGTGACACATAATATACATTGTGATAGGAATGACATAAAATATACATTGTGATAGGAGTGACTTTAAATATACATTGTGAAAGGAGTGAAATAAAATATACATTGCAATAGGAACGACATAAAATATACATTGTGATAGGAGTGACATAAAATATACATAAATATACATTGTGATAGGAGTGACATAAAATATACATTTTGATAGGAGTGACATAAAATAAACATAAATATACATTGTGATAGGAGTGACATAAAATATACATTGCAATAGGAACGACATTAAATATACATTGCAATAGGAATGACATAAAATATACATTGTGATAAAAGCGAAATAAAATATACATTGTGATAGAGGAGTGACATAAAATATACATTGTAATAGGAGTGACATAAAATATACTTCGTGATAGGAGTGACATAAAATATACATTGTGATAGGAGTGACACATAATATACATTGTGATAGGAATGACATAAAATATACATTGTGATAGGAGTGACTTTAAATATACATTGTGAAAGGAGTGAAATAAAATATACATTGCAATAGGAACGACATAAAATATACATTGTGATAGGAGTGACATAAAATATACATAAATATACATTGTGATAGGAGTGACATAAAATATACATTTTGATAGGAGTGACATAAAATAAACATAAATATACATTGTGATAGGAGTGACATAAAATATACATTGCAATAGGAACGACATTAAATATACATTGCAATAGGAATGACATAAAATATACATTGTGATAAAAGCGAAATAAAATATACATTGTGATAGAGGTGATATAAAATATACATTGGGATAGGAGTGACATGTAATATACATTGTGATAGGAGTGAAATAAAATATACAGTGCTATAGGAATGACATAAAATATGCATTATGATGGGAGTGAAATAAAATATACATTGTGATAGGAGTGACATGTCATATACATTGTGATAGGAAAGGCATAAAATATACTTTGTGATAGGAGTAAAATAAAATATACTTTGTGATAGGAGTGAAATAAAATATACATTGTGATATGAGTGAAATATAATATACATAGTCTAAAAGCTATAAAATAGAAATAAATGTTAGCTGTTTAGATTATTGATTTCTTAACTATAAAATCAATATACACTTGCCTAACATAATCTCACTAGCTGACTTAAATAATCTGAAAATGGTGAAACATTCAAAAGTTTTAAATAACATAAAAATGTGCCAGTATGTGTGATGTTGTTTTTAAGACATATGGGTAAGGTACATGGTTATTACACTACCGGTAGTCCCAACACTAAGGAATACCTGTCCCAGAATGTGCATAATTGATTACTAATTGGTTGATAACTTTTTATAACATCATGTCAAAATTATACTAAATCTCCTACCACCCCTTTAAGGATTGCCATGAAACTTTGGCCAGATGCTCACAATATGCAGAACCCACAATCCAACCATGTCTCTTGTTTTCACCAAGAAGTATTGTTTTTTTGAATCTCCTTTACCTGTTGAAGGATTTTCATGGAGCGATGGGTCAGATGTTTACCTCCTGGACAAGTACAGAACCTACATAACAGCCATGTTGGGTCAAAATTACAGTGTAACATCAGATGTTTTCAGATTTAATTTAGCTATTTTGTGTCTGCTCTGTATCTCCTAAACCCCTTGAAGGATTTTCATAAAAATTGGGTCAGATTTTCACCTCCTCAAGACATGTTAAATCCTCAAAGTCACAGTTCACGGACCAAGGTCACAGTTCAAGGTAAAATATTTTCATATTTGATTTAGCCATGATTTCATTTTGTGCCTCCTTGACCTTTGAAGGATTTTTATGACACTTGGGTCAGATGTCCATTTCCTCAACACAATGTGCAGAACTTGCATTCCAATCATGTCAGGTCAAGGTCACTGATATAGACATGATTTTGTGTCTGCTCTGTATCTCCTAAACCACTTGAAGTATTTTTCATGAAACTTCCATCAAATATTCACCTCATCAAGACTGTATAAAACATTACAAATTTTTCACACAGAAATTCAGTTAATGACTGGCAGCCATTTAAGATCAAGTCATATTAAAAATTAACCCCTGTGTATATATGCTTGTCTTTCCAACTGCCTTTTTGGCATCAAACTTCCTCCACATTAGCAGAGCCTGGTTAGCTCAATTGGTAGCTTGTCTATCAATCCAGGGGTTGTGAGTTTGAATCTCTGTCTGGCCAAACTCCATGATGATTGATGTATATGACATTGCATCTCACTGTTATTTGTCTCTCACTGCTGATTCAACCTGGAAAAGTATCAATTACTTGCAGAGATGGGTGTGCTCAAGTACTGGTTAACCTTCCAGGATCTAAGAAAAAGTACTTAGGTTAACTTATCATCTGTTAGCTCTCAATGGCATAAAAATGTTGCTAAATATTCCTTCACATTATGTAAAAGTGTTTAATTGCTCCATTATTATTCACTAACATCCCAGGATATGGCATGTGTGTGTGGGGGGGGGGGGGAGGTGGGGGGGATTATCTGCCTTAATAGGCGTCTGCAGCATTGTTTAATTACAACAATTGAAAATGGGTCCTTTAAAGGAGTTTTGGCAGAGACCAAAACATGGATAAAATTGTGAAACTTTAAAATATCCAATTTTTCCTTATTTGATTTAAATGACCCATAGAGGTTTCAAGTTCATTCAAATGAATGAGTTAAACGGTCTCTTGGAGCCTGGCAAGGAAATGGGAACACTTCAGGAAAACTGGTAATTCTCTTTTTCTAACATATTCCAGGCATTATTTTAAATATCTTGAGGGCTGGAGTATCATTCAGTCAGTCTATAGGAGGCCAGCAACTGGGGCACAAAAAGGGATTAAACTAAATTTCCAAAAATCTTCTTCTCAAAAACTGCCAAATTTGCTCATATTTGGTATAAATGGTCAGTGGAAGTAGAGTTTTCAAGTTTGGTAGGCTCTGTCCATTTAAACGATAGTTAAAATGAACTGAGCAACTATTTAGGCCAAAAGACCATTTAGTATGAGTTCTTTTATGTATTAAAATGATCAATTATGTGCAATTCTTTGCTCTTTTTCAAGCCTTGTAACTGCTTGCATATATGAAATAATGGAAAAAAAAGAAATGTGGGGGAATAAAAAGTAGCCGCTGCAGCATAAAATTATGGTCATTTTGGCCATGATCAAGACAGAAATCTTGGACAGGATGACATAATTTTGGCCATGATCAAGACAGCAAAGCTTGGTCAGGATGACATAATTTTGGCCATGATCAAGACAGAAAGCTTGGTCAGGTTGACATAATTTTGGCCATGATCAAGACAGAAACCTTGGTCATGATGACATAATTTTGGCCATAATCAAGACAGAAAGCTTGGTCAGCATGAACAAGACAGCAAACCTTGGTCAGGACGACATAATATTGGCCATGATCAAGACAGAAAGCTTGGTCAGGTTTACATAGTTTTGGCCATGATCAAGACAGCAAAGCTTGGTCAGGTTGACATAATTTTGGCCATGATCAAGACAGAAAGCTTGGTCAGGATGACTAAATTTTGGCCATGATCAAGACAGCAAAACTTGGTCAGGATGACATAATTTTGGCCATGATCAAGACAGAAAGCTTGGTCAGGATGACATAATTTTGGCCATGATCAAGACAGAAAGCTTGGTCAGGATGACATAATTTTGGCCATGATCAAGACAGAAAAGCTTGGTCAGGATGACATAGTTTTGGCCATGATCAAGACAGAAAGCTTGGTCAGGATGACATAATTTTGGCCATGATCAAGACAGCAAACCTTGGTCAGGACAGCATAATATTGGCCATGATCAAGACAGAAAAGCTTGGTCAGGATGACATAGTTTTGGCCATGATCAAGACAGAAAGCTTGGTCAGGATGACATAATTTTGGCCATGATCAAGACAGAAAGCTTGGTCAGGATGACATAATTTTGGCCATGATCAAGACAGAAAGCTTGGTCAGGATGACATAGTTTTGGCCATGATCAAGACAGAAAAGCTTAGTCAGGATGACATAGTTTTGGCCATGATCAAGACAGAAAGCTTGGTCAGGATGACATAATTTTGGCCATGATCAAGACAGCAAACCTTGGTCAGGACGACATAATATTGGCCATGATCAAGATAAAAAGCTTGGTCAGGATGACATAATTTTGGCCATGATCAAGACAGAAATCTTGGACAGGATGACAAAATTTTGGCCATGATCAAGACAGCAAAGCTTGGTCAGGATGACATAATTTTGGCCATGATCAAGACAGAAAGCTTGGTCAGGATGACATAATTTTGGCCATGATCAAGACAGAAAGCTTGGTCAGGATGACATAATTTTGGCCATGATCAAGACAGAAAGCTTGGTCAGGATGACATAATTTTGGCCATGATCAAGACAGCAAAGCTTGGTCATGATGACATAATTTTGGCCATAATCAAGACAGAAAGCTTGGTCAGCATGAACAAGACAGCAAACCTTGGTCAGGACGACATAATATTGGCCATGATCAAGACAGAAAGCTTGGTCAGGTTGACATAGTTTTGGCCATGATCAAGACAGCAAAGCTTGGTCAGGTTGACATAATTTTGGCCATGATCAAGACAGAAAGCTTGGTCAGGATGACATAATTTTGGCCATGATCAAGACAGCAAAACTTGGTCAGGATGACATAGTTTTGGCCATGATCAAGACAGAAAGCTTGGTCAGGATGACATAATTTTGGCCATGATCAAGACAGAAAGCTTGGTCAGGATGACATAATTTTGGCCATGATCAAGACAGAAAAGCTTGGTCAGGATGACATAGTTTTGGCCATGATCAAGACAGAAACCTTGGTCAGGATGACATAATTTTGGCCATGATCAAGACAGCAAACCTTGGTCAGGACTACATAATATTGGCCATGATCAAGACAGAAAGCTTGGTCAGGATGACATAATTTTGGCCATGATCAAGACAGAAAGCTTGGTCAGGATGACGTAATTTTGGCCATGATCAAGACAGCAAGCTTGGTCAGGATGACATAATTTTGGCCATGATCAAGACAGCAAACCTTGGTCAGGACTACATAATATTGGCCATGATCAAGACAGAAAGCTTGGTCAGGATGACATAATTTTGGCCATGATCAAGACAGCAAGCTTGGTCAGGATGACATAATTTTGGCCATGATCAAGACAGAAAGCTTGGTCAGGATGACATAATTTTGGCCATGATCATAACAGAAAGCTTGGTCAGGATGACATAATTTTGGCCATGATCAAGACGGCAAAGCTTGGTCAGGATGACATAATTTTGGCCATGATCAAGACAGAAAGCTTGGTCAGGATGACATAATTTTGGCCATGATCAAGACAGCAAAGCTTGGTCAGGATGACATAATTTGATAACAAAGCCTGGCTTAAAGTCATAGGACATTGCTGGAATAATAAACACAACATACAGAAACATCAGTCATTTATAGTATATTTATTATCTCTCTTCCTTGCAATAGTATATTACATACGGTAATTGATTTATGATTTATAAATGTATACACACAAACACATCCACATGACCAACCAAGTCACAAAACAATGAGACGTCACAACAGAGCATTTAACTTCAGCAGCATCCTCAACTGAAAATTTTTTCAAAAGTGTATCTTTAAGTTTTTTTTAAAAAATAACAACAATTTTTTACAATAACAAAATAAATGTATTCTTAAATCAAGAAGAATTCTTTAAAAAAAAAATTATCATACTGAGTATAACAAGTTGTTGCAATTCTATATTTAAACATAATCTGAAAGAAAATGTCAAGTTGCAGACAAATAAAAAATGTGTAACAATATACAACTGTTCTTATTGTTTTTTAGCCATGCAACACAAACTTCCATCAAGTTCTCTTGCTATCGTATATATCACTCACTGCCCAGCAGAATGTAATACTGGGCATTCTGGATAAAAAGAAAAAAATCTAACACTTTTGCTATCTAATGGAAACAATATTAAAATGAAATCCAAGAGAGATATATCATTAAATCATTGAAAGACTGTAATAAATGTTGACTGAAGGTAGATGCTCTGATTAGTGAAATCCACCATTTTGCTATATCAACACTGTTCAGAATATATAACATTTATACACATTTTTATGCTATCAAAGACTAACAGCCAATTATTTAACCTAACCACTCTTTTCTGGGATCCTGGAAAGTTAACCAGTGCTTGAGCACATCCGTCACTGCAGGTAACAGATAACTTTCCCTCTTGAATCAGCGGTGAGAAATGAATGATAATGAGAAATAGTGTTGACGCCAGGCAGGGATTTGGACTCAAGACCCCTAAATTAATAGTCAGACATGCTACCGACTGAGCTTACTAGGTCTGGCTAGGACAGCATTGATACAGCACAGTGAAGAACAGTAACAACATACTATTTCTCCAGATGGTGGACCCACAGTCTCCACAAACCATACAACATGGATACATAATACTATGAAATAATGAAACTTTGGTTACCTAGCTTGTTATTAAAATCACTGAAAGAAATAATGCATCAAATATTTTAACACTAAAATCGGAATCTCACCAATTAATATGTCATTCTTGGTGAGACTTATAAATTTAAAATTTATAGATTCAAGAGAAATTATATTTTAATAACCTTTTTGTGTTTACAGTTTCTATCAAATTCTTTAGTTAAAATATTTGATGAATCTTCATCCAGAAAATATTCCGTCACCAAGATAAAATGACGGGAAACGATTTCACAGTCAGAACATATTTTAATTGCTCACACGCTTTATCTAAGCATATATGGAACTATATGATCACACTGATTATACAAGGATACTTAATTGTGCCAAATGTCTGAGTTGAGTAGAAGTAGCCACAGGTAAATAGTGTTTTATTGTGTCAGGATTCTAATTCAAGTAGCCAGGTATTAAAATAGTGTTTTATTGTGTCAAGTTTCTGTTTCAAGTAGCCACAGGTAAATAGTGTTTTATTGCGTCTTGTGTCAAGTTTCTGATTCATGTAGCCACAGCTAATTAGTGTTTTATCGCATCTTGTGTCATGTTTCTGATTCAAGTAGCCACAGGTAAATAGTGTTTTATTGCATCTTGTGTCAAGTTTCTGAGTCAAGTAGCCACAGCTAATTAGCGTTTTATTGCGTCTTGTGTCAAGTTTCTGATTCAAGTAGCCACAGTTAATTAGCATTTTATTGCGTCTTGTGTCAAGTTTCTGATTCAAGAAGCCACAGGTAAATAGTGTTTTATTGTGTCTTGTGTCAAGTTTCTGATTCAAGTAGCCACAGCTAATCAGTGTTATACTGTGTCGATATTCTAATTCATGTAGCCACAGGTAAATAGTGTTTTATTGTGTCAGGATTCTAATGCAAGTAGCCACAGGTGACTAGTGTTTTATTGTGTCAGGATTCTAATTCAAGTAACCACAGGTAAACAGTGTTGTGTCAGGTTTCAATAATACATCCATTACTGTTTCAATCAATTGATAATAAAATTAAATGTTTTTAAAAAAAAAATTATATCAATTTTGTATTTGTTTAAATTCTTTAATGAAGATATTCTGAAGTTTAAGCCCTGGTGAAAAAACAAGTTGCTGCATACATATGACCTAGATAAAACTGACTCAGAACTTCTAAAAACTTAATTAATCAATACTGAACTGAGTTCCATTCAAACCAACCAATCAACATTCATCTTACAGTGAAAGAAAGACGTCCATCCATTGGCTGAATTGAACAAGAACTGAGTTCAGCAGAGTTTGAGGGATTATAATCTTCGGCAATGGATGGACCATGTGCAGATAAAAACACTCTGATAACTGATATTATTTACATATAAATTGCATAAAAGCAACATTTTACTTTCAAGTACTGACCAAGTTTTATATATGCCATTATGTAGTTCCTTAGAGCTTCAGCACATTGACCAATCTTAAAATGACATAAAACTTTTCTATATAAAAAACATGATTGTCTCTGCACAGATATTAAAAAATACAAAATGTTGAATAATGTTAATACTCAATTAAGACTGCAAAGCTTGACTGTACAACAACAACAGGGTTTTTAAATACTTGTTTGAAAATACTACGCATTTTCATATCGGGAGAATAAAAACTAAAACCCGCAGACATGAGAGATGAAAAATAAATTGCACCATCTTTTCACAGCAACTGACCTTTTCTGAACTGGTAAACATTCAAAATAATCTGCCTCACCAACCCAATATAATGGCAGAAACTACAAATATTTTATGGAAAAATTATAAAGATTTGAGGGCAGAAGCTACAAATGTTTTATGGAAAAATTACAAAGACTTGATGGCAGAACTACAAATATTTTATGGTAAATTTACAAAGACTTGATGGCAGAAACTTTAAACAATTTATGGAAAAAATACAAAGACTTAATGGCATACACAAAGTGTTGATTGAATAAACTACAGAAATTTAATGAAATTAACCAGAAAGGTCATTGGATGAAAATACATGTGTTAAATGGCATGTGCTGGCATAAACACTCACAGATTTCTTTCTACAAATTACAAAGTTTGAGAGTTCATAGATTTTATACGAGAATGATGCGAATGTAAAGTAAAATGACTTTGAATGTCAGAATTACTTAGTTCCTTCACATCAAATATCAACAATGATTGGCTAATATATTTTTGTTTGAAATTATCAATAATTTAAATAAATTTTCACAAATCTTAAATTTCTAGTTTAATTCAATTAATTTTGAAATATCAAAATCCTTTAACTTCAATAAGATAATGAACAAATTCATACGAATCTCAATCAAATATCTTACAACTATATAATTATCCCCCCCACACATATACAATACATATATAACAACAACTGCCAATATGTCATATTTATAACCAATCATCAAGTATAATTAAAAAAAAAAGATATTTAATGTGCTTAGTATTCAGTACATACCATCACAATAAAAATACGCCTAAAGTTTTAAACAATTTAAAATGAAAATGTAGAATAAGGATGGGTGGGGCATGAATGGGGAGGGGGGGGGGGGGGGGGGGGGGGGGGATATACATAAAACTGGTGGTCAGTGCAAATACATTCCTCATTAATACACATAAACGATATATTATGATCAACATGGATTTATGATATGTTGTGATATATGGGTTTAAAGTCACAATCAGTTTGATATTTGAATAAAAAAAGAAACGAGTTGATTATGTGAAATGGTATTACACTTTGTTTTGAGTATTACACAAGGTTGTACCCTTTACTACCCTTTACTGCCATTATATAGTCACTGACATTATTTTGTGACCTACATTTTAATTCTGTAATAAAGGAATAAATAAACATTCTGAACTATAAACTGGTATATGGCACAATGTCACTGAAGCAACCCAACCAGTCTCATGTTGATCAAAGAACTTAGGAAAATGAAAATGAAAATACTAACATTTTTTCATCTAGATACTGACATATCTCGAGGAGTATTGCTAAAACATTTGCCATTATTTGAATTCAAAGAGTACTAACAAAAAAATTGCCAACATCAGATCTCAAAGAGACTTAATAAAAAATTTGCCAAAAGAGAACTGATAAAAGATGGGCCAACATATATGACAGATAAAAAATGATTTGCCAACATCAGATCTCAAATCTGACAAGAAATTAAAAGTTTCAAACAACAGTGAATCCCTATAATGGGGAATCCCTGTAGTTGGGAATCCCTGTAATGGGGAATCCCTATAATGATGAATCCCTATAATGGTGATACCCTACAATGGGGAATCCCTATAATGGGGAATCTCTATAATGGAGAATCCCTATAATGGTGATTCCCTACAATGGGGAATCCATATAATGGAGAATCCCTATAATGGTGATTCCCTACAATGGGGAATCCCTATAATGGGGAATCCCTATAATGGAGAATCCCAATAATGGGAAATCCTTATAATGATGAATCCCTATAATGGAGAATCCCTATAATGGTGATACCTTACAATGGGAAATCCCTATAATGGGGAATCCCTATAATGATGAATCCCTATAATGGTGATTCCCTACAATGGAGAATCCCTATAATGGGGGAATCTCTATAATGGGGAATCTCTATAATGGGAATCCCTGTAATATCTTCATGTTCTTAATTGCCATTGATGTATAAGCTGATAATTTTTGTGTAATATCTTGATAAACTGTTGGGAAAATATGGAGACTGTCACAAAGAAATGATAAAAAATAAATATAAAAGATTTAAAACTGCCATAATGACAGTCCAGATGGTATGATAAAAACAGCATGTACAATACTATATGTTCACGTTGTAAAAATAACCTTTATGCATGTGAGTGAATGCATTATAACTTAACAAAACTATAAAGAAATTAAGACCTGCTTACAATATACGACATATTTTTTTTAAAAATGAATTATTTACATCTGATGTAAGGTTGCCATGGTAGTACAATTTACAACACAGTATTTCTTATATGTAAACAAATCTCAACACAACAAATGTCAAGGTCGTGTCACAAACACGACAAATGTCAAGGTCATGTCATAACATACATGTACAATCAGGATAAAATGTGGAACAAAATAACACAGAATTGGAATAGACTCCAGACGTAAATAACACATCTGAAGTCGGCAAAATTTAACAAACTGTTGTGGTAAGTTCATTTCAAATCCAAATATTTCCTCCTCGTCCTCACACATCAGAGTTTAGAAATGTTAATCAAATTCACATTATTATGCGCAATAAAAAAGTTCATTTGTCATTAAATCTATTTTGAATGTAAAAGCAGTAAAATAGTGTATATTTGAGACCTGCAAATTTGAACAATTCTGACAGTAGAACTTTAGATGACTAAAATATTTAATCTCAAAAATGTGCACTCAATAACATAATGCAGCGATCATAGTTGATGACAGGGAAGAAATGTCTGCAAATGAAACGTGGGGGTTACCAAAATGGTGGAGAGTTTCCCACAATTCCTGGTATTTTTTTCTCACTCTGGGTAATGTGTAAATATAAGATATTTATATGATATATGAAACAATGTAAAGACAAACAAAATGGCACATTTCAAGACTATAACATTTTACTAGACATAAATTCAGTATGGACCATTATTTTAGCCACTCAATCTTCATCAAGTTTACCCACAGGGGTTTCTTGTTTTTTTCTCACCATTTTAAATTAATGTCAAGTTCCCATGGAGTTCTCTTTTACACATTTCTAATTTGTTTTCACAGATATTGTACATATTAAAAATGTGTTTTATAACAGTCTGTACTTATTCCTTCCAGTGGAGTGATTCTTCCATATGGACTTGTATATCATTATGTCACTTTGCCACTTGCCAAGTGTTGGACATAAACAAAATGGTCATATTCAAAGTTGATATATCCAAAAATTTTCACTTATCTCTAAATCCGTCCAATCTCATGGTCGTAGAATAACAGTTTAAGTAATGCTGAACAATGATGATTCTTTGGAACATTTTTTTTTCAAAATAAGCTGAATTTGCCAACTCACTTTGGAATTAATTACTGTTCCATCCATATCCACCAATATTGTGCGTGAATATATCACAGAATAATTTATCTAACACAATATTGTCACAGTCTCATCTTGGTTTCTTGTATTCAAATAGTTTACTATAATTAAATAGTCACAATGATTACATAGTTCACAACATATCAAATACTGAAATACGCTTCAGCATTTCACAAAAGAAAAATGTGAAAAACATTTGTGGTGAATGTTTATGATCACATGACAGCATTATTTAAATTTGATTGGCTGTTCTCATTGAAGTAGTCTCATGTCATTCACATGATTGCAGAAATCCCATGATGCAATAATAACACCGATATATTTTATAAATGTTATCTATAAATAGATACAGGCACAATCCACTTTTTTAAGAAATACATCTTCATTCTATTTTTGGAAACAGAATTCTATATTTAGGCCAACACAGGATGTCTATTTTTAGATCATTAATAATTCTAGAGGTAGTTAAGTTCTAGAGCATGATGGAGAGCAGCCATATCGGAATGGTTTGAGATCCGCCAAAATGGCCAAGTCATTTGTTTTGCGGCTGCCTCCTCATCGCGTCCGTCACCCACGACAACGTATGTACACTTCTTCCCAAATCTGGATACTATTCTCTCAAAACACGATTCCTTCCCTGAAACAATAAAGTACAGGCGTGTGTTAAAGTTCGACTATGTTGCTACGGTAAAGGCATTCATCATCACAAGTATGACGGGACACTGTATACAACATCAGAAACATTTACCATATTGTAACACAAAACAGAAAACAAAATCAATTTAAACAAAATTGCTACATTGGGACAAGATATTTAAAACTTACATATTTTGATTTTTATAACAAATGCTCAATATTGCAGAAGGTATCTCAACCAAAATAGTCCTTGGTAGAACAAGTACAAGGACACAGAGCCTTTCCTGATTACTGACACCTAAGACACAGTTCTTTTCATCATTCACATGGCAACTTACTTTCAGTAGTAATCTAGTATGCTTGAAAAAGCTTGCTTAAAATATTTTTTTAACAACCATTCCTCAGTCAATAAACATTGATGGTTAGTAGCTGATTGCCTAATAAAAATAATTTGAGTTTTTTAAATAATACTTACCAATTTTGGTTGCACTGTATATATTTTCTATAGAAAAAACACCCCCTAGTCCATACAGCAATGTTTTGGCGAGGGCAGGCACTAACTGGGTGGTTGTGACTAGTACGTTCACACAGTTTGATCTGAAAGAATTGTTTTTAACATAAACATAAACAACAGAACAAGTTATGAAACACCAACAAACATAACAGGTATCAATATTCTCCCACCTTTGCAATAGTTGCAATGCCATTTATAAATATTGCTTTCTGTTTTATTTATTTAATAGTTTTTTTTTCACCATTAAAAACTGCTAGAAAGGCAAGACAATCAAATGAGTTTTCCCAGACTTTCTCCTCCCCACAAATACCCAGTCTTTCTCCTCCCCACATCTACCCAATAATTCATCAAGGCTTTCTCCTCCCCACAACTACCCAGGCTTTATCCTCCCCCAACTACATAGTGTTTATCTCCTCCCCACAGCTACCCAGGATTTCTCCTCCCCACAGCTACCCAGGATCTCTCCTCCCCACAACTACCCAGGATTTCTCCTCCCCACAACTACCCAGGCTTTATCCTCCCCCCAACTACATAGTGTTTCTCTCCTCCCCACAGCTACCCAGGATTTCTCCTCCCCACAACTACCCAGTGTTTCTCCTCCCCACAACTACCCAGGATTACTCTTCCCCACAACTACCCAGGCTTTATCCTCCCCCCAACTACATAGTGTTTCTCTCCTCCCCACAACTACCCAGGGTTACTCCTCCCCACAACTACCCAGGATTTCTCCTCCCCACAACTACCCAGGATTTCTCCTCCCCACAACTACCCAGTGTTTCTCCTCCCCACAACTACATAGAGTTCCCCTCACAACTGCCCAATTATTTAACCAGGTTTTCTCCTCTCCACAACTTCCCAGCGAATCTTGTCCCAATTAATTTTGCTGACATACCATTAATAAGCATTGTTTTGTGTCTGATCCACCAATGTCTTTGTAATTATTCATAAATAATGTTTTTGCTTCCATTATTAACCCAACATTCAGGGTTTTTTTTTCATTAATACACCTGATTAAATTATAATGAAATCACCCTGCACCCATGGAAACAAGCATCAATAATTAGTGTCTTTGAGATAACTCAGAACTTTTAGAAAAAGAAACAAAAGAAAGAATAATAGTGTTCCAACTTTAAACTGAATTCAGACAAGAGAAATAAGAATGAATGTGAAAATGAAAAATTGTGAAAATGTGGTAAAACTCACTCACTATAGCACTCTATTTTGTGTTCTAACATGGACGATATTCTATATTACATAATTTGTTCAAACTAATTTATTTCACATCAATTGATTAGACAAATCAAGCTCTACATCATCCTTGGTACAACCAGTACTAAGCAAATGCAGATAAATTGTCTTGCTAAAGGACACAATGTCATATTCTTATTTGATAACATCATTGTTATATAACCATTCCAACATTTAGCCATGTATATTATAAAACTTACCTGGAATTAATGATTGACAGTGATTTAAGGGCAAGAGTGAGCCAGTTGTCGGTCAGGTTTTCTATTTCTTGTCGTAATTGAACCCACTGATCACGTTTTTGTGGCCCTATCACACCTGTAATGTATGACAGCAACACAAGCATTAAATTTTATGGTCAAGATAGTATTATATAGGTAAAGTATGTATTACATATTGCGAACACACCTGATATCTGTCATTTTCTATCATGTATTATTACTTAACACTTCACTAGCTTATGTAAAAAATATAAAAATGATAAAAATACAAAATATCTCAATGTACAATCTCAAAATATCTCAAACATATGTGAATAGGAAAAAAACGTTTGTCACGTTGTGGGGTTTTTTTTCTCAGAAGGGGATTTGCAGTAACATAAACCCGATTTTAACAATTTTAGATAAAACTGTTATGTTGTTTTGTGATGTTAAACAGCTTGTTATGTGCATCAAACCACAAAGCTGATATTTTTATTGGAACACCAATGTTGTCAAAATGCTCAATAAGTGCACACATTATTAACAGCAACTTACAGCAAACATCAAATGAAAACCGACTGTATGGAGCTTAATTTAGTTTAAACTTATTTAGTTAACTTTGATTGTGACACAAGTTATTACGACTCAGACAAATCACGCTCAATGTTTTCCTCGATAGAATGCATACTAAGTATACGCGATTAAAGTGTCTTGCTCAAGGGCACCGCACATAGCCGTGGCAATTTATTGAACCCACGACCCTCTGATTATGGACCAGATGCTCTACCGTTGGACCAAGCACACCTCATGTAATATGTAATTTTGAATACACATATGCAACCTAAACTATATGTTATAATGCTCACAAGTACAATTACCAAATAATAATTATAGAACGTTAACATTAGGCTGTAATATACTATTATGCCCAGTATGTAACCAAGACTAAGCCCGCTGTGACCTGTATAGTAACACAAGACCACAATAAATTAATTGCTAGATTATCATCCCCTTTTTTAAGAAAACTTGGATGATAATCTAGCAATTAATTTATAATGGCCGAAGTGTCTGCACCCTGAATGTCTCCAACTGCAGTTATTGATAGAAACCTCTTGTCATTATCCTACAGGACTGTGTTGCTTTGACATTTTATTCATACATTATTGCATTAAAATATGAGTACCCTCTGGAATTATCACAAATTTGACATTGGCGACTGACCTTTTACCACTTTCTCAAATTGCTGCCCAATATTCATCACTGAGTGAAGAATACAGAACATACAACATTACTGATATACAAGTCTGAGTGACCGATACACATGTGACCAACACATATATGGAACCTAGATACAAAAGTGACCAACATTATAATATATAAACAGGAACCTAGATACAAGAGTGACCAACATAATATATACAGGAACCTAGATACAAGAGTGACCAACATAATATATACAGGAACCTTGATACAAGAGTGACCAACATAATATATACAGGAACCTAGATACAAGAGAGACCAACATAATATATACAGGAACCTAGATACAAGAGTGACCAACATAATATATACAGGGACCTAGATACAAGAGTGACCAACATAATATATACAGGAACCTAGATACAAGAGTGACAAACATAATATATACAGGAACCTAGATACAAGAGTGACCAACATAATATATACAGGAACCTAGATACAAGAGTGACCAACATAATATATACAGGAACCTAGATACAAGAGTGACAAACATAATATATATAGGGACCTAGAAACAAGAATGACCAACATAATATATACAGGAACCTAGATACAAGAGTGACCAACATAATATTATATAGGAACCTAGATACAAGAGACCAACATACAATGGTGACTGACCTACAAGTTGATAAACATACAAGAGTACTGACAAACAAGAGTGACGGATCAACAAGAGTGACATACCTCCTACATTGGTTCTATATGTGTTGTACAATTCCTTTATTCTGCGATATCTAAATGCTAATTTTCTCATCCAGTCCACCCCTCCTCGTACACCTGTTGCTAGGCACAAGTTGGCATTTGTTGCCGCTTGTCTAAAACCATCAGCAGCAAAATTGTAGGTACTGAAATGAAAATTATAAGTTATATTCATTATCTAGTGATAGGGACAACAATACTGCAACAATGGTTTATTACAAATTGTAAGTTACACTTTTTTTTTTTGATTGATTGTTTTGGACCTTTTTTTCAACAGTCTTTCCTTCATTTTACAGTGGTCTGCATACACTCCTGGAATCTGCTAGGTGGTTAATCAGTACTAGAAACACCATATATATAATATATATATACCTGAAAGTCACTGACTACTTTCCCACATATCATAGATGGGAGACTCACGAGAATAGAACAAAAGTCATGGCCAATCATCACAGAGACTGTGACAAAGGGAGTGACAGTAAAATGTTAAAAAATCAAACTGAAATCAAAAAGTACATAACAATATAAACAATATGGGAAATTAATTAAAACAAATTAAATAGAAACATCAGCCCTATAGAAATTAGCAAGGCAATCCAAAAATACATATTTTAAAAAAATCAAAGCATGACTATCTGTCTAAATTCACTGCAGAAGCTTTGATAATCTGTACAATACTGTTTTAATAGGCCATGTCAAAATATGATAACAATTTATGAGAAGATGTTTTTCAACCTCATGGAATTGACTTCAAAGCAGAAATAAAACTTGCAGGGAAATTTAAATGTCTTCAAAGGCAAGATTACATACATAAACTGAGTGCAAACTGATTAGGAGGCAATGATGGATTAGTTTTCCTCTCTCTCTCTCTTTCCCCACCACCCCACCTACACACCACCATCTCCAACAAAATAAAATCATATATTTAACAACACAAAGAGTATTTGAAGGTATATAATTTGGTGCTAAACTATATTTTTGCTTGTAGTTTTGAAATATTAATGCTAAACAAATGTTGATAAACAAGCATTAATTTGTAGTTTGGTTCCAGGTATGTAACAGATGGTAAACCTACTATGTGATTTACTTCATGGTAAACGTGTTATGTGATTTATTTTATGGTAAACCTACAATGTGATTTATTTTATGGTAAACCTGCAGTGTGATTTATTTTATTGTAAACCTACAAAGTGATTGTATGGTAAACCTGGTAAACCAACAATGTGATTTATTATATGGTAAACCTGCAATGTGATTTATTTTATGGTAAACCTACAAAGTGATTTATTTATGATAAACCGGGTAAACCAACAATGTGATTTATTTTATGGTAAACCTGCAGTGTGATTTATTTTATGGTAAACCTAGAAAGTGACTGATTTTATGGTAAACCTGGTAAACCAACAATGTGATTTATTTTATGGTAAACCTGCAGTGTGATTTATTTTTGGTAAACCTGCAATGTGATTTATTTTACAATTAAATCATATTACCCTGGATGCATGTGTAAACAAGTGAACAAAACTGAAAAGACATCACTAAACATTAAGTCACCTGTCATATAGCTGCGCTACTGTAACACAGCACTGAGAGGAACCCACAGTCTTACTAAGAATTCCCCCCCCCCACCCCCCACATCCCTATTTTTCTCAGGCTCAACATTTATTTAAGTTCTCAGTTCTTAATTATTTACCTATGTAATCAGTGGCATAGTTGACTCTAAAATGATGTGCAAGCCGACCAACCAGTAAAAAAAAAGTCTGCAGGATGCATTTCCTGCATTTTGAGGGCATTTCCAGTTGTAATGATGCATTCGTAAAAATATGTGCAAGCCCTGGCATTATGGCATAAAGGCAGCTATGCCAATGGTAATATTATTGTAATTGTATCATTTGGAAACAAAGATAATGTACATGTTGAAGCATTTACCTTAAATCTTGTCCATTATCATCAGACGATACATCATCTATATGTACTTGATCACACTCCTGAAATAGAAAGTTTACAAAATATAATAAATATGGTCAGTTTTCTCAACAATACTTATCACATCTCCTCCACCGACATCGATAAATATAGATATTGACCTGTATGTCACGACTATACATCTTAACATCAAACATATATAAATATAGAACTTGACCTGTAAGTCATGACTATACATCTTAACATCAAACATATATAAATATAGAACTTGACCTGTAAGTCACGACTATACATCTTAACATCAAACATATATAAATATAGAACTTGACCTGTAAGTCATGACTATACATCTTAACATCAAACATATATAAATATAGAACTTGACCTGTAAGTCACGACTATACATCTTAACATCAAACATATATAAATACAGAACTTGACCTGTAAGTCACGACTATACATCTTAACATCAAACATATATAAATACAGAACTTGACCTGTATGTCACGACTATACATCTTAACATCAAACATATATAAATACAGAACTTGACCTGTATGTCACGACTATACATCTTAACATCAAACATATATAAATATAGAACTTGACCTGTATGTCACGACTATACATCTTAACATCAAACATATATAAATACAGAACTTGACCTGTATGTCACCACTATACATCTTAACATCAAACATAAATAAATATAGAACTTGACCTGTATGTCACGACTATACATCTTAACATCAAACATATATAAATATAGAACTTGACCTGTATGTCACGACTATTCATCTTAACATCAAACATATATAAATACAGAACTTGACCTGTATGTCACGACTATACATCTTAACATCAAACATAAATAAATATAGAACTTGACCTGTATGTCACGACTATACATCTTAACATCAAACATAGATAAATATAGAACTTGACCTGTATGTCAAGACTAAACATCTTAACATCAAACATAGATCATTTCAGAAGTTATTCATCAGACACAATTTTGACAGATGCACACACATACAGATGGACAAACAGACAGACAGACAGATAACGTGTGCTGTCACCATTCTTGACTGGCAAGGGCATCAAACTATCAAACCAAAAACTTCCTACAACAAACTACCTAAATCAATACTTCCTACAACAAACTACCTAAATCAAACCTCCTACAACAAACTACCTAAATCAAACCTCCTACAACAAACTACCTAAACAAACCTCCTACAACAAACTACCTAAATAAAACTTTCTACAACAAACTACCTTAATCAATCCTCCTACAAAAAACTACCTAAATCAAACTTCCTGCAACAAACTACCTAAATCAAACTTCCTAATACAAACTACCTAAATCAAACTGGATCAGATGTTGACAATGTATGTATGTGGATCAGATGTTTAACAATGTATGTATGTGGATCAGATGTTGACAATGTATGTATGTGGATCAGATGTTGACAATGTATGTATGTGGATCAGATGTTGACAATATATGTATGTGGATCAGATGTTAACAATGTATGCGGATCAGATGTTAACAATGTATGTATGTGGATCAGATGTTGACAATGTATGTATGTGGATCAGATGTTAACAATGTATGTATGTGGATCAGATGTTGACAATGTATGTATGTGGATCAGATGTTGACAATGTATGTATGTTGATCAGATGTTAACAATGTATGCGGATCAGATGTTAACAATGTATGTATGTGGATCAGATGTTGACAATGTATGTATGTGGATCAGATGTTGACAATATATGTATGTGGATCAGATGTTGACAATGTATGTATGTGGATCAGATGTTGACAATGTATGTATGTGGATCAGATGTTGACAATGTATGTGTATTAGATGTTGACAATGTATGTATGTGGATCAGATGTTGACAATATATGTATGTGGATCAGATGTTGACAATGTATGTATGTGGATCAGATGTTGACAACGTATGTATGTGGATCAGATGTTGACAATGTATGTATGTGGATCAGATGTAAACAATGTAGGTATGTGTATTAGATGCTGACAATGTATGTATATGGATCAGATGTTGACAATGTATGTATGTGGATCAGATGTTGACAACGTATGTATGTGGATCAGATGTTGACAACGTATGTATGTGGATCAGATGTTGACAATATATGTATGTGGATCAGATATTGACAATGTATGTATGTGGATCAGATGTCAACAATGTATGTATGTGGATCAGATGTTGACAATGTATGTATGTGGATCAGATGTTGACAATATAAAATTATGTATGTGGATCAGATGTTGACAATGTATGTATGTATGTGGATCAGATGTTGACAATATATGTTTGTGGATCAGATGTTGACAATGTATGTATGTGGATCAGATGTTGACAATGTATGTATGTGGATCAGATGTTGACAATGTATGTATGTGGATCAGATGTTGACAATATATGTATGTGGATCAGATGTTGACAATGTATGTATGTGGATCAGATGTTATCAATGAATCATGCTCTTTATTTAATAGCTTTCTTAAGACCCATTAAATCACAGAAACTACAATATGAGTCACAGTTTTTCTCCCTTCCACCAGCTGATATGAAGTTGGCTGCCCCGTCTTTGTGCGAGTGTCTATAAATGACCTAATGGTGCGTGTCATTTGTCGGCTCAATCTGGCAGTTGAAAGTATCCAGGGGACTACCCATGTAATGATACACAAGTACCTTCATTTACATAGTACAAGATAATCTAACGCCCATGTGCTCAAATATATTCCTCCAATCTTTATTTATTTAAAAAAACAAAAACAAATGTAAAATAAGGAGGTTTTGTTCCAATTTAACAGAGAGCAATTACTATTCACATGCCTTGGAGAAAGGGCCATGTTAATAAAGAATGACAGGAGTAAGTAGAACTAACAGCTTTCACAATATTTGTTCCCTTTAATGATAAGCAGACGTAGATTTGACAGGCCACTCACGTGAAGCACAAGTCAACATTTTGTGTATAATATTTCACATTTTTCCCATAAATATTTCATGAAAATGCTGGCTGGGTTTTCTTTCATGATTTTCCATATGTTAGTCAACAATATACAACAGTGAACTTAGAACATTAACAGAACAGAACTGAGTAAATGGAGTGAAATAGAACAGTGTCAGTATGGCCAATATGATAAGTTGATACGTTCTAGTCAACTTTTTTTCTAAAATATCACAATGTTAGGTGCCATCAAGAGCATGTTGTACAATCCTGCACTGCTAGGTGCCATTAAGAGCATGTTCTACAATCTTGCACTGTTAGGTGCCATTAAGAGCATGTTGTACAATCCTGCACTGCTAGGTGCCATTAAGAGTATGTTCTATAATCCCGCACAGATAGGTGACATTAAGAGCATGTTGTACAATCCCGCACTGCTAGGTGCCATTAAGAGCATGTTGTACAATCCCGCACTGCTAGGTGCCATTAAGAGCATGTTCTACAGTCCCGCACTGCTAGGTGCTATTAAGAGCATGTTCTACAATCCCACACAGCTAGGTGCTATTAAGAGCATGTTCTACAATCCCGCACTGTTAGGTGCCATTAAAGCATGTTCTACAGTCCCGCACTGTTAGGTGCCATTAGGGCATGTTCTACAGTCCTGCACTGCTAGGTGCAATTAAGAGCATGTTCTACAATCCCACACAGCTAGGTGCTATTAAGAGCATGTTCTACAATCCCGCACTGCTAGATGCCATTAAGAGCATGTTCTACAATCCCACAATGCTAGGTGCCATTATGAAAATGTTTTGCCATCATTAATATCACACCCTAAAAAAACTGCTGTATGTTTTTCAACCATGTTCTCTAATACATGACATGCCTTTCTCCCCTCTAGTTTCTCAAAATGCTCTTTCTTTTCACAGGTGGGTATAGCAATCTGACAGAAGAGTCAAAATTAATTGAAATTGACAGTTGGGATTTCCCTCTTCCTCCCTTTCCAAATTTTCTCATAATTCCACACACTTGCAGGATTTCCCTGGCATTAAAAACATGTGTTTGTATTTTCACAAATAGTGAGTTATTGTTTATAATTGGTTCCGGCACAGCACCTTCACAGCAACACTTTATGTAGACTATCCCTTGTGTCCCAAGAAATACTGTCAACCTGCCACCATCAAATCTCTCCTCTCTCACAACTGTCCATCTCTAAACATGTCAATCTGATTATAATCTCATTTTCCACTCAAATACAGCCAAACCTGTCTTTAGCAGCCAGTCAAGGGAACAAGCAAAAAGAGACCTTTTAAAGACAAATTGTTGCTTAATACAGGTTGATTTGTTCTGAAAGCATATAAATGGAAAATAGCAAATGTGATTGCTTAAGACAAGTGGCTGCTTAATAGAGGTGAGTGCTTACACAAATTGGGCTGTATACCAGTAAACAAACCATATTGTGTTTGTTTTCTTTAATTATTTAAATGTATAAATATTTTAATATTACAATACTCTAACCACTCCTCAATGTTCTACATGTGAGAGCCACCTAGACTAAATTATGCCTCATTAAACCGGATCAATGATGTCATTTAAAGATTAATTAAATTTTATCTGCTCTTTAATTTCTGTAAATTAAGTTTATTTTTCATTTACATATAAAACTATTTATCATTTGTAGAGTTTGACCAATGAAAAGGAGCGTTACATCAATCATAAAGCCAGCTGTCAATCCAACAGGTTGCACATGCTGGATCCAGTAATTAGAAACAAGTGTCAGGCTGGTTCCCCTATTACATAATACAGTGAAATTAATTAGTTTCAGCTGCAATTAATTGCAACCAGACTTGAATATAAACCACCAACAGACAAATTAAATTAGATATAAATTTTTTTTTTTTTTTGTTTCAGTTCTTTCTATCTCCAAGTCTCCAATTGTACATGTCATGAATTTTTGGTATTTTCTTCTCATTATTGTTTGTGTGTGAAAATATTCAATACCTTTCAGCAAATGGAAATGGTCAAGATCCTAATTATATGTCATTAATCTTACTTTTCAAAAACATTTAATGCTAAATTCAAAGAAAAAAGTTTCCCATCTTCTTTTAAAAATCATAATAAAATGACAAAAAATAAAAATAAAATTAATAATGAATTTTAAAACTAAAAATTATTCAGATCAAACGAATCATGGCAAAAGAAAAGAAAACCATCCGACCAACTTCTTGTAAAATCCCCCACAGTTAAAATTTTGCCCAAGGAAATTAAGCAAATTCAAAATTATCCAAATTACTCCAAAAAAGGGAGGAAAAAAATCGTGGAAAAGATGGAAATTATGAACAAGAATATTAATCTTATCTGATAGTTCATTTACATAATCTGACAATAAGTTGATAATAAAGAGTGATCTGTTATGAATTAATGTTTTATAAAATGTGAGAGAAAATTCCCCACTTCTGACACCATTGTTAAGCATCTAATCTCCGTACCATAGCCTTTTCATTGACTCTCCGCTATAAAACGCTATCGTAGTTTAACAGAGTAAAACGTTCTTGCCATGTTGTAGACATTAAAAAATATAACGATAATAATGTACATTATCATTTAAGAATGCCTGTACTTTAATGGACACATGTATACATTTCATTATGTGCACCATATACTAAATTATATAGTTATATATAACAATCATGCTTAAAAAAAGTCTTTTTTTCTGACATTTCGTAACTTTTTTTTTAATACAAAAATACATCAGGCCAGAGGTTTTAATCTTACACTTTATATACATTTCCTTATTATTTCATAAATTCGTTCTGAAAATTAACTACAGTTTTAACTATATTTCTAGTCGGTTTACTTTTCTGTCCACTTCGCTCGGGATATACGAAAACGTGACACAGGGTTTAGAGGGGACATATTTGGAAATGAAAATAGTGACACCAATGTAAGAAGTACCAAAATATCCAGTATCATCTCAAGTAAACAACCAATTACGTCAACAGACAATTAATACTGTAGAAAATACTTAAAATATATACACAGATGCTAAATATGACGCAATTTCAGATTTCTTGAGCATATATAGAAACATGCGGTCATCACTATCAATGTCCACTTTGTTTGATCTATACATCATCCTCAGATATGAATAACATTAAGTATGTGATACAGACAACAGAGTGCCTACAAACCATGGGATTACAGTTTTTGCTAACCCTTTACTTCATACAGACGCTTTTTGACACCTCTAATATAGACATGTTTGGACACCTGATAGAGAAGGCTTTGGAATTTTTGGGTGAATTACGTTTATATTAACTGACAGAGTGGAAAACAGTGCAGGAAGTGTTCAGATTGCTCGTCACGATCAATCTGAACTCTTCCTGCACTGTTTTCAAAAGCCTTCTGTGATTGGTGCGGAAAAAAGCATATCTAACGAGAAAAGGGTTAACAGAGAGAGATAATCCATTTTTGCTATGAACCGCCTAATTCATGCAGACTATCTGCCGTATCAGTCCATCATTAGATGGTGGCTGGATAAGACAACATGTCAAATTGATATTTTCAGATAATTCAATCATTACTTCGCCTAAGGGAGTTAATTTGCTTAAATAAACATGTATTAACAGGCCAGCTTGAGACGAGATTGGGCAATTTCTTCAATCAAAGGAGGGGAATATAGTGGCCTGATTTGTGATTTCACTAAAAAACAAGTATTTTGAAGTATATTTTTACTTTCTTAAGTTTAAAATTATATATTTTTTCTTCTTATGTAAAAGAAGGAAAAAGGAAAAAGTAAAATTAGTTTTTTAATTGGGCAAGCATAGCTTATAATAAGATACAAGGAATTTTCTCCATTATTTTTTTTCATCATTCTCATCCTGGCTTTTAAAAGCAACAATAATTTTATACAGTCATGTGACATAATGATTGAATTTCTGTTATTTGTCAAAATTCATTGCACACACCTACAAGTGCTTCTAAATTGGTCAGTAGCATCATTCTCTCCACCCCGCAAACTGACATATGTCAGCCAGGACATACCGTGTCACTGTTTACAGAATATTAAACAAGTTTGTAGTAAGCCTGGGGTGTGTTTACCTTCCCTACAAACACTGTATTACCCTCAGACATACCACTGACTTTCTCCATACCCTCAGAGCATTGCTTATTTAATTTCAAAATCAGACAAGGAAAGTGGAAATCACAACAAAATTATGTTAAATTTGGCATGACACTTATGACAAAAGGTCGTCAATGATGGTCAAGTGTGACTGCAGCCCGAGGTGTCAGTGGACAATGCTGACCACATGCTTCACTTGCCAATAATCACACGCAATTCACTGAATTACCCACAAGAGAGATGGATAGTGACCAATGATTGACAGTTAGTTAGTTGTGGTAAAGGGACCTTGATGTTACTCAACTTTTTAATAATCATAAAAGTAGTATTTTCCCTGAGTAACCATCTCTAAGTATGCCAAATCCACCATGAATATGCCAGTTTCAATGTTTACAAGATTAATTATTTTAATGAAATATCTTCCAAATGCAAATTGTTAAGCAATCAACTTCTAATAACATTTTTAAGGCTTTATAATCACGACACCAATGGAGGATATATCCACAACCTACTGTGTGTGAAATGGACGCTCTGCTCTGCCAGGCAAGAATGGGTGGGGTATACTCTCTGCTCTGCCAGGCAAGGATGGTGGGGTATACTCTCTGAGTAAAACTACTCAAATCCAGTTGAGAACATGACAAGCCTTTATGAAGCCGTCATATTTCTCATGACAAGGTTAGTTACCACATGCCAATAACAACTGGCCAAGTAACTAGGTGCTAACTAGCCAGGGGATGGATTTCCTGCTCTTCCAATGATGGACATTTCCAATTACCCATCAAATGTCATATGAAGTGAGGCGAAAAATACATTTGGCAATCCCGTCAGCTTTATCATGGCACTGTGATAACCAGCCTCCAAGCAGCAGTTTGTGCAGTAATGTGTAAGTTGTTAAATATTTCAACAAAATGTTTAACCTACATGCCAATTGAAACTGAAATTATTTTTTTAAATGAAAAGTTGAGAGAGAGAGAGAAAGGAAAATGAATGAATGATAAAAAGAGAGAAACAGCAAGAATGAGAGAGAGAGAGAGAGAGAGAGAGAGAGAGAGAGAGAGAGCAATAGAGAGAGAGAGAGAGAGAGAGAGAGAGAGAGAGAGAGAGAGAGAGAGAGAGAGAGAGAGAGAGAGAGATGAGAGCATATTTTCAACACAGATTATATATTTATTAGATTATTTAGTTTATTTGAGAGGAAGCCCAAAACCTCAGAGGTGAGGGAAGAATTATCTGGAAACAGCACCTCAGATCACCCTATAACAGAAAAAGAGAGAATAACCCAAAAGTCTTACAGGGTACAAAGGCCTACTGCTTGAGCTCAAAACCATAAACAATGCATGTTTATACATTCTAGAGTGCGGACCACTTACAATGTCATGGTTTGTTTAATTTATATACCATCACTGGCGAAATTCCTCACACACAAATATTTGTTGTCTCTAATCAACATTCTTTGATAAGACATTAGATATATCTTATAATATAACAAGTTTAAACAATCGTTACATTCTGAAAATAAGAGCTCATACCTTTTACTTGAAATAATTTTACAACTGAGAAATGTTTTACTTTACTTAGTGTGTAAATTAAAGATATTTAAAAAGTTTTAATTTGCTGCTCATTTTAAAAATAATACCAATATTCAACAAGAGAGAGAGCCAGAACAGCTTGAGAAATCAAAGTGTCAGATTATTTTGTGCTTTTAATTTACACCAGGATGATCTACACAGATTCATTTTTACTTCTTATCACCACCAACAAACACTGGATACCATACATGACCTGTAATAGGTTGACTATGATAATCTGACTTTCCAGGAACTCAAACATCCTCATACTATATCATCAAAACCTAATCACCTCCAGGACATACAATGTTTCATTTCCATCCATGACAGAAACAAAATTATTCCTGTGAATGTTCACAATGTTCAGCTGTACCCACAAAATGTCCTCAACAAATCTTCTGTCTCTGTCTTCAGAGATTACAGGATTGCAACATAAAGCAATATTGACATAACGTCAGTATAATGACTTGTGGTAATTGTACACTGACCGCTTCTTTTTCTGAGACTGTCCAGACCTCTGACATTCGTCTCACTGATTCAATGGATCCAGTGTCTAGCTACTCAGTAGATACTTTAAAAACTAAATATAAGCAGACAATTTCTTTTTCGTTTTTTTCTTTTTGAGTTCTCTGTATCACTACTTGAAAGAAGCAAAGAAATGAAAGATTAAATGAAGTTTTACAGTTAAGAATGAATCTTTGTTACGTCATAATCTGTTTTCTTCAATATATCTGAATAAAGATATTATATAAAGGTAAAGAAACTTCTTTCTTTTTTTTTTAACAAAGACATTCCTTTCCTATTTTATTAGAAGAATCTTGTTACTGTATACTACCTATTTTACCTATATTGTGACACTCAAATAACCTATATTAATTGCTTTAAAGTATGTTTTCTGGGTAGAACAAGACGTACTCGGTTATATTCTTGAGAAGCCACTGGATTGAGCCAATGGATCAAACCAACAACCTCTGGCATCAGCTTGCCAAAAGTTTATCCACTGCACTACCACCCCACTCAGTTCCATATTGCCATTTAACATTAACATGTCAGAACAATGCTCGAATGAAGGTGAATTACAGTTGTTTTTGTTACACGACAGTTCAACAGTTTTCTTTGGTTGAGTTTCCTCAGAAATCCTTGTTAAAAGGAAAATAGTTTTGATACGATGTTCAGGATTTATTTATCACATAACTTTAGTCTTTGGGAAATATTTAATTTTAATATTGTTTCAAATTTGGTTGTTTTAATTAATTATTGTCATGATAATCAGAATTTATTACTGAATGGAAACTTGCAGAATTTAGTGTTAACAGCAAGATTGTGATTTTTCTAATTTCTAAGCTATTCTTGGCAACAAAGTATCTGTGGATAAGAAGCATTTATATGCATATGATTGTTCTGTATATACTACTACTATCACCACCACTACTACTACCACTTCTGCTTTGACTTCTACCACAGCAATTATAACTACTACTACTACTACTATCACCACTTCTACTATCACTTCTGCTTTGACTTCTACCACAGCAGCTATAACTACTACTACTACTACTACTACTACTACTACTACTACTACTACTACTACTACTACTACTACTACTACTACTACTATCACCACTACTACTAACACTTCTGTTATGATTTTTACTACAGCAACTATAACTACTACTACTTTTATCTGTCACCACTGATAACAATTACTACTTGTAAGTATAAAACAAAATATGAGTGATAATGATGATGATCAAAAAAGATAATGATATACGTAATAAAAATGAAGTGAACTTTTAAATGACCAA
The DNA here is from genome assembly GCA_029582155.1 of Panopea generosa. Lineage (NCBI taxonomy): Eukaryota > Metazoa > Mollusca > Bivalvia > Adapedonta > Hiatellidae > Panopea > Panopea generosa. Next base: position 59,168,028 of record CM055901.1, read on the forward strand.
TCACCAACATTAAAACAAACATTAATAAACATAGATCTAATGTGCAAATGAAGTGGGAGGAGTCATCTACACATAATTAAACTGTCTAATATCCCAGCATGCAGTAGTGGGTTGTTATGACACTAATGATGTTACATACTAATGTTTGTTTAGTGTCATATCACCAATCATCAGAGCATTATGGCACTTGTGCCCGGCACTTGATACAAGATCACACAGCCCTGCACTATCCCAACATCTTACATCAACATGCCCCTGGGGAACCAGTCTGGTTACTATTCACACCATAATGTACCAGAACTGCCAAAGTATCCATATCACCACAACTGATGTTATCTAATGAAAACTGACCAAAATGCATGTAACACTGCACCCATAGGCTGCCCCTAGTGGTCATTAGTTAATTAGCAATAATACAGCCAGTGGTCAAGTTTCATATCTTCACAGGTTCATGTTTACAAACTGGCCTTCTGGTAAAGTGGGTAGAAGCCAGAAAGCATCAACTGGACCATCTAATGTCTAAACAGTATCAAAACATCTATATACTAATTATTACAAGTATCTGTATCTTTGATTAAGAGGGTGCTCCTAATTATTGAAGGAAAATACAGAAGCAAGAGAAAGTGGCAGTGATCAATCTCCCAGTCTGACATCAATCATCAAAGATGACAACCAGTCTATATTATTGAAAATTCACTGATTCTGTAATATCTTCTTCGTCTATTATTCATTCAAAGACAGAAACTGAAACAAATTCCTTCTTAGTGCTGTAAAATCATAATAAAAAAAACCCATTAACATGAACTGAAATAATTCTGAAAATAATAGAGAAGTAAAAGAAATGTAGTAAAGTAAGTTCCATTTCTTCCCCCCCCCCCCCCCCCCCCCTCCTCCACCATATTAGTATTTAAACAGAATGTATTCTTACCTCCAAATCATTAAAGAATAAATGAGTGTCTGCTAAGCTGAAAATCATTTCTTCCATCCTTAACCCTAGCTGGACTGACGCTTGTGGGTCCTGAAACAGAAACAAGACAAATAATCATAAATACCACAAAAAAGTTACCCTATCTATATCAAGAGATTTGTCGTCTGCTACATTGTGCCTAATAAACAAGTCACAAGATTTAATCAACAAATGATAATAACATTTAATGTATTTTCACATAAAAGTCCATTAAAAACATCTGAATTATATAATATTGAAAATGTTGGAGCGCTCATTAAGCACATTACCTACCCACGGAAAGATCAAGAACAGAAATTGATTTTATGATTGATTCAAACTTCAACAGAAATTGCCATTTTAATTTCCATAAATTAATTGCTAGTGTTATTTGGTTGATTTTTTCCATTTGTGTTCTTAGTAATAATGAAAATAAAAATATAAAAACCTTTTTCATCAATAATGTTTCAATGAACACGTTTGTTGGCTTGCCATGGCATTGATATATTTATTTTAAATGGTTGTTTTTTTTTCATACTTAGAATGCATGCTTCCACAGAAACTACTTAAACAGAATGCCTGTTTTACACAATGTCATTAAGACTAGTGAATGCTGGACCAAGTGTGCAACCCACTACACCAAAAAGTTGGCAAGTACATTAAACTTAGCAAAAAATGAAGTATGTGCCCACCCTAGACTGTCAAAGATATATAGATCTACTTCCCTTTAAAACTGAATATGTCCTGCCTTTATTCACAGATTGGCTTCCTCAATATATTGGAAACTCATCTAATATTTACATACTCATTCTGTACCTCATATGAAGTCAATAGTCCAGCCCAACCACACCTATTATACACAAACCCAAAATTTGCTTGGAACCACAGTTACATTAATATTGTTACATACAAAACTACAATGCAACCTATCCATTGATGCCATATGTCAACTTTATGCTACATGCTAAACAGTTGGATGTGGGTTTATGCTACATGCTAAACAGTTGGATGTGGGTTCTAATTCCTAAGTAAATATGAAATTTTATACAATACTAAATGTACAGCTACTTATAGTAGTGAAATCTTACACCGACTGGCAAATGGCAAATATGAATATGAAATGCACATTAGTGAATTAACGGACTTACTTATTCATAGCAGGTTATAAAGATGGGGTATATGGTATTATTATTGATTATAAATGACGAGTCCACATATAAATAAAACAAAGAAACTTTTTCTAGCTTTATCTCCACTGGAGATATCATGATTACAATAATTGATGTGCACTAGATGATCTGTTTTCAATTTATTTGATTTTTTTTCTTTGAAATGTATGAAATTAGTTTGGTCTGTTTGGCTATAAATGACACAAATTGAAAACAGTGTTTTTATACTCAATTTCAGTCAGTAAGTATTTATTTAAAGTCAGACCATGGCACATCTAATTCTTAAAAAAGGCATATCTTCAGTTATCACCACCAAATATTTCTTCCACAAAAAAATATTAAAAAGCTAAAATGAAAAGGTGTTATTTCTCAAACTGAGGTAAGAGTTATTACTCAGATTGAGAAATAACTGTTGGGAGTTATTACTCAAGTAGAGGTAGAAGTTATTACTGTAACTGAGGTAAAAGTTATTACTTAAACTGAAGTAGGAGTTATTACTCAAACTGAGGTAAAAGTTATTACTCAAACTGAGGTAGGAGTTATTATTCAAACTGAGGTAAAAGTTATTACTCAAACTGAGGTTAAAGTCATTACTCAAACAGAGGTAGGAGTTATTACTCAAACTGAGGTAAAAGTTATTACTCAAACAGAGGTAGGAGTTATTACTCAAACTTAGGTAAAACTTATTACTCAAACAGAGGTAGGAGTTATTACTCAAACTGAGGTATGAGTAATTTCTCAAACTGAGGTATGAGTTATTACTCAAACTGAGGTAGGATTATTACTCAAACTGAGGTAAAAGTTATTACTCAAACTGAGGTAGAAGTTATTACAGGAGTTATTACTTAAACTGAGGTATAAAATTCCTCCTACAATAAACCAATAAGCTAATGGAAAGTAGTTTATTTTCAAACAGTTTTTATAAAAGCCATTATTTTTCCACTGATATTTTTCACCACAAAATGTCTTTTATAATATGTGAAAATTGCTCACAGCCTTATCAATTATTTAATGCATGATTTGCAGAATAGCCATAACAGCAGATTCAATTGGAGCTAAATGGAGAATATTACAATAACAGTCTGCGAAAGGCGACTAATTGTCTCTTAATTGTCCAAATTTTTAAAACCATATTTCAGAAAATCCATTAGAGAGCAGCAGTACATAGTATGCCGTACTTCGTGAACCACTAATTTTAACACTTGTATGAACAACAATCAAAATAATTACCCCGAAATTCAAAATTGCAAGGTTAAATACACAACTTTTGTACAAATTCACGTCAGTTCCTCATAATTAGGAAATAAATGTCATAAAATTGCACATTTATGTCTTTTATTTATTTATTTATTTATTAACTTTAAGTTTTTTTTTAAAGTTAACATAGAATATCAAAAGTAATGAGGACGGTTAATTGCCAAATCCCCCCCCCCCCCCCCCCCCCCCCACACACACACACAGAGACTGGTTATCAAAATTGATAATGATTTACCATTTTAAGTAAATCCAAGATTTGTAGATGCTTGTTTGTATTGTAACTGCACACATAAATGTAAACACTGTAAACTGTGACAGGGAATTAACCTGCACAAAGTAGCCAGTACCTGGACTAGGAATCCAGCTGTAAAATGAAACCATTTGATTGTTACTATATTCATCTTTTATAATTTACAGGAGAAAAAAAACAAAAACTTTAACATTTGTAATATCTAACTTTATTAATTTTGTGTATTTGTTTTGTATAATTATTACTCATTTCATTTTTACATGCAGCAATATGCACACTTTCAAACGAGCCAGTCATTTGTTTCTTATTTGCTTTGGAAATAACAACGAGCAGTCCACTTACTGCCAATCATTGGATGTGTAAGGAGTGTTCACTTTTCAGAACAGGAGTCAGAGTGAACCATTCTATAGAAATTTGGTGCCAAATGTGACATTTATGGATTGTGACCTTTGTGCACTATAATTTTCACAGTGTACTATACCAAGTCATTAATGCGAGATTTACTTTTTATTTTTCTAATATTCTTGGAATTATCTCATGTAATGATTGTTGCAGTTAGAAACAAATTATATTAGTAGTTCATAACAAATGATTCATACTTTCTCTATTCCCTTAATTGTTAAAACACAACAAAAACCTGTTGTTGTTTTCGTTCATCATTTCCAAGCACACTAATTATGTAATATATATTCGGGTGAAATCTTACAATTGTCCAATCAAAATATTGGGCTCATCTTGATTTTATTAGTTACTACTACACAATGTCCCCTCCTTGGGAGAAGTTTAATGACAAGAGAGCTGATCAAGTCCTGGTTATAATGTCTGGCTATAATTATAAACCCTTCCTAGTCTCAGGTGTCTCTACCCCCAACATGTAATTACCATAATGTCGTTCATTTCATGTACAGTGTTACCAATGGCAACGCGGAACAAGTTTTGTGCGATGACAATGACTGGCTGCAAAATCTCCCGACAAGCAGTACAAAACATCATTGTTACAGCCAACATCAACGTATGGCGCAGTTTTTGTTTTCTGACTGACACAAAATAATTTACGATTACACAAATCTCGTCGCCATTCTAGCAAAAGCTTTTAGGATATTAGAATTTGTAAAGTGGGGTAAAACCCATTGAAACGTACTTCTTTATTGCTAACTGACAGGCCCAGTAAATTATTAGTCTGGTACGGCGAGTATATAAGTAGTTGTTTTGTTACTGTTTCTAAAAAAATGCGAAGGTATCGGCAATGCCAGACCGTAACAAACACAAAACATTGTACAACAATATAAACATTGTAATTGTTTAAAGTCTTCTTAAAAAAAAAGAAACCTCAACCTCAAGTTTCTCATTAATCGTGATCACTGTCGATATTATCTGTGTACTTAAAAGCACTGGTCTTCATAACAAACGCATTATTTCGTGAACCGCCATTCACAGCACATACATATGCTGTCAGATTGAACAAAAGGTTTTATCAGGTCTGTACCAATACATGTAAATTTTAAAAAAGCTCCGTGGAGATAAATCATTACTTGCTATGTTTGCGTTAGCGAGAACCATAATTTAACTATTAACTGAGAACCGATCTGTTGATAGATATTAGTACCACAGCATATTCCCCCTTGATTGTAATCCTTGTAAAACACAACAAAAAATAAATTGATTCTATATATATGCCAATAATTGCACGATTTGGGTAAATAATGGTCTAAGTTGCTTAAATTATTCATGCACCTTAGACTGGTTTTGATTTATACTGAATTTGCAAGCCTCTGAATCACAAACGTTTTTATGACCATGATTATCCTAGAATTATCAATTCATACATGAAATTGATATGGAGTTTAGTCAACTGAAAAATAAATATTTGATAATTCGATTATGTTTCAAATACTGCTGTGAATCGCGTACTTGTACAGATGTAGGCAATATAAAATACCGCAAAACTGGGAAGCAGAAGGGAGTAATGGAATTGTACATTGAGAATATTTAATTTACCGTAAGAGCAGATAGTCATAAAGGAAGATTTCTTATTAAGAAATCAAGAATATTCTAAATTTTTCACACAGTAATAAACACGCATCAATAATTCAGAGCGCAACAACTAAATCATAAATTGAAATTGGAGTGCTATCACACCTTTCTGTACACAGTTCCAGCAACAAAAACATCACACAGTTCAAAAGCCTATTGTTATTTATGAGAAAGAATCCACCCCAAATGTAAAATAACAGTTCTTGCTAAATGGCAAAGATCAAAGTATTAACACATAATGGTCGACAGCAAATCTAACAGTGCCTTTATATCCAGTTTTACATCAATTTACCTCCCTGGAAATGATCAGATATAAAAATCAATGACCCTTTTGATCTTCAATATTTTTTCTGGGAAGAGTGAAGTTGCACTAAAATTTCCAGCAAATACACTAAATTGTCTTGTTGAATTACAGATTTTGCAGACAAAATGTCAACTGATAATTTCCCATTCTGAAGTCTGTGTAGCGTTTCATCATAATAAGACCATTGTTAAGCCAGTAAACTCAGTTCCAAGTTGATGTATGATAGATACCCAATGTTATGTAATGTAGATCTGATCATTGCACTTTTATATGTCTGTCAAATTTTTATCATATCCCATCTTAACAATAATGGAATGGTCCCAAACACAAGAATGGAGGAGTCCACTCTAGTGAAATTCAACAAGTTACAGATTTAGTTGAACTTTTTCAGAGTTCCTGATTTAGCTAATGATCTGTCTGAATAAGGAACAATTTTCCAAGGCTAGCAGTGAGTGGGAATCTGGGTCAGTTCATTTATCATATTATTCTGTTGTTAATTTTCTTTTCTAAACTGTATATTAATTTATTTATTTTTGCCTGAAATCTTCTTTCCAGTTAGAGTCATTGAATATCTTTTTTGTGTGTGTTGGGATGCTATAAAATCCCAATTTATCTATTTAGAATGTGACTGGACTGCACTTTGTAGAAGGGATAATTAAAAACTGAATTAGAATAATGTTGAAAACTCTTTACAGAAAGTCATTTTTTTTTGCTGTTCTTTGTGGTTGTATTTCTATGCATTAATTTTTGTGCTTTCTTTCCAAGTTTCATCTTAAATCTGTTGTTACTGTTTGCCTACAATGATGAACTTTATAAACCTGCTGCTAATGCTACTTGTGTTTCACTCTATTTCACAGACTGGTTCAATGTCTTGTTTATTAAGAAAACACAAGCACCTGGTGGACTATGACAGCGGCTGATCAAAGCTTGCAACCAGTCAAGGAAACAGTGGTAGATATGTGTAAGAAATGTCTGCCTGCTGATTCTGGGCTACAGGCAACATTTATCCATCAAACCTGCCATTCTGGTCAAACCTGTCAGTCACCATACTGGTGGAGATTATCTCCACCACAAAAAATGTAAAATTGGGAAATTTCAAATATATCCTAAACAAGTCTTCCCTATAAATATCTTAGAACAACACTTAATTAATGGACATTCTGTCCTCAATATCATTTGTTATCAATTACAATCAATTATTAAAATCTCACTCAAATAATGTTATAGCGTAACTTTTTTTCCCCCATTACTAATCAGTTTCAACAGCTGCTTGTCAAATGTAGATATTTTATGTTTTAAAGCATTTGAGAAACTGAGATCTAAATCACCCTGTACCATCTGTCTTGTTAAGATTTCCCTCCCTCCCCAGCGTGAAGAATTAAATTGGTTAGTTCTCTGAGCCTCTTACAAGCCTATCATGACTGATAAGTAGATGTTTTATGACATTATATCACCATGACAACAAGTGTCAGCTGTAAAACAAAATTATGTCCAATTTAGAACTTTACAAGAATAAATCTCAAAGAAGACATAAATGTTGCACTTTGGGAAAATTCTGTATCAAGTAAAATGTATGCATGTAAAGATGGCAGGGAAAATACTAAATACAATTGATCCTTTTTTGACATTGTGACCATATTGTGAAAATGACTAAAGATTTTGAATAGGAAACAAATTTACCTGCAGGTGTACTTTTAGAGAAAAAAATATTAAAAAAAAACCCGATGACAAACACCCACACCAGTTTAATGTGTTGTGCTGGCCATTATGTGTTTCCCCCGTATTTATCTCCAAATGTAGATAATCTACATACTGATTGTGCGAAGTGAGTTGAGACATGCAAACCATTTCAACTGCACTGTATTATCATTTTTGTCCTCCATTTTCACATAACTGAACTTGTTATTTCTTAGATTTCCATTCATGACATTTATAATTGAACGCAAACAATGTATACCTGCACCACTAGCATGGGGAATCATGGTCCACATGGCGTGATTCTTAGTCAGTACAGGTTATACCTATTTTTAATAATATTAGAATGAACCAAAGATACCAGATATAAGGAGTCCATTACAGATATTTAAGAAATTAAAGACATAATAAAACTGATGTAATAAGGTACTGAATGTTTTTATATAAACCATTCTTGATTTCACTTCATGAGTAGAACCAGTAGGTCAAATAAACATTCTTGTTGCTGCATAGGCAAAAAATACAGCCTTTTTGTTGTACAGGTCAGAAACACAGCCTTGTTTGCTGTATGGGTCAGAAACACAGCCTTGTTTGTTGTATGGGTCAGAATCACAGCCTTGTTTGTTGTATGGGTCAGAATCACAGCCTTGTTTGCTGTATGGGTCAGAAACACAGCCTTGTTTGCTGTATGGGTCAGAAATACAGCCTTGTTTGTTGTATGGGTCAGAATCACAGCCTTGTTTGCTTATGGGTCAGAAACACGGCCTTGCTTGTTGTATAGGCCAGAAATACAGCCTTGTTTGTTATATAGGCCAGAAATATAGCCTTGTTGGTTGTATAGGCCAGAAATACAGCCTTGTTTGTTGTATGGGTCAGAAACACAGCCTTGTTTGCTGTATGGGTCAGAATCACAGCCTTGTTTGTTGTATGGGTCAGAATCACAGCCTTGTTTGCTGTATGGGTCAGAAACACAGCCTTGTTTGCTGTATGGGTCAGAAATACAGCCTTGTTTGTTGTATGGGTCAGAATCACAGCCTTGTTTGCTGTATGGGTCAGAAACACAGCCTTGTTTGCTGTATGGGTCAGAAATACAGCCTTGTTTGTTGTATGGGTCAGAATCACAGCCTTGTTTGCTTATGGGTCAGAAACACGGCCTTGCTTGTTGTATAGGCCAGAAATACAGCCTTGTTTGTTATATAGGCCAGAAATATAGCCTTGTTGGTTGTATAGGCCAGAAATACAGCCTTGTTTGTTGTATGGGTCAGAAACACAGCCTTGTTTGCTGTATGGGTCAGAATCACAGCCTTGTTTGTTGTATGGGTCAGAATCACAGCCTTGTTTGCTGTATGGGTCAGAAACACAGCCTTGTTTGCTGTATGGGTCAGAAATACAGCCTTGTTTGTTGTATGGGTCAGAATCACAGCCTTGTTTGCTTATGGGTCAGAAACACGGCCTTGCTTGTTGTATAGGCCAGAAATACAGCCTTGTTTGTTATATAGGCCAGAAATATAGCCTTGTTGGTTGTATAGGCCAGAAATACAGCCTTGTTTGTTGTATAGGCCAGAAATACAGCTTTGTTTTCTGTATAGGCCAGAAACACAGCCTTGTTTGTTGTATAGGCCAGAAATACAGCCTTGTTTGTTATATAGGCCAGAAATACAGCCTTGTTGGTTGTATAGGCCAGAAATACAGCCTTGTTTGTTGTATAGGCCAGAAATACAGCCTTGTCTGCTGTATAGGCCAGAAATACAGCCTTGCTTGTTGTATAGGCCAGAAATACAGCCTTGTTGGTTGTATAGGCCAGAAATACAGCCTTGTTTGTTGTATAGGCCAGAAATACAGCCTTGTTTTCTGTATAGGCCAGAAACACAGCCTTGTTTGTTGTATAGGCCAGAAATACAGCCTTGTTTTCTGTATAGGCCAGAAATACAGCCTTGTTTGTTGTATAGGCCAGAAATACAGCCTTGTTTGTTGTATAGGCCAGAAATACAGCCTTGTCTGCTGTATAGGCCAGAAATACAGCCTTGCTTGTTGTATAGGCCAGAAACACAGCCTTGTTTGTTGTAGTATGTCATAAGATAAACTTCATATCATTATTTTTTATACATTTGTATTTAAATTTTGCCAAATTCATGTAAATATATAAATCTTCATTTGAGTTCAACATACCGTTTTGTTTTTGATTGTGCTTATTGATATTATTCAACAGACAAAACATCTTTGATTTTACACTTGTTTTTAATTAAACATGAATTTAATTCTTACAAGCAAAAACTTTTTTTTAAATCTGTCGACAAAAAACTCAAGACCACATGGTTACTGAAGGTCATATATCAAATTGCAACAACACTGAAAATGAATATGTACACATATTGAATGTCAGGAAACAATGTAACATATTACTTCCTCTCCGCTGCAATACACAATCAAACATCTAACATTGAAGATGAATCTTTAATTAAAGCACACACATGCAGCAAAGCTGTAATTTGCACAAGTTATAATCACCTTCAATAACTCATTTAAAATGATTCATGAAAACCAATTTGAAAACTGACACAGTTTCTCTTTTTTTTTTTTTTAATATTTCTAAATCCTTCTGGCTGCCCTGTAGGAGTCCGGACCATTGCAGAGTTTCTAATTGAATAATTGCTATACAGTTATCAAATATATAAAAAAACACATAATTTGGGTTGAATACAAGCCTGATGTATCTTGTTTTTATTTTATATCCAGATAAGACAGTTTTTACCACAACCCCAATATAAAGAAATGTTTATGTCTGAAGTGACTTAAATCAAGTATTGCTCTACATCATAAATCTTAATATAATTATGTATTTCAATTCCAGGTATGCCAAATAATAAAGCCAATGGAGAAGACTTTCCTAATAAGGATAATTATGTTTACAAACAAGCTGGCACTTGCATGGGTATTGGTAGGACTACCCATTCAACATTCAGGAAGAGCTGGAAAATATAATTATTGCTCCCTTATTGCATAGCAGATTGGATAAAACAAATAACTGACCCCTTCTTCTTGAGTGGGTTTGATAAAGCAAATAATAGATCCCTATTATTAGTTTGAAAATAAGTGATCCCCTCTGAATGATTAGTTGGACAATGAAATACTAGTAATTGACACCTCCTTGCAGAGGGAGTTTGTCTATGAAATAACTGATCATTCTTTCCTTAATGAGCTAAATTAGTTAAACAAAGAAAATAACTGATCCCTCATAGCCTAATTACTTGGACAAAGCAGTAATTGATAGAGTTGGACTTAACAATAACTGATCCCTCATTGTTCAATGTTCTGGGCATAGCAAATAACTGATCCTGTCTTGCTAAGAGAGTAAGACTTGGAAATAACGTCTGTCTTAGAGGTTTGGTCAAATTTTGCAATGTTGCAATGGAAAACAGGAAATACAATGAAGTAGAGAAGTCTTACCTTTCCATAACGTTGAGCGTATGACCCTGTGAGTAAAGAATGGAAAATGATGATTGTTTCATCTAAATCCCAAACGAACACTCGCTCCAGGTCAGATTCTGGACCAGGTGAGGGATTACGACGACCTTGACTTCTTTTGGTGCCTTTTTGTCCTGGAAGCGAAATATATGCAATAGATATAGCTTAAGTCTAAAACTTCTCTCCAATAGAATTTTCTATTTCTAGAAAATATAATTTTAATATTCTGGAACTATTCCTCACTAAGGGCTCTCAGTATTTGAGGATAGTCTGCAGGATAAGAATGTGTGGCGTGTCATATCATGTGTCTACAGCATGATACTTTAGTTTGGACATACTTAAATATAACTGAATGAGCAACTGTTAGCAACAATGCAAAATACAAAACAGCCTAAAGGTCTACAACCAGAACAGTCTATACCTAACCTTCCTTTTCTAGACCAGTTCTGAACGATCAGACAACAGGAATGTTTCCATCAAATAGTTTAAACTTTTGAAGTTACATTACGTAGCATTATGAGAACACATTCATTCTTTTTTTAAATTATGAGAAATCGCTCTATGCAGCCAGCCACAGTAGACTGAAATTCCAACAATGATAATATGACAAAGGTGACAGGCATCTGTATGCAACTGCCGCTGATTTAACCAGTAAATCTGAGAAATTGCAGTTTTCATTTAAATTCATTCAAATGTACAATACTTCAATATGACATTAAAACAATAATTATCAGCGCGATCGTAGATGCAAGATAGTCAGCTAGTGAACACATCTATATTATGTTTGTTTTTACTTGTACGTTTTCACACGGTTCATAACTGCACTAATCTCTATGAGTTAGAACAAGACACAGTTTACATAATGTATTCACTGTGTATTAACCATGATGAGACATAAATAAAGAACTATCTGGACTAATTATGAACAATTAGGGAAACTATTTATGATATTATATATATAAAGTATTTTGTAGTTAAAACATTTTTTCTTGTCAATGACCATTTTCCTTCAAACATTCTGATAGTTAATTCAACATATTAAGTTAATTCAAACCATTCTATAAATAAAACTAATCTGCATAATGCAGAATAAAATTGTTTCCTTAATTAACATATTATTTAAACATAGAGAGTTAACGCTACATACTGGCTCTATCTAAGGGTGGTGAGGGACTAGTGGGTATGGTGTATTGGCCGCCTCCATCACCTGGAAAAAAAAAATTATACATGTTACATATCAATCTTTATAAATATAATCAAAATATGAAAACTAACAATGGTTACCCTTTTGCCATATGTTATTTTTATGAAAAATATGTATGTAATATGTTTCTATGGGATAAAAGTATATTTAAACCGTTTGGTAAACACTAATTTATTATAGCTCACTGCAAAATAAGCTCAGCTTATTGTATCGCTCTGGGGTCTGTTTTCTGGGTAGAACCAGTACTGAGATGGTTTTTATAAAGGCCAATTGTTGATCTGGGGGTCGTGGGGTGAGAAGTCAGCTGCACTACTGTCACTTACCAATCACTATACTATGTTTATATTATATGGATGTGTTGGGTAGGGTTTGTGTTGGTCAAACAATCTGACTTAAACTTAAATACATTTTGTATGTAAGAGATTCTTAAGTTTCACTTGACGTCGTTCTAATGTGCATTTATTTTACGTAATTTTCCATTTGGTCATGTCTATAACATAATTTCTGGCAATATCGGCTGAGTTGATAAATGCTTTGTTTCAAAATTTGTGTATTTTAATTTTGAATACTTTTTACATTATCTATCGGGTGTGCTTATTTATGAATGGTAATTTTAATGTTTTCAGTCATAAAATAAAAATGCAAATTTTTGGTTTCACTAAAATATGTAAAAAATATCACATGTGGATATTGAGATTGACTTACTCGCCATGGTTTATTGTTTACTACATTAAATAAAAATGATATTTCACTGTATAAATATTCAAATATATATGGTTGACTATAATAAAGTCTACGCTTGTGTTCATATATAAACAAGATCTGCGTACAATACAATATTTGGATGAACTGCTCGATCATTCATTGAAATTTGCATTGACGTCAATAATGTCTAATTATCACCGTAGTATTTATAATGTCTTGTAACAACAGAACTTTTTTTTTAATTAATTTGAACATGATAAAATAGGATAGGTTTTATTTTCCATTTCAATATTAAAATATTAAAATCTAAAACACACAATACAAGACACTTAAAAATTCTGATTTGCCATAAAATAATTACACAACACAAACTCATATACTGCAATGAAATACCACAATTTATTATTCATTCGCGTATCAATTTTGGATTATGCAATCACCCTGTCTAAAGAGCTGCTATCCGCTTTCATAATAATCCATAAATAAGAAATCTGTTACAACCTTAGATAAGCTAATTACATTTAAGATCTCTGGTCAAATTTTGAAAATCAAAATCAGAATCTAATCAAAGAACCCGATCTGCATAAATTTAGTGAATGGAAGTTGTACGACTTGCAAATCTATTATGACTTAATTCTAATTTGCTTTCTAAAATATCAGCAAACAACACTGATGGGCCGATAAACATTCAACATTTGAAATAGAAGAGCAAGTTCGTCGACGCGTAAAAACGTTCTCACGAGATATTAATTGTGATATGAAACAAGTTACATTGATATAAGTAATATGACCACTGTTTCTAACTCCCAGTCAGGAGAGCTAACAAAAGGGGATGTAACTGTAGCCAACTATTATTTTATGGTTCCTTGGCCACCGTACCTTCCCGCGTGACCCTAGATGGGTGGTTAACGTGATGTGATTATGCTAAATGAATTAGGCAAAGGCAATACCAGATGTTTAAAACCACTACATCCGTATAAAGACAAAAACAACACATCATTGCGTGACACAGTATGTTAAAATAGATTAAAGTTCAGAAATGCTTCTATGTAGAAATTTTTAATTCTTCGCTTAAATGTTTTAAGACATTATCTCACGTTAATAGTGTGTGAACATGTATTTACGCGGCCAGAGCTTCTTGTAATGTTCATATTACACGAGTCTAAGCAATTTTGCAACGAAAAAAAATTCTATATTATATTTAAAAACATAAAAACATTTTTTCATCACTCCTTCATGGGCATTCATTTTAGGTATTTTAATGTGTGGAAGCATTGATTTTTTTTTGAGAACAATTTGTATTTTTTTTTCATTGTTTTGTAAATTTCTTTCTTTTATTTTTTCTTTAATTTTGATTAATAAGCAATTTGATCTGAACAGGTTTGCTAAAATATAAATTAAACTTTTTCACTTAAAAACAATGTTCAGTGTCAGCTGAATGGTTATTTTGTTTATTTTCTTATTCTATTTATTATCATATTTTATTTTTTATAAATGAGCAAGTTTATCTGAACAAGTTTGCTAGAATATAATTCAAACTGTTGAATTGTTTTGTTTTTTATTTTTAAGGTTCTGACTATTTTTCTGCCTAAATGATTTTAGTTTTATCCATTAAAACTTTCTCAATAACAATTGCAAAAGAAAGGAATGGGATATACATGTATATATAAAAGTCTGATGAAGAAGTTATGAAATGTGAAGATTTAGCCATCAAATATTCTTTTATTTTAATAGTACATCTGTTTTCTGGCGGCACGCCACCTCGACTTTTATACTTGTGTGAAGTGTACCATTACTTCTAACATACCACATACTGTATGACACCTCATGGACAACAAAAATAATATCAAATTTATTTTAATTTCTTCCTTTATTCCATTTATCTCTGTCACCTCAACAACGCGTCTCTGCAATGTCATTCTTTTGTACTATTTATCGTTTTAAGGATGTAATCCATTTCCAACAAGAAACTATCTGCGGGGCCCAATTAGTCCACATCAGCTAAATCCTATACAAAATTAAAATGTGATTAATTTCATCAGTTTTGATATGGCCGTCAATGTGACAAGGAAAATAAGATAATTTTAATAATTTTACTATTTCAGACTAGTTTTTATTAATGATTTACACGTTTCATCAATAAAAATGAGGCAGTAAGCCAGGCAAGGAAAGAATATAGAAAAGATACTGAAAAATGATCAATGACTTTGACAAATTTTCTTTTAATGGATATATGTCATATATTCATCTAAGCTGGAAAGATTAAGGAATTATTGCTCTACAGGCTTGATAAAACATTTCAATAAACATTTACCTGGCTATTTGTCACTGCCAAATGCTATTCAACAGTTTGGCCTAATGGCTTTTCCCCTGATATGAATTTATAAATATACTAGGACTGCATGTGGATCTATTTTTCGGATCTATTTTTCTCTGAACTCCGTATTTAATGTTGTGAAAGATATAAATTCCCAAGATGAGCCACCCGTCAGTCGTATCAGTTTACCATTGTTGGTGTCAGTTGATTTACAGCATTAACACAAACATTCTAATCACATGACACTCACCCTAACCCCACAAAATGCATTACTTATATCTTTCTTTCTTATTGCAATGATTATTCAGATTTTTTTTTCTAAAAAGTTTTATAGAAAATCAAATATTTTTTATTCTTTCTACTTGGAATGCCATCTTAAATGAAGATTTATTGGAGTTTTTGTTTAAAATGTATTTGAAAGCACTCTTGTTTCATCCCTGTTAACAAAACTAAAGAACTTCAAGTGTTTTAAAAAAATATTTAAAAATAGATTTTCGGTACTATTTAATCTGTACAAAATTAATAGAAAACAAAGTTATATTGCTTTATATTTCAAATGTTATTTTGAGATCTTTGAAACATTTTTAGACTTTTTAAATATTTTTGACTGGGTTGATATCCATCCATGAAACTCTGTGTAATAAAATATACATGTAAATTGTTTTTATCAGACGCCAAAGTATAATATCAAACTGACAGAAAGACTGTTGAAAAAAAATCAGTGCTCAACACCACATAATACCATATAGTTACAACAGCTACACAGAATATAAAAACTTGTCAATCAGGTGTTTCTATAACATGAAATATAGTGAATTAATAGGATACAATTTAGATGTATTTTTTGAATCTATATATTCAATGACAGAACATATTACCATAATGTAACCATTAGTAAGAGTATGAGAAATAACCTGTAGAACAGTTTGACATTTTTATAGCTTCCATTTTTATTTTCAACATAATACAGGTTAAAAATGTTTTGATAAATATCACCTAAATTTTCATAAACTCATAAAAGACACAAATATTTAAGATGAAAATCAGGGAGAAATTCTCTAACACTGACATATTTATCACTAGCCTTTGAGTGTTGTGCGGAAAACCCCCGAACAGTTCATTTTATTGTCATGAAAGTTTAATCATGGTGGCATTAATGGTCACTTACTGGGGACAAGATCAGGTTTTATGGCAATTTCTCTCCTGGCAATTTCACAAGGAGCTCTTATTTAGGATTTCTTGGACACAATGGACACCTTCTGAACTCAATTTAACGGAACTTTTTTTTCCGCACATACATGATAAAGATCATGTTCATTTCTACAGTAAGGTACGACACTTTTAGAATTAGAATTTAAAACTAAACATACAATTTGTGAAGTGTTTTTATAATAAAAAACGAATGAAGAAAAAAAAAAAAATTATAACATTTAAATTTACAGCGAAACCTGTTCTACTTTTCATATATCACTTCATTAAAACAATTGAAACAGCGAAATTATATTTATACTTAAACATTTATGGCAGGCTATATGCTATACAATGTGATCTGCAACTTGTCTTGCCAATACCGCACAACAAATGTTTCCGGTTGGCATTAACCCACCACATATTTATTTTCAATGTTATTGTGGAAAATTAGAGTAAAAACCCACAAGAAACCACAATGAATAACAAATATAACAACCCCTTAACTACAAAATTGGGCACAAAACAATATGTGCGCCGGATGAACTGAAGTGTTTTTTCCGTGTATAAATCACCATATTTGTAATGGCCCATGACACCTCTACCATTAGGGATAGCTGGACCTTACCCATGATTGAAGATTTATAGCAAAGAGGTTAAAAGTCCCCATTCAGAAGCCGGCTATCCCATCAACAAGAAAGCATTGTGAGTTTCACATTATCTCCGTCACAAATTCTTTAACAGCCGGTTTTACCTCATGAAGATCCATTGCTTGTCCCTAAATGGCTTCTGTTACAATTTAAACGTACACATCTTTGTTAAAATAACAATTGTTTTTTTTGTTGTTTTTTAATCTGACATGATTTCTTTCTAATTTTCAGTGTCTTAACTTAGATTTGCTTACTTTTAATTTAATTTAGCCTGAAATGTATATTTTGTTGCTCGGTTATATATTTTTATTTAATTGTTGATATCTAATAGTACATTGTGTATTAGATAATTATATCCGGTATACTGCTATATTTCAGTCAGTTTTAGAAGATCTGAATATTACTGTAATGTGTAGACCTCACTGTCCTGTAACGTCTGAATACATGAACTCAGTACGGTGTGCTCTAGTGTCTTCATCTTCTGCTGAGACCGAGTATCTAACCATTCAAACTTCCTAAATTTCTGAATAAATATTCATTTTTCTATCTTCGTTTTAGAGTCGTTCGTTATCATTTACAAAAGAGTTACGAGGAAGTTACAGACTATAAGAGCCAAAACATGTAGACAGACATGGTCAGATTGAAAAATTCTTGTTAGTTTCTTGCAGGTTGAATGAAATTTACGCTTTAAATGCAAATGATATATACATAAGCTGCAAGGTAATTATTTAATCTATTGAAACACTAGACTGCAACTTCTGTTGCACTCTTTTATTTGCAGAAATCAATTTTTACTCAAAACTGTTGCTGATATTGTTCTGTACTGCATGACTTTGGATACTCAGGGGTGAAATTTCACCTTATCTGTATATATGCATAATACACCCATCAAGCTAGACAAACACATTGTATAGGCTTATTAATTACGACACCAGAAGTTTTACAATCAGAGTTGGCAATCTCAAATCATTTTTCATACAGTTTTTTATGTTTTCTGATATTTCCTACACATAAAAATGCAGCTTTTTTTATTGCTACCACTTTAGGTTTTATAAAACAGTTTTATTACACTTCTGGTTTCAAACCTTTATCTGTATAACTTGTATAACTTCTGGGGCAGGTGAATAATTTACCATACATTTTTGTATCAATCTCTTTTCTGTCTTATTTTTATATTCCAAATTTGTTGTAGTCCAATATATAGAACTGCAGTTTGATAAAGGTACAACTTTAGGATCTTACCTAATTTTTGAATTTTTTGAAGTCTATTATCGCAAGGCTAAGTGCCATACTTCAGGATTTGTTAAGTAAGTTTTTTAGTTTTTTTTAGACCTTGGCGTGATCTAGTGGTAGAGCGTCTGCATCTCATGCAGATGGTCCTGGGTTCAATCCCCGTCCGGGTCATTCCAAAGACTTTAAAAATGGTACTATAAGCGTCCTCGCTTGACGCTCAGCATTTAGAGGAGAGTTCTAGGTCTGGTCGGCCTGGTATCAGTATTATGTGACTGGGTGGGGTATCGTACCATGTGTCTGCGGCATGATACTCCAGTGTGACAGTGCTTAGAATACTGTCTCAAGTAGACACCGTCGCGATATGACTGAAAAATTGTTGAAAGTGATGCTAAACACCATACAACAACATTAGTTTGTTTGTTGTTTTTTTTCAGACAAAAATCACTGAAGGTCAGTTGACTGGATTCTAATAATGGTTTGGTATATAAGCATTTACTTTTATCCCTTTCTCTAATTTTGATAAAAACAAACTTTCTTTTGGATTGGTTCATAACTAGGCAGACATCAATATACATGTATCTAGTCACTTTATTGAAACCAGCCATTTTTCTTAAACAGTATATCATACTTGACTCAGTCCAAACATCACATTATATAAGTTGGGAAGCTGTGAAGACGTTGTGAGGAAGGTGGTTTTGCTGGGATACATGTATAAGGATTGATTTGAGATATATTATTGTTTTATATATAATCTCAAGTGTGTTTAAAGTCACATTAAATCATTATGAAAAAAATAAAATAAAATATTATGATCATTTTTGTTTTTAATTTCTTGTAAGTTAATAATGACCTACCTTGGTCCATCAAACTTCTTACTTAAGTTGTATTAATGATGAAACGAACACTGAGAGATGCTCCTGTTTTAAACTTCGTAAAAACTACTTACAAAATATTTCTGTAACTTCTAAATCTCCTTACGCAACTTAAAGGGCATATACTTAATTAAAGCTTCAGTTTTTAATCTGTACCTCTTTAAAAAGCAAGACAAAAGCTTAATTACCAATATGGACACAAATTCAATAGTTTTATGCGTTTTCTGATTCAAAGCCCATTTTCGTTCCAATTACGGACGTATTCTGACATAAATCATACCAGACAGAAACAAATGATAAACATTTTATTTCGCAAATACTGAACAATTTTTCAAAGTTTATGACAGATTATTATTAGTGTGTTTTAAGTTTATCGCTGGATTAGTTTTTATAAAGCTTTTGCGCAGTCGACCAATATTAGCCCTAATCAATGAGTGTGCAGTGCTATGTTATTTTAGCGGAAATAATTTCCATTGTGTTTATATCATTACCGTAATAGTCAGTTTGTGTAAAGTGCGTAACATTTTAATCAAACTTAAATGCATCTAGAAGTGACGCTTCTTTTTGATCTAATTTGGTGGAACATAATTGCTTTAATACAATGCAACATTGTTGTTTTTTTCGAATTACGAAAATTGTATAAAAATCGGCTATATGAAATTTATTGTTATGTTTCGTATGTTTGCTGATTTGAACAGTTAAAAACAAGTTCAAAGAAAACTTGTTTTGTTTGATGAATCATTTTGCTTCCATTAAAATCAATGTTAAAAGTAGATTCCTGACAAAAAGATTAGGAGAATTTATCATTTTTAATTCCACATTTAAAGGTTAAAATCAATTTAAATAAACACACAAATATTACTTTTGCAATTTTATGAGGTATTATTTGAAACTTCAAAGAAAATGAGAGAATTTCTGATAGAAGTACATGTATAAAATATGTTCTCAGATAACAATGATGCAAATGAAGACAAATTATAAGCAGTTTTATCACAAATTTATTAGATGACCTTAAAATGTGATTTTATTTTGAAAAAACAATGTGTTTTTCACACAGATGCCTTAATTCACTTAACCATCGCCAGTTACTTTTTTAACTTCGGCAAAGTGACTTTAGCAATGGAAATTCATTATTTCTCACTTCTTGGCGACCAGGAGAGAAAATGAGAGAGAAAACTTCGCAGCAAACTTGATGTGTTTTACTGCCATTACAATAAACAAAACAGTGGGAAGACAGCCATTTCAATTTGAGAGTGTCAATCAATACCAATATTGAGAGATATTGGTTCACCATTTGTTACAATTTCTTCCAGCCAGACAGTTAGACAGGCGATCTCAGGGTAATGGCACATTTATATATATACACGTTTTTCTACATACACCAACATAGTGAGATCAAATCTGTAACTGTAAATCAGATTAAAAAAAACTGAAGATTATATTACCAAAAACTTTTCATTTTGCATCTCCGTCTAATTTGGTATAAATAAAACAGGAGCTTCTCTTGAATTTTTTGTTTAATTGTGGAATATGTTATTACAACTTATACAAATCATACCTGAAGCCTTCTTGGGTAGAACCAGTAATAAACATATGATCTGGGTTTACCATGCTTGTCAGTGATAATGTTGGCGTTGTGTAGATATAAATCACAACACAACAGGATTCAAGTTGAGTTAACTGACAGGATTCAAGTTGAGTTAACTGACAGGATTCAAGTTGAGTTAATGATCAGGTCATTATGAGCTTTTAATAACAGGGTGTGGGAAGCAGTGATTAATCTCTGCAAGCTCTCACCTGAGTCTGATGACTTACTGACCAATGAAACGACAGTAAAACACTGCAGTCCCGTAAAAATAATTATATCTAATCATAGAACACGAGCAGGCTATGTTCTCCACAAAATGCCTTTGTTTGCCTGTATAACTAAATACTGTTAGTGCAGACAATAAACTGAATAATGCTTGTAATTTCAAATGTGTCCGTCAATAACTTATTAGATTTTAAAATTGTCTTCCAAGATGAATATTCTACAAAATTCATTCCAACCTTGGAGACAATATTGTTCCCGATCACCAAATTATATACAAATTATATCACTTAGACAAGGTTAAGTGCACCTTAGTGACGACAAAGGAAGATATTATGAATAGGAAATCCTAGGTGTTTATTACAAAAAAGAACCAGGTTTTAAAAAAGTGTACATTCTTTTTAATTTATCTTTATTGGAAAATAACTAACAAAAAGAAGTTTTCAATATTTTTGTAAAATTAAGAAATTTACCATTTACGGTAACGGTTCCTTGTCATGCAATGCCACCTCACACAGTGCAAGGGTGCACGACTCCATTATGAACCTTTCATTGAACTTTGTAACATGTTAAACAAGAGTTGTCAGAAGACAACAAAGCTCGCTTCTGGGTGTCTTAGTCCAAAAAGGGCCATAACTGTGCCAAAATGCAATCCAGAGTTATGGTTCTTGTCTGTGTGTGGTGAACACACATGCGAAATTTCATTCACATCCAATGAGTGGTTGCGTAGATATCTTAAACTCAAACGCAAAAGTTTAACCTGGGTGTCTACAGACGCCGACGCCAGGTTCATGGCAATAGCTCTCCTTGGACTTCGTCCTGGTGAGCTAAAAACACTTAACAGTTAAGAAGTTTATTGTTTAGTATTAATAACCGCACATATGAATAATTCAGAAAATACCTGTGTTGGATCACTATTAACTGTTGCCCTTCTTCACTTATTTATGGTCCAATGTTTGTGTGATGCTGGTTTCAGGATTAAATCTAGATGTTTTTGTTTAAGTTTTGGGGATTTCTTTTTCAAATTATGTGATATTTTTTTTTACCTCGAGGGTCGAAATTTGTTAAAGGTATACATACCCTTTTAAAAGAACAAACATTTTTCACTTTCTGCCCTAAAACATTCTCCTTTAAAGATGTATAATTTCATATAATTTTTCAATAAATATTTTTGACTTTTTGCCTTTTTCTACCAACATAGTAGCGATACGTTATAGAATAAGATTTTAGCATCTTCATTTGTTGCCAAGTTGAGAAGTGTGCTTGGTTATGCAATGGAAGCCTATGTCTTTCTATTATAACTCTGATTGTCAAAAGTTGCCGTAGTTCAAACTTCAGAATAAAACATGATGATGTCACACCATCACTATCAGGCATCATATATACGGCAAGCGGGAAAAAGATTATAAATGATATAAAATATATTTATAACAATAATACCTGCAAGCATGTGTGAAAGATACATTAAAACATACATAAAGTAATGCCTATTTATTTACATTCATTTATCTCCTGTTCTGCTGTCCTAAGTTTGAAAACACACATAGAGAAATTCCTATATCTTTACATTCATTTGTTTCCTGTTCTACAGTGGTCATTTTGATATTGGTCAAGTTTCCCAAACTGACCTCACAATGATCATGTCCAAGAGACTGGCCAGTGTAAATACAAATTACTTGCAAACAAAACTTTATGACCACAGTTAATTTGTGTGTAAATTTCCTCTCTATACAGCGTGACATTAACATGTCTTAAAGTGCATTTGGGGACATCCTCAAAGGATTTAGGGTTAATAAACATGCCTGCGGTCTAGATGGACACACTTGACCTCAGTGGTCAGTTTTAACCCATATAACCTGTGACCTATGGAAGAAGCAGTTCCCATGGATTTTGGAAATAACTTTTTTTGAGAAATTAAATAGAAAGGTCAATGCTTATCTGAAGCCTGGAGATAATGGATTGTTTTCAAGTATCAATAGTCAAATTGTAATGAAATATAATATAAGTAAGTCAGACTAGACTAACAACATCAGCTTGACTTAACTTATAACTGCTATTTAAATATTTTTGCATAAAAACAAACATATACATATTTAGATATTTGGTGCAGTTCAAACAAAGGTGTTAAAAGAGAAGATTCTGGGAGACAGGGCTTATAAAGGTTTACTAGAGAACAATGAAGGTTAAGTAAGATAATGTTAGGAAGGTGGGTGGGGGATGGGGGTTGGCAGGGGCGACAACAAGCATCCGTACCTGAAGAATTTGTAGGGGACTGCAGGTCCAGATGAGATGCTTGAGTACTAGGGGCTGAAGATATTAGAATACATATTAAAATCTAAGATTGCATGCACTATATTATTATGTCAATTACATAATTTGAAACAGAAAGTTACAAATAATTTTAATATAAGCTGTTCCGATATTCTGAAAAGTTAGTTGTTAATGAGAGGCATTCACTCATTGTTTTAGTCAAGAAGTTGAAAGACTACATTAAGAACATTGAAGACAGAACATCTGGGACATTTCAGTATTTAACAATTACAGTACTTAGTCTGTTACAGTTTATATAATTTGTTACTGGAGTGTATTTCAGTGGATAGTGTTAACTGCTCACACTAGAGGATGCAGGTTTGGTTCCCAGCTCTCAAAAACAGCACCCAGTACTGGTTCCAACCAAGAAACGGAATCAAGAGTGGTTCACATATACAAACTGAGCTTACTTTGCGATCAAGTATAAAGCAATAATGTAACCATGTACCCAACATCAGTGTATCTAGACATTAGTCGTTCCTCATGTTGACTTACTTAATTTAGTTGTATCTAACTATGGAACAACAGTATTTATCTATGAATTAACATAACAACAAATAGATTAATAGTAGCAACAAATCAATTGCCAGTATCATCCAATTGGTTGACAGTATCATCCAAAGGGTTGGCAGTATCAACAAATAGTCAAGTTGTATCTATATATGGGTTGACAGTATCAACAAATAGTCTAGCTGTATCTGTACATGGGTTGACAGTATCAACAAATAGTCTAGCTGTATCTATATATGGGTTGACAGTATCAACAAATAGTCTAGCTGTATCTATATATGGGTTGACAGTATCAACAAATAGTCTAGCTGTATCTGTATATGGGTTGACAGTATCAACAAATAGTCTAGCTGTATCTATATATGGGTTGACAGTATCAACAAATAGTCTAGCTGTATCTGTACATGGGTTGACAGTATCAACAAATAGTCTAGCTGTATCTGTATATGGGTTGACAGTATCAACAAATAGTCTAGCTGTATCTATATATGGGTTGACAGTATCAACAAATAGTCTAGCTGTATCTATCTATGGGTTGACAGTGTCAACAAATAGTCTAGCTGTATCTATATATGGGTTGACAGTATCAACAAATAGTCTAGCTGTATCTATATATGGGTTGACAGTATCAACAAATAGTCTAGCTGTATCTGTACATGGGTTGACAGTATCAACAAATAGTCTAGCTGTATCTGTACATGGGTTGACAGTATCAACAAATAGTCTAGCTGTATCTATATATAGGTTGACAGTATCAACAAATAGTCTAGCTGTATCTATATATGGGTTGACAGTATCAACAAATAGTCTAGCTGTATCTATATATGGGTTGGCAATATCAACAAATAGTCTAGCTGTATCTATATGTGGGTTGACAGTATCAACAAATAGTTTAGCTGTATCTATATATGGGTTGACAGTATCAACAAATGGTCTAGCTGTATCTATATATGGGTTGACAGTATCAACAAATAGTCTAGCTGTATCTATATGTGGGTTGACAGTATCAACAAATAGTTTAGCTGTATCTATATATGGGTTGACAGTATCAACAAATGGTCTAGCTGTATCTATATATGGGTTGACAGTATCAACAAATAGTCTAGCTGTATCTATATATGGGTTGACAGTATCAACAAATAGTCTAGCTGTATCTATATATGGGTTGGCAATATCAACAAATAGTCTAGCTGTATCTGTATGTGGGTTGACAGTATCAACAAATAGTCTAGCTGTATCTATATGTGGGTTGACAGTATCAACAAATAGTTTAGCTGTATCTATATATAGGTTGACAGTATCAACAAATGGTCTAGCTGTATCTATATATGAGTTGACAGTATCAACAAATAGTCTAGCTGTATCTATATATGAGTTGACAGTATCAACAAATAGTCTAGCTGTATCTATATATGGGTTGACAGTGCCAACAAATAGTCTAGCTGTATCTGTATATGGGTTGACAGTATCAACAAATAGTCTAGCTGTATCTGTATATGGGTTGACAGTGTCAACAAAATAATCTAGCTGTATCTATATATGGGTTGACAGTATCAACAAATAGTCTAGCTGTATCTGTATATGGGTTGACAGTATCAACAAATAGTCTAGCTGTATCTATATATGGGTTGACAGTGTCAACAAATAGTCTAGCTGTATCTGTATATGGGTTGACAGTATCAACAAATAGTCTAGCTGTATCTATATATGGGTTGACAGTGTCAACAAATGGTCTAGCTGTATCTATATATGGGTTGACAGTGTCAACAAATGGTCTAGCTGTATCTATATATGGGTTGACAGTGTCAACAAATAGTCTAGCTGTATCTGTATATGGGTTGACAGTATCAACAAATAGTCTAGCTGTATCTATATATGGGTTGACAGTGTCAACAAATAGTCTAGCTGTATCTGTATATGGGTTGACAGTATCAACAAATAGTCTAGCTGTATCTATATATGGGTTGACAGTATCAACAAATAGTCTAGCTGTATCTATATATGGGTTGACAGTGTCAACAAATAGTCTAGCTGTATCTGTATATGGGTTGACAGTATCAACAAATAGTCTAGCTGTATCTGTATATGGGTTGACAGTATCAACAAATAGTCTAGCTGTATCTGTACATGGGTTGACAGTATCAACAAATAGTCTAGCTGTATCTATATATGGGTTGACAGTATCAACAAATAGTCTAGCTGTATCTATATATGGGTTGACAGTATCAACAAATGGTCTAGCTGTATCTATATATGAGTTGACAGTATCAACAAATAGTCTAGCTGTATCTATATATGAGTTGACAGTATCAACAAATAGTCTAGCTGTATCTATATATGGGTTGACAGTGTCAACAAAATAATCTAGCTGTATCTATATATGGGTTGACAGACAGTATCAACAAATAGTCTAGCTGTATCTGTATATGGGTTGACAGTATCAACAAATAGTCTAGCTGTATCTATATATGGGTTGACAGTGTCAACAAATAGTCTAGCTGTATCTGTATATGGGTTGACAGTATCAACAAATAGTCTAGCTGTATCTATATATGGGTTGACAGTATCAACAAATAGTCTAGCTGTATCTGTACATGGGTTGACAGTATCAACAAATAGTCTAGCTGTATCTGTATATGGGTTGACAGTATCAACAAATAGTCTAGCTGTATCTATATATGGGTTGACAGTATCAACAAATAGTCTAGCTGTATCTATGTATGGGTTGACAGTATCAACAAATAGTCTAGCTGTATCTGTACATGGGTTGACAGTATCAACAAATAGTCTAGCTGTATCTGTATATGGGTTGACAGTATCAACAAATAGTCTAGCTGTATCTATATATGGGTTGACAGTATCAACAAATAGTCTAGCTGTATCTATATATGGGTTGACAGTATCAACAAATAGTCTAGCTGTATCTGTACATGGGTTGACAGTATCAACAAATAGTCTAGCTGTATCTGTACATGGGTTGACAGTATCAACAAATAGTCTAGCTGTATCTGTATATGGGTTGACAGTATCAACAAATAGTCTAGCTGTATCTGTATATGGGTTGACAGTATCAACAAATAGTCTAGCTGTATCTGTATATGGGTTGACAGTATCAACAAATAGTCTAGCTGTATCTGTATATGGGTTGACAGTATCAACAAATAGTCTAGCTGTATCTGTATATGGGTTGACAGTATCAACAAATAGTCTAGCTGTATCTGTATATGGGTTGACAGTATCAACAAATAGTCTAGCTGTATCTATATGTGGGTGGGTTGACAGTATCATCCAATGGGTTGACAGTATCAACAGATAAATACTCTGTATGTATGGGTCAACTGCCACTACAGGTAAATACTTGGTAGCTATGGGTCAACTGCCACTACAGATAAATACTCAGTAGGTATGGGTCAACAGCCACTACAGATAAATACTCTGTAGGTATGGTTCAACAGCCACTTCAGATAAATACTCTGTAGGTATGGGTCAACTGCCAATACAGATAAAAAACTCTATAGGTATGGGTCATTGCCACTACAGATAAATACTCTGTATGTATGGGTCAGCTGCCACTACAGATAAATACTCTGTAGGTATGGGTCAACTGCCACTACATATAAATACTCTGTTGGTATGGGTCAGCTGCCACTACAGATAAAAACTCTGTAGGTATGGGTCAACTGCCACTACAGATAAAAAACTCTGTAGGTATGGGTCATTGCCACTACAGATAAATACTCTGTATGTATGGGTCAGCTGCCACTACAGATAAATACTCTGTAGGTATGGGTCAGCTGCCACTACATATAAATACTCTATATTATGGGTCAACTGCCACTACATATAAATACTCTGTTGGTATGGGTCAGCTGCCACTACAGATAAAAAACTCTGTAGGTATGGGTCATTGCCACTACAGATAAATACTCTGTATGTATGGGTCAACTGCCACTACAGATAAATAATCTGTATGTATGGGTCAACTGCCACTACAGATAAATAGTCTGTAGGTATGGGTCAACTGCCACTACAGATAAAGTCTGTAGGTATGGGTCAACTGCCACTATAATACTCTGTTGGTATGGGTCAACTACCACTACAGATAAATAATCTGTATGTATGGGTCAACTGCCACTACAGATAAATAGTCTGTAGGTATGGGTCAACTGCCACTACAGATAAATACTCTGTAGGTATGGGTCAACTGCCACTACATATAAAGTATTCCATATTGCCATCAAGACGATTCAACTTGACTATGAACTGACATCAGCTGCAGGTAAATATGAATGAAAACTAAGCTCATTTACCTGTTGACATTGTATTGGCCGGTGGTAGATCTAGGTGGTATGTTTGTGAACTATTTGAAGGCACAGCTGTTGTGGACCCTGAGATTGTTGTAGGAACGTATTGGGTGTATGGGTAACCATAGGCAGCAGCTGCTGCTGCGTTTGCTCCATAGCTCCCATAATAACTGTCTAATGCCTGAAATAAAAAATGACAAGTTTACAAGTGTCCTCTTATTCCAGACATACAAATGTACATGGTTTACTAGTGCCTCCTTATTCCTGCCATTAAAATGTACAGGGTCTACTAGTGTCCCCTTATTCCTGGGATACAAATGTACATGGTTTACTAGTAATTCAATATTGAGTGAAGAGAATAAATCTTTTTTAAATAACAATAATATCAATTTATTATTTTTTTTTACATCATTTACGTTGCACTCCTCCCACACCTTTTTTGGTAATTATTTGAATGCGTAAGGCATTTATTAGAGTGGATAAAGCGAACTATTAAATATCAGTGAAAAAAGTAAGTACATAATGCATTATAATATTACGACAGAAAAGAATTGACGATAAAATGTTTACTAAATGTAAACAATTGAATATTCCTTCAACATAAAAATTTGTTAACATAGTAGTGCAAATTTTCTTTTCAATGTATTGAATTATTTAAAAAGTTTTCATTCTCCAACAATACTGAGAAAGTTTCTTAGATATTGATGTGCTTCATATAGTATCAACCACTTGTCATAAACTGATGGGCACAGGAAATTGAAATTCTCAATGCAAAGATCATGAAAAATAATTGATGCATCATCCCATTCTAGTAAAATCAGATTCACGTCTGTTCTCTCGTTGATGGATTGCCCGCCCCTTGAGTGAAATTTTCCCATCGAAAAACAAACCAAATATTCTACGAACGAAGAATCTAATTGAAAGGAGATTATTTCCGTTAACAGAGGATAAAAAATAAAATAATTGGTTTCCATGATTTTTCACTTTTTACTCTCGATGGATTTGGTCGACCGACCTTTTTTATATTCTCCGTCATCGTGTTAAATTGCCCAAAGCGTGTTATGCTGATGTTCATCTCTATTTATGGGGATTAACTGGAAATGATCTATTCTTCAAAAATGTGATAAAACATGGCTTAAAATGGTGCTCAATTTTTTATTAATCATGTTAAGATTTAGCGCAACCCTCCGGCAACCAGCGTGAAATTGAAGAAATGATTTTAACAAGCATCCCTTCACACCCGTATGATTTTGAATATGAGCAAATCAATTGAAACCCAATTTCACAGCAGTTTTAAAGTAAATAAAATTTAGAGCTTTTGTAGTCATTTGTATCTGAATATAAATTAAACAAATTTATCATATATTTCATAGAAATGATTTTGATGCTTTATCTTCAAAATTTATCAAAAATATGTTTTTTATTGATTTACTATTATTTCCATTTTTTTCCCCACTAAGTCCAAAACTTTTATTATTATTCTGCAACATTAAACACTTTCTTTAGATGCTTTTCCACATACATATTTCTTAAACAATTTAATTGATGCTGAATTTTCTGACCCAACCTATCATTAAACAGATCAGTTAAAACAATTAAAAATTTCTTGACCATGGAAAAATATTCATATCTCCTTCCGAAATTTCTCAAACATGAAAAAAAGTGTATATGAACTTGTCTTAATCTGTGGTTACCCCAAAGAGAAATAAGATAACTTACTGCTTGTTGTGAGTAAGCTGAAGGCGTACTTGTGGCGTTGGTTGTTCCTGGAAATGTGTTGGGACCTGAAGTGCCAATATAAATATCATCATCAGTATATAATTAATATCAATTTAAAAATTTGCTATACAATTATCATATATTATATATAATGTGAAAAATACAGAAATAATAAATAGATTTTTTAAATTTTTTTTTTAGAAACTAAGAAAAGATTCACTGTAATTTTTCAAACTGAATTCCAAACTTACTGTATGAAAAGCCTTGTCCAGGCTGGTTGAAATTGGCACTATAGCCTGGGTATGTCGCGGGATTAAGCTGTGGGTTCATCTTTAATGATTTAACTGAAAATAAAACACTCAATTACGTCAAACTGTATTAGTCATTACCTTTATATACTTAACACAGACTAAGTCTTGTAAGTGTGGATATATTTTATTTTAATGAAATAAGGCGAGACTGAATATTAGTCAGTTAGATTTCAGGAATTCAATGTGTGCAAGAAGTAACACCAGATATAAATAAATAAATTTAAATTAATAAATTAACTGCTAGATTATGATCGAATTTTTCTTAAAAAGGGGTATAGCTGGAGGATTTTATTTTTCAATTTTTACTTTTTTAAATTTTTTTATGCTATAAAAATAAAACTTTCGATTTTTTTTTTTTTATAAAAATAAAAAGGGTTGGGGCAGCATGAAAATTATGGGGCAGATGGGGTTGATGTTCTAGCAATTATTTTATTAATATAAATTTATTTATATCTGGTGTACAGGCATCCATTATATGGTACTGGTCTTATTGATCAAGGAAGCTGAAAAACCTGAATAGAACAACCATCCTTTCACAAGCAACTGCCAAACTTACAAAAAGATTCAGACCAAGGTTATTTTGACCAAGGTTGTCGTGAACCATGATACAAGATTTCAGCATTCATTCATCTCAATGTCTTTAATGAGCACCATCATTTAAACACTAACAGACTGACTGCTTGTTAGGACAGGTTTGATTGGTGTATATGTGAGGATGCATACAGTGTATGTCTTAAAACAGGTAAGTCAGAATCTTATCATCAAGAGGTATGTAGCAAAAGTTAACCTGTAAAATATATTTCAATGTTACTTCCTTTTCTCTCTCCGTTATATCTATTATACAATCAGAGCTAAATAAAGGCACCAGGGAGGTCGACATCGTTAATCATTAATTTTGATGTTTTTCTCCATAAAAAAATAATGCCGTCAATTTCACTCCTTTATGAAACTTGGAGCCTCCTAGGTTTTGTTGAATCACGCGGGTTCAACACCATGTGACCTTGCTCTTTTCCACCAAGTTGCAATTTATTTACCAATTAAATTCTTATCAATCGAGATGATGGTCTTTTGAAGCTTTGTATAACATATTTGTATTTACTTCATTAAAACCTCACATTATGTCTATTTACACTATTCATAGCATTTTCATACACACTTTCTACAGTCCTTTCACGGCAAGGCACCCCTATTAAAATTAACAATTTTCCGATCGCTCGAGTGTGACCAAGCTTACACTAACTTTGCAGTATGGATGCCAATTTCTATGATTGATCATACCGTCACAGCTTCAATGATTTTATCTCCATGCTCATTTCATTGCGGACAATGGCTGCCACAGATTTAAATCAACAATCGCTTTAAATTCGAAAGAAAAATTAGAATCTATGTTAAAGTTGTATAAAGAAATTGATTTATTTCTGACAAAGGCTTGCAATTTATTTGATAATCGTGAAAAATATCTACCACGAATATCTCAGGCTCCCTGTCCCAGCACGATAGCTTGTTGTCCCGCAGTAATGCTCCTATTGAAACTTAGTCAACCAAAGCACGTATCTTGTCTATATCATTTTCAACTCTCAAACTTACAAAATTTACATCCAATTAGATAAACTTTGTCTCGTTTTTTTAGTGGTTTATGTGAAGTGTGGCAAAATCGTCTTATTTTGGACTATAAACCAATAAATACAATACAACTCTGACAACGTTACATGAACATGCGAGGGTTACGTGCATATTCTTTTTCGCCAACAGCAATATTGTTGTACTCTTTGGTGTACTTTTTTTGCTTGTTTGTTTTTTTATTTGTTTACCGGAATCTTTGTGTAATTTACCGTGGGCGGTTGTTGTATTAATAAAATTAATTGATAAATTAAATAGATAATTTAATTAATACTATAATTAAGCATTAAGTAAGCATTTTTCTTATATAATTATTGAAATGTTTGTTTTTAAGAAGTGACACAGTCAAATTACACAACATGCCTGATGTTAAACCATTAAACAAAACAGACAGCATAAACCACACATAAAAGGTCAACATCACCATAAAACAAAATGGTGGACATCATAAAGAGAACAATACAGTTGCCGGCAACCAGCTAATAAAGTGAGGAACTGGATGGGAAGTAGATTCATAGAATACAATTAGCTTTTTACTAACCCCAATTCTTAGAATTGTTTATTATTTATGAATTGCAAATCTTATGCAATATACTATGTACAGTTCTTGAATAAAGTAGTTATTAAGCTAATGAGAAAACAATATGTCCAACTTTAACAAGAAAACAAAATGGCTGACATAAACTTACTGTCAGCAGACGCTGTGTAGGAGGGTATGTAACTCTGTGCTGATGGCCCTTGATAAAATGCTCCAAATGAGGCAGCATTCTGACTGTACGCCTGCATTGTGCTGGTTGTCGTATTGGAACTATCCTGGTCACTCGTCGTTGTTAGTGTCGTAGATGTCCCTGAAGTCACCTCGCTTGTACCATTGGATGTATTTTCACTGATAGGCACTTGAACTATGTGTGGATAAGCTACAGCTCGTGAACTGAAATGTACCAATGCCACATTTTATTCAACTACCTTAAAATAATAATTTAATAAGATCAAAAATACAACTGAAGTAGTAATTCAACATTAAAACAATGTGTGTGTGAGTGTGTTTTATATGTAGATATAACGCTTTAATACTGAATTTATAATTATTGTACATATCACTTATTATTTTAAGGAATTCAAAAAATATGAGAGCTATTCACATTTTATCAATAACTTAGCTTATAGTGACCCTGTGTCTGAAAGATTACGGTCATCCCCTCCCACTTTGTGACCATCTGACACTGACAAAAATATATTACAAAACCATAGTTTCAGACTTGTATCCATGTATCAGAATAACTCCACACAAAATGGCACTATACTTTTAACTGGGTAAAAAATCATTCCAGTTTGTGCTGATATTTTGACAAAACTAAATACTTTCATCAAAGTGGGAATTCTTTCATTATTGTGCTGAAGTCTCAATGCTGTGATGATTTCATTATTTTGTTCCACTTATTTCTAAGCAGAATCCCTTGATAAAAAGTTTGAGTGAAAATGTAAAGATATGGGACATTTTGTGGATAATAAAAAATCCTTTGCGTCAAAAGCAGCACTTTTTGTCGTGGCGTGCGTTACCAAGTGGTAATGAATGGTATCAGGTTGTCATAACGTCACTATATCCAGGACGTTTTTGATAAGCTATTAAATCTTTTAAACTTGAAAATTCCCGGTCTTTAACTGTCCTTTTAATAAAACATAGAAATCCAGCAATTTTATAAAATAATTAAATAATATTTTAATTAAGGAACAATGCTTAAAGTAAGAGTTCATAGTTTAAAAGAAATAAACCACAGCGTGGTCTAGTGGTAGAGCGTCCGCCTCGCATGCGGAAGGTCATGGGTTCAATCCCCGGCCGGGTCATACCAAAGACTTTAAAAATGGTACTAGAAGCTTTCTCGCTTGACGCTCAGCATTTAGAGGAGAGTTCTAGGTCTGGTCGGCCCGGTGTCAGTATAATGTGACTGGGTGGGGTACCATACCATGTGTCTGCGGCATGATACTCCAGTGTGACATCGCTTAGAATACTGTCTCAAGTAGACACCGTCGCCATGTGACTGAAAAATTGTTGAAAGCGACGCTAAACACCATACAACAACAACAACAACAACTTAAAAGAAATATGAGTTCATACTTGTCTTTGCTAATATTACTTTTACTATCACCTCCACTAGCATTATCACTGAATACTTTTATTATTTTTATAACTTTTAGTACCATCATTTCTATTATCATAATTATTATCTGTATTTCCACTCTGACCGTTATAATTATTCTCTGTATTATTATTACTATAAATATTTCCACTGCCACTATCATCATCATTATTATTGCTATTATTATTTCATTTTTTTTTTATCATCATTCTATTATTATGCTCATTATTACTTTAGTAACCATTATCATTATCCTCATAACCATTTATAATAATAATAACTATCATTATCATAACAAATATTATTATCATTTAATTACTATTACTATACTTATTATCATAACTATAATCATTATTGTTATTCATTATCTTTTTTATTACTATACTTATTATCATTATTGTTATTCATTATCATTATTACTATACTTATTATTATTATAATCATCATTATTGTTATTCATTATCATAATTACTATACTTATTATCATTATTGTTATTCATTATCATTATTACTATACTTATTATCATTATTATAATCATTACTGTTATTCATTATCATTATTACTATACTTATTATCAGTATAATCATCATTTTTATTATTCATTATCATTATTACTATATTTATTATCATTATAATCATCATTATCATTATTACTATACTTATTATAATTATAATCATCATTATTGTTATTCATTATCATTATTACTATACTTATTATCATTATTATAATCATTATTGTTATTCATTATCATTATTACTTTACTTATTATCATTATTATTTTTCATTATCATTATTATCATACTTATCATCATTTTAATTAATCATCATTATTGTATCTGTTACCAACATCCTCAATTAAACAAAAGCAACTGCAGAGTACATAAGAATAATTACATTATAAAGTAATAAATCACTTACCTATTAAGGAAATTGGCTATAAAATTTGGATTATGTATGTCTGCTAATGTTTTATTGGGGTCACCTGAAAAATAATAAAACAGAAATATTAGACATACATTTCCTGCATGGCAGTGGTGACTTTTCTACTTATCACAGACAATTAATCATGGTTACTAAACCTGTAAACGTACTTATGTAACATAATCATAATCATCATCATCATCATCATCATCATCATCATCATCATCATCATCATCATCAATTCATTACAATTACATAATACTGGAACTCAACATTCTCCAAAAATAGATTTCGGTGATGAAGATTTGTTGGTGGATAACTCCGCCTTCTTGATATGTTACGTTTCAATGGGTTACCATTAATAATGGCATTCTTAGAAATGACAAAAAATAAAATAAATAAATTAAGTTCATGTATCTCAAAATTGTTGTAAATTTGTTTTAACTTTTTTTTTATACAATATTAAACATCTGAAATAAAAGTGATTAACTTTTTTTCGAAAAAATGTTGTGGTTTAACATAATTTTTTATTTATATTCTTGCGAATATAAAAAAATGTAGTAAAAAAGAGTTGAAAGTTATATCCCAATATGATGCCAACACAAGATTTTTTTACCCATGTGAGACAAATATGTACAGGAATGTTAATCAGCAAGGTAAACACTCAGTCACACCTTTATCAAAGAAAAACAATCATTTATGAAAACATAAACTAAATATGTTTCAAAGGGCAATAAAAGTAAATTAAACACATATTGAGGTGCCTTACTTTTTCACAACTAACACCACCTCCGCATAAAGATGATGTAGATGCTAACTCACGTATAACGTGATTGTGTGGGTGAAATTGTTAATCTAACATTTAAACTGTTCCCGTAGCAACCAACTTAAGTTATACTATCCTGTGAGTGTGAACTTTTCAAAAAAATGATTTAGTGACTTACTTCATGTTTACTTATTTCTGTTTTATTCAGGATAACTATCTTTTTATTTAAATGGAAATTTATTTTTTAAAATTATAAATTTTTACTGGTCACTGTGATTAAAATCATCAGTTGCATCATTCGGATTACATTGTGATTATGCTGTAACTGTTTATATTGTGTTACACTGTTTTGTTGGTTGGCCCAACTGTTTCTATAGCCAACTTCCCCTCATAGGTATCAAATAAAAAAGTTGCAACAATAACTCTGTATTTGACAATGGGCTAGTGTTTTATTACTACTCTAGCATGACAAAGAGTTGCTCCATTGTGCATACTCACTTTTCCTCCAGTTTCCATTTCAAAAAGTAAAATCGTGTATATAAAGTTTCTCTCAAATCGTGTTACATTCACAGAAGTCAAAGCCATCTACTGAAAGTCTATCCCTCCAATGAAACAGATCTACTGAACACAGTGTCAGGTGATCACCATTTTGTGGACTGATACCAGGATATGAAAATAACACAAAACCAAGCTTTTTTGTAAATCAGATTTTTTGTCAACTCATTGTGACATGGCAGAAACCAGGACAGTCTAACATTTTATTCTGCTTCATTGCATTTTAATTATTTAAAAAATGATTAACGAATCTTAATTTGGATAAAAGTAATTGCTTATCTAATAATGATGGAACTGGTTTATCATGAACATGTCACAGCCATTTTAAGTCATCTCACTTATCC
Source organism: Panopea generosa (assembly GCA_029582155.1). Lineage (NCBI taxonomy): Eukaryota > Metazoa > Mollusca > Bivalvia > Adapedonta > Hiatellidae > Panopea > Panopea generosa. Next base: position 59,204,627 of record CM055901.1, read on the forward strand.
GCAGTGCTTTTTATGTGATGTTTTCTAATATTTTCACTTACAACTGTGTTTTTGTTATCCTTTTTCCGTATATTGTACCATGTTTTATTTTAGTGTTTTTTCTTTAAAGTTACTTACACTATCAGGTGTTGATAATTGGACAGTCTCGCTAAACTTCATCTTGAGAAAATTTTTTTTTTAAAGAATTGTTTAATTCAGCATACTAACCACAAAGCAAAAGTGATGCATTCGGTAGAAAACACGTAAATTGTTTTGTCATATTTTTAGTAATTCTGCGACTTCTTCAAATCAATATCAAACAAAGAAATTTTAATGACGTAATTTGTTTCGTTACTGCTTCTTGCTAATAACAGATGAAATATTGTTAAATCTCTGAAAGAAACATGTTGTAGAGTGAGTAATCAATGCTGACCGCCATATTTCACCAACAGCAGCGGAAATACGAGAAACAAAGGTGTAAAGTAAAGCTTGCACAATTGGAAAAATCCAGCTTCGTAAAAAAATCTTCAGTATCTGAGGCTTAGTAACAAACATTGGAATAAAAGAAGCACTAGCCATTCTGTTGCTCTCTCTCTATAAACCAATTAAAACAGGCACTAGCCATTCTGTTGCTCTCTCTCTATAAACCAATTAAAACAGGCACTAGCCATTCTGTTGCTCTCTCTCTATAAACCAATTAAAACAGGCACTAGCCATTCTGTTGCTCTCTCTCTATAAACCAATTAAAACAGGCACTAGCCATTCTGTTGCTCTCTCTCTATAAACCAATTAAAACAAGCACTAGCCATTCTGTTGCTCTCTCTCTCTATAAACCAATTAAAACAAGCACTAGCCATTCTGTTGCTCTCTCTATATAAACCAATTAAAAAAAGCATGCAGAGTTAGTTAAAATATATTTTTTTATTCTCAAACATCAAAATTGACCACTATCTCAATGGAACACATGTTAAACATGGCGAGCACGTCTGATAGTGACCCTAGCATTCAACCAGCAACAAAAACATCATGCACATCTGCATCTTACAGCCATATTCAAAATTGTTACTCTGCAATTTCCAAAAACATAAACAAGGGATTCTAAGAACATATAAACATAAACAATAATAACTGTTCTGTGTTAACAACTATTAAACTCAAACATGGTGATATTTTCAGGCAATGCGGGCAGTAAATTTCTATGTAAACGCTCTCATGCTAACACAGAAAATGTAAATTGTATGGTTCCCTACACATGCAGGAAACCAGGCATGCCATAACTAGTACCTGTGAAGAAATCTAATGGAATTGTAATGACCTCTCCTGGAGAGAGAGGGGAACCAGTTAATAAAGTGTCTCCTGGGCTCGGCTTAATCGTAATCACTGAAACAAAAGCATGAATCTGAAAACCCGTTTTAATGCAGTAGTAATTGAACAAGTTTATAGCCAGCGGACGTGACAGTTTATATATATAGGTTACAGCTTTTGTTTATGGAAGGTGAGCTCAGATAAATGTTGTTGTTTTTCATAAATATACAATTCATGAACTTGACAACATTTACAATAGTTTATTTACCTTGTTTGCATTTAGTCAGTAAACTGATGTAGCAATAATGAAAGAGAAATCCACAAAGTTGGTAGAAAGTGCCAATGGCCTTTTATATTTAAACAGTTATTTAACATCACTTGCAATAATAATTTTTTTTTCTAAACATTTTTAAAATACAAATATACTTCAACATTAAGGTTGTGGACTTTGTAAGCAATAAACTACAATAAGGGTTGTAGTACTTTGTGAGCTACAATAAGGATGTAGGACTTGGTAAGCAGTAAACTACAATAAGAACTGTAGGACTTTGTAAGCAGTAACTACAATAAGGGTTGTAGGACTTTGTGAGCTTCAATAAGGATGTAGACTTGGTTAGCAGAATACTACAATAAAACTGAAGGACTTTGTAAGCAGTAAACTACAATAAGGGTTGTAGGACTTTGTGAGCTACATTAAGGATGTAGGACTTAGTAAGCAGTAAACTACAATAAGGGTTGTAGGACTTTGTGAGCTACATTAAGGATGTAGGACTTGGTAAGCAGTAAACTACAATAAGGGTTGTAGGACTTTGTGAGCTACAATAAGGATGTAGGACTTGGTAAGCAGTAAACTACAATAAGAACTGTAGGACTTTGTAAGCAGTAAACTACAATAATGGTTGTAGGACTTTGTGAGCTTCAATAAGGAAGTAGACTTGGTTAGCAGAATACTACAATAAAACTGTAGGACTTTGTTAGCAGTAAACTACAATAAGGGTTGTAGGACTTTGTGAGCTACATTAAGGATTGTAGGACTTTGTAAGAAGATTGAAGGACTTTGTAAGCAGTAAACTACACTAAGGATTGTAGGACTTTGTAAGCAGGTAACTACACTAATGATTGTAGGACTTTATCAGCAGTAAGCTACATGTAGGATTGAAGGACTTTGTAAGCAGTAAACTACACTAAGGAATGTAGGACTTTGTAAGCAGTAAACTACACTAAGAATTGTAGGACTTTGTGAGCTACATTAAGGATTGTAGGACTTTGTAAGAAGATTAAAGGACTTTGTAAGCAGTAAACTACACTAAGGATTGTAGGACTTTGTAAGCAGGTAACTACACTAATGATTGTAGGACTTTATCAGCAGTAAGCTACATGTAGGATTGAAGGACTTTGTAAGCAGTAAACTACACTAAGGAATGTAGGACTTTGTAAGCAGTAAACTACACTAAGGATTGTAGGACTTTGTGAGCTACATTAAGGATTGTAGGACTTTGTAAGAAGATTGAAGGACTTTGTAAGCAGTAAACTACACTAAGGATTGTAGGACTTTGTAAGCAGGTAACTACACTAATGATTGTAGGACTTTATTAGCAGTAAGCTACATGTAGGATTGAAGGACTTTGTAAGCAGTAAACTACACTAAGGAATGTAGGACTTTGTAAGCAGTAAACTACACTAAGAATTGTAGGACTTTGTCAGCAGTAAACTACACTAAGGATTGAAGGACTTTGTAAGCAGTAAACTACACTAAGGATTGAAGGACTTTGTAAGCAGTAATCTCAAATTCCACTGCCTCCTTCCCCATCTTTCTGGGAGCAGCTCTTAATAAAAGCCTTCACAGTTAGGTGGTAAACAGTAAATTAACAATTCACTCTCTTGTAGACAACAAATCTCCTTTAAAATGAAACATCCCTAAAACAAAAATAACTCTTCCAAGGAGAAAGCAGAAATGTGTCTCCTTAATCAACCTTCAACAACTCTCTGATCTTTTATTCACTGGAGAGCTCTTCTGAACTCAGTGATTCAGTAACAAAACGAAGACTTCACCACTGAAGAGGACTTTGACTTAAATAATCACCAAACAATGAAGAGCTAAATCTTACAGCACTTATCGACACATTAAAGGCAAAACGCCCAATAGTGCAGTTGATGTCTAATCTTAAAGAAAGCATGAACGCCTTGGTATTGCAAAGGACGATACTGATATGATTCTTTAAGTATTCAATTCATACAATACATCTTAAAAACAGGTCAGAGATGTTAAAAACAAGGTACCAATGTAAATAAGATACAATGAATAAGAAAATACTTTGAAAGCGAAAAAGTTGAAATATGAAAACAAAATATCAATTGGTATATTATAAATCTAATGTTTTTTAATTGCAAAAATTTATGATATCTTTAAAATCTATTTAAACACTGTGCTATTTTTTATTTTTCATATCAAGTTTTTTTTCATACTATTGTCAAATATATCTATAGCGGAAGACTCTTAAATGAATATAATTGTCATTCAATTGTACACTTAATAATAAAATGCTGTCTTTCATCTTTTTAATTATCCGTCTTTAAATATGTAATCATTCATTTTTTTAATAACATGCTGTTTAAAAGCGTAATAAATATTTATGCAACTATTTATCTTCCATTTGATTTTGTTTATGATAATTCCAAATGATGATTTTTTTAAAACTTTGAAAAATGACTGTGGAAACTATCTTTTAAGAATATCCTAAGATTGTAAGCAACCATCAACTCCCTGTGTAGATTTTAATGAGTCTGTCAGAGAGATGCAAGGAAAGGTTTGTCACCTACTCACATTTCCATAAATCATAGAAACGATCAGAAAGATCCGTCAAACTCAAGATTCAAAACAAGAAACAAAGAATTGTCGCTCTGGACATCAATGGGGTAATGGATGTGATTTGAATTTGTTTTCATCTCAATTTTTTTCAGCATGTTTATCATTTTAAAGAGATAAATATACATATTCTACCCACCCCAATTTTGAATAATGAATGATAGAAGGCGATTAACGTAGACGTACGTCATTTATCAACACGAATAATCAAACTATTAACTAAATGTTACATCAAAGGGACCTCTCCATCTCAGTAAACAAAAACCAACATAATACTACACACTCAATAATTTGTATGGTTAAAGAGAAAATTACAAAATGTTTTATTTTTCAAAATTAGTTTTGGGCACTTTTGAAACAAAACATTTCTTAACTCTTAAAATATTGCAAATATCTAATTAATTTATTCTTACACGTAAAATCCCACTAATACATTCTTATTGCATACAAGAGATCAGACAAACATATAGCTCTGTTATGAAAACAAGAAACTGTTTTTTGAAGATGTTTATTGTTATCATCATCCCATGTTTCAATCCCTGTAACTCCAGTAACCAGTCCATTCATATTAATGATGTGAAAACACTCTGGAAACCATTGAATCAAGTGAAAACACTTGAAAGCTTGAAGATGCTCTTCAAAGAAACAAGGTAATAAATTCTACAACCAGTTGAACATTTTCACAATATTTCCAGGTGAGCCAGTCTAGTTTCAAGGACTACCACCAATTATGACTTCATTTTTGGAGAGTATCTATTTGTTTGCAGCAGCAGCAGACAAGACAAAATTTGAAAAACTTGTTTGAAGCATATAGGAGGAAGATTAAAAATGTTTTGTTCAGAGAGAGAAGTGATAACGACATTGATAACAAGCCTCTATATGACAGAAGCTTGATAAACTTCCAACATCTAAGAAGGTAATTTGTCTTATACCAGTCAAGTCATGCAGAGAACATTATTTACAATATAACCTTCCATTACTTTTGTCTCAACAAAAGATGATTACCATGTTCAATATCTTATCCTAAATAAATTTAATATATCCAACTTTCGTTTCCTCGGTCTCATTTTTTTTTTTTAATGAAATCCAACAATGCAGACAAGGTCAGACTGCAACTTTATTTCAGTAGAGTCGGGCATTACATTGTTTGTCTCCCTGTTACAATAATAATTTTAACACCCCTTTTTGTAAGATTATCAAAAACATTGCTTTTTTTTAAAATAATGGAATAATCAAAACCAAGGATGAGACAGTCTACGTATGTGAGACTGTCATTAACATAGAAAACAATGCATGGTTCAGTCAATAATAACACCAACTACCTGGTCTTTATAAGTTTATATTTCAACAGATCCTGCAACACATCAATTTCCCTTTTTACAAGAACAAGGCACAGATTATGTATGATGTAACTCAATATGGTACATGTTTTAAAAATCCATAAAATATGACAAGAGTATTATAACAAAACAAACTTGACAAAATGTGTGCTTCATGTCATGCTTGTTGTGTCCAGCTGTCATTTTGGGTAGAATTGACGCTTATTTTCAACTTCCCTCTGGATATAAAGTGTTTTTCAACTTATTGAATAAAGAAGTTCATTTAGGTAGAAACTAGGTTTGTTACTATTATCTATGAGAACTAAACATGCAAAAAAGCTAAATAACTGTGGGAATTCTTTATACAGAGATAGTTCTTAATACAGAAATTTTTAATTTGAGTGTCTCCATGGAAGATTAACTTGTTCAAATGAGTTTTCTCTTTAAATAAAGACTTTATCATTATTATTTTTATTATTATTTATTATCATTATCATTATCTTAATACTCTGATGACAACATTCAGCAAATTTTACCACGTCAAAGGAAACTAGGATCATTGAGCAGCTCAATCATTTTCAGAAGTTTGTACAACAAAAGATCATCTAACGTTCAAAACGACAAAATGTGTACATTGCTAGGAATATTGCTAGGAATATATCTACAAAACAATAGTTGAGATCAATATATTAATCAAAACAAAGGGCAAAGTAAACCAAAAATAATTACACACAGTATTCCTCACCTGACACTATTGCGGAATCGTACAATATCTGTACTATGATTTATAATCATTTAACCACAATTCTGATAAATTATTGTTAAATCTGATGTTCATATTGCAGGCAGCTGTTTTGTTCCTTCATTACATTTATAAAGCATTTGTTTTATTAATTTATAATACATTTTAATAATTCTGTAAATCAAACATGTTTTTGTTTTTATGCCATAACACTAATAACAAACACTAATACCAATCTCACTTATGAGATTTTCCATGAATTATAAGTTGTTCGTTGTACTTGAGATTGACTTCCAGAAATAGAAACTAAACATAACAATTTTATTTTTCTCTAATAAACCAATTTTTTATATTATTTACAGTCCTTATAAAGTGTCAGCTATCAAAGTATGAATTTAAGACGCATGACAGTCACATTCAACTAAAGATTTTGAATAATCATTTTCTTAATTTTACAGCGAGATCGGCGATGATTTTTAAAATTTGAATTATTATGATATGTTCAACTTGAGCTTACAAGATTTCTGCTTTTTTATATCAGGTAATAATAACTATAGGGGTCTCCTTAACTGTTTGAATAGTCAAACTTGGCCAACAGCGAGGAAAATCACATATTTGTTGAATCCTCAGAGTCTATTATGACTACAATTCTGATCACAGTTGGCAAGTACTAAACTTAAACCAACACTAAAATGATAATCCTTATGCCTTTTCAAATTCGGATACATAAAATTGACTTAAAATAACGCCCCATTAATTCAGTGTGAATTTTGAAATTAACTTCACATAAAATTCAGTCATTAAACCGTCAAGGATGACTGGTAATGTTTTGATAGAATTTAACGGCAATAATAACAATAGACTTTCCTGATCGTAAAATTTTCATTTTATGCTGTCATGCATTTTAAGGTTCGAATAATGAAGAGAAAAATATTCAAATGGATGAGATAGGAATTGACTTGTCAAAAACACTTGATTTTATGAACATTTGTCTACAGCAAAATTTATTTGAGAAATTCCACGACACTTAAATTGTCAAAGTCACTCATAAATTTCAAAATTCAGCTTATTTACGGATTATTCACTTCTACAGCCAGATGTAACCATTGACAGAAATTGCAGCAAACTCAACTTTGTTAACTGCTAAACATGTCAAAATCCAGACCAGTATTTTTTATTCCAGGAGAACTATGCATTCAAATAATGCACTGGCCATTAACTGTATCTACAGTACGCTTTCTTAACAAGGCAAACAATTAGCTTAAATGTATTAAAAGCAAGTTTTACCATAAAATTGGTTTTCTTTTAATTTCTCCGAATTCTAATTGACAGTTTTAGCTCCCCTAGTGTGTTGAATTATGGGAATTATTTCATTTTCACTCTTGTAATACAATTGTGGTTCCCTGCGCTACCATATGACAAACATCTTTGCATAGCATCAATAATGTGTACTGTATTTTTATTTTATTTTCATGACTCTCTGCAGAGCAAAGACTCCTTTCCGCTAATGCAAATTAAATGGTGGCACATAATGAAAAACTCTTATTGGTTTATTTAAAAGTTTGCATTAAAAAAAAAAGCAGGGAGTATAAACTGCGGGAATTAAAATCCTACCAAAAGAACTTATAGGGGAAAAATATTTTTTGTTTAACAACCTATTCTACTATGATAAAACAATTATGAAGATAAAATCTTCCTTCATTACCCATCCATGGTAGCCATACCAGTGTGAAAAGTAAAACTGGCCTTAATGGAAGCATTGTTACATAAATTATACACCAAGATTATGCATATTTTTTATCAATATAAAAAATGTTTCTCCAAATTTTATGCCCAGCCTCACAGTTAACCATCTGCTTAAAGAGATTATGGCAGCAGTAAAATAGAGATAAGCGGGCTTTGCACACAGGGCCACTTAGCAAGTTTTATTATGCTGCATGATACCCCAGCATCAACATTCACTGCAACATTCCCGTGGAGAGATTTCTCAATCAACCACATTATCTGCTGACTTTTATGTATCCAAATGCAAAATTGAGACTGAAAGCAATGAACTAAACTCTGTTACCATAGAATTACACCTAAACCCAGATTAAAAACAATATAATAATTGATATTAACATGGGTCTTAATATTTGTTCAGTTTGTACTTTCTCATACAAGTATAGTTTTTAAGAGAAAATCTCACCTGTAAGTGGAGCAGCAACTCCGGACATTACCCACGGCTCACCAGAACTGAGGACAGCGTCACCAGTAGTAACCAGTCCAGGTATGTCACCTGAAACAAACAGAAATTATTGTAACCATCTGAAACATACAGAAATAGTTGAAAACAGTCTAGGAATGCAACCTGAAGCATACAAATATAGTGGAAACCTTCCTGGGGATGCAACGTGAAACATACAGATATAGTTGAAACCGGTCTAGAAACATACAGAAATAGCTAAAACAAGCCTAAGAATGCCATCAATAGATGAAACCAGTCTAGGAAGGCCATCTGAAATGTACAGAAATAGTTGAAACCAGTCTAGGAATGCCATCTGAAACATACAGAAACAGATATCCATCAAGGAATGTTATCAGAGTAACACAAAAATATATTACCACCAAAGAATTGCACTACCATATCCTAATAAGACTGTAACCACCAAATAAGAACCAAATCCTTGAATTTCATATGAAAATAATGTCACAGGGAACCACACTCAATTTCTTCCGGTTGCCAAAAAGATGCAAATTCTTCATAAACATTGCCATTAATTTAAAATTCAGATGATAAATCATGTTCATGATAGGCCCAACATTTCCATGGAAGATAAGATCACGTTTTATGTCAATGTTGTGATAAGATTTTATGGTAGAGTCAGGAAATTGTGGAGATATTATGAATAACTAGGCCCCAGCTTTTGTTGTCTTTCTTAACATCAATATTGTTATTTAGTTACACCTCTGGACATAAATGTGTAGACTCTGCTTCAAAAGGAATTTTACTGCAACAGATTACATAACTTTTCCTCCAATCCGATTGTTCATGGTAGTGTATGCACGTGTGTGTGCGTGAGGGCATGTGTGCAAATAAGAATGGGCATGCATGCATACTTATGCATTTCTTTGTGTGTGTTAGTGACACAATGGAATGAGCTTAGTGGAAATCTTGACTTGATGATCTGAAGATGCGTTTCTAGTTACCATGATTGTGAAAAGAAAATCATCCAGTTCGGCTGAATCAACACTGCAGTAGCTGAAGAACCATTTTTTTACATGTAAATTCATTTGAGGAGATGAATAAGTGTTGTGCATTTCCATTATTTTTATTCTAGATAAAGTAATTCAAAATATACTGTATTGGTGACAAATTATCATTACCAAATAAATTAACTGTCAACAAATAGTACAAAATGTTATCATTAATTTTGATGATAACATTTTGATAACATAATGATAAAGTGTACACTTTAATTTCAACTGGTGTACATGTTTATGTAAGAGTACATACTTTAAAAGTTTATAAGATCAATGCAACTGATAAAATGTGTATTTATATATTAATTTTTTGTATTATTAGAAGTAAAACTGTATAACAATACACATCACATTTTTTTTCTTCATTTTCCAGAAGTTCTGTTTATATTCCTCTATACCAGCACCAACATCTACTCATATTCTAAACAAACTTGGAAAACTCTATAGTATGATTAAAACATTCTTTCAGAGAAAAACAGTGATTACATCTTTGTTTTAATGAATGAATGGAACTGGTTAGCTCAGTCTGTAGCATATGTCCGACTTACAATCCGGGGGTCGCGAGTTTGAATCAAGTGGGAAAGTTATCAGTTACTTGTGAAGATGGGTGCGCCCGAGTACTGGTTAACCTTTCAGGATCCTAGGAAAGATTATTAAATTTAACTGATCATCTATGTAGTACATGAAAACAAAAAATAAACACTCCATCAAAAGGTTCAAATTTTTTTTTTCTTGTTCTTATATGTTTCTCAGCTATTTTAGTAGATTCAAAAGTTTAATTTATTTTTAGCACATCATTCTGGCATTGTATAATAAAATAACAAAAAACAAAGTGACATTGAAGAAAAGACAGAGAGAGGTTTCACCTAAGGTCACAGATCTATTTTTCATGTGCCATAGTTCGTCGCGCAAGATTGATTACTGCACCGAGTGGCGCTACGAATACAAAAGCCATCGACCAACGACAATTGAAATGCGGACAGCATTCACCAATTATGTTGTCATCCTTTTATTATGCCCAATGTTAAAAGATGGTTGGTCCTATAAAGGAATAAAATTTTAAAATTCCCATGTCGAGGAAAATATGATAGATGGGTTTACTCCAGAGAAATGGGGTGGGGTTTATGTGTCATTAAACTCATTAAATGTTTATAAAGTAGACACTACTTTATTTTTTTATTTTTTTAAAAGTTGATCGGAAATGACGATAAAAAAAAGACATTTTTCACACAATCTTTACACTGGTCTTATTGTAAATGCCTGGGTGCTAAAATTATCTAACAATAAGTACACCAGTTTTCTTTAGAAAGTTGCAATTTTGGATTAGTAAGGGGAAAATATTTGCTCAGGTCATTTACCATAAGACTGCAAATTAACGTGACGCTTTTATGAGGGTTTTTTTATATTCTAAAACAAATTAGTCTCAATTTGTTAAAAATAAATTATACAAATGTCTGGCTGTGCTATTCCATTGTCTTATAAAAGGTCATCATTAAAAATTAAAACTTGTATGGTAAAATGCGATGATAAAATTACATTTTTTTTTTCTGGTTTAAAAAAAAACTTGATAAGTTAAACCAAATATATTTTCTTTATCAGATTTAGTGACTACATTTACAAAAATAACATTTGTCAGGATCAAAATTGTTTATAATGTTGTAACCACTAATGTGTCACCCCTGCAACTGTGGCCATTGTGTTGACACCACACACTGAATGACTTAAAACACCTATAACTAGAATCCCATTCACTATTTTTCACCAAGATTCAAGACCCCCCCTCCTGTATGCTACAATGTCTAACAAGAATTTTTTATCAGTCATTGAATCACAAGGGGTAACATCATATGTTTACCATTCAGATGGAGATTGAGGTGTCAATGAACATAATTATAATGTTACATAATGCCATATATATATATACATACTTATATTCCTATATTTCTTTAACTTGCTTAAATCACTACACTGAACTGTTGACTGCTACTGTATAGGGTATCAAGGGTTCAAGGCAAATTGCTTTATCTACATGTATAAATACAGAAGATGGATCGATTCTGCATTCAACACTAAATTTATTTCCAGTCATTGGGTATAAAGACTTAACTTCAACTGGCTCAGTGTGTATTATGTCTGGTTTTTGCCCATTCCATCATTGGAAACATACAGGATGTGTTTACCGATTATAACATTTTAAATGAGAGCCAAATACCATGTAGACCATGATATGTTTGTAACTGTAACATTATGTCTCATTATATTTCGTGTCTTACCACTGATTCAAGTGGGAAAGTTATCAGTTACTTGCGGAGATGAGGTGTGCTCGAATACTGGTTAACCTTTCAGGATCCCAGGAAACTGATTGTCTGTTAGCCCTAGATGGCATAAAAATGACGCTAAATATTCAATCAATCAATCAATCAATCTGTAGCACAGATGTGAACAAACAATCTAAGTCCTGTATTTTTCACTTATGTTTAGACCTTAGTACATTTAGAAGTATAGATGACTACTTCCCACCAGGAGTCTTTTTCTTGAATGGCAGCCCCATTAAACCCCTGGCCGCCAACATGTTCTACATAAATCATTCATATGCCACTGGACAAGCCTTAAAATTTTATGACTTTTGTTAACGATTAAAAATCATTTCAAACATACATGGGTGAACCGTTATGGGAACTTGTTCAACATTTCACAAAGTCAGTGCACATTTTTGTTATGTCAAATAAAATGATGAAGGAGATGGGTCAATCTTCTCACAAATTTTTATTTTCGAATCTGCGCAATATGAACGAGATTGAGGCATTGGGTATAAACAGTAGTTTTTACAGGTTAGACTAACTGTGACTTTTATGTGTATATATTTACATTTATTCCTCATCTATAATGGTGACCACCTTCACCCACCTAAGTTTTTTAGGCTTGCCATTCTCGAACTCAATTTAAAAAGACATGTCACTTTGTGAATGCTTAAAAAGGATGTTTTCCTTTGAATGAATATAGACAAGGGCCATCATTCAGCGACTGTCCTTGCAAAATCTGGCTACGGCACGTCAGTAGGATTTATCTCTTTTTTCAAGTATTTTAATCAAAGTTTTACATTCTTTAATATCAGTGATGAATACTGATTTATATTTATGTGATCTTTTTTATGCGATCTAAAGTGATCTTTTCTCCTGTATCTTGTACTTCAATTTAAATCATCAATTAGAAGGCACTTCAGTAGCTTAGGAATTTTTTCTGACTCAACTTTAATTTTTTTATAAATCTTAATTAAAACTTTAAAAGTTGTTTGAAGTAAAGTTTGAATGCCTTTTTTAACATTTAATAAACGCTTTGTCTAAACACTTCACGAATAAATATTCTGGCCACAGGGCATTCGGAAATATTTGACATTTTTTCAATACCTTTTCATGATAATTGATTATTACAAAAGAGATAATACCATTTCTGACACCAGGTGTCTGACTCATCACGTATAGGTTTATCTGTTTATTATCCTCATAATCAAATTATTCTGCCAAAATCCTGTCTTAATCTCACAGGTTCAGTTAAATGCTTTATTCTATCTTTTGAAATGCATAATAATTAAAATTCAAGCAGTCTACACACCCAGACTGCTGGTACTATCAGACTCTAAAGCAGAAGAGAATTCAGTAATATTCGAAATGACAGATAAGGGTTGCTCAAATGAATTGTAGGCCTTTATAATTTAGTAATTACAATATACCCTGTATGCGGATATGAATCATTAAAAACATGAGTCCAGCAGTCAGTTGTGATCAAATGAATTTGAGCTGAAGTCAAATTTGGTCAATCACAATGGCTCTAAAAATCTAAAGAACCATAAAAAAAATGTTAATTGACTTCAGTATGGGACGTACATAAGATAACTTTATAATAATCCTCACCACAGCATGGTCTAGTGTTAGAGCGACATGTGGGAGGTCATGGGTTTGATCCACAGCAGGGTTTTACCAAATACTTGCGAAATGGTACTAGAAGTTTCCTCGCCAAGCATTTAGAGGGTACTTTTAGGTCTGGTCTGCCAGATGTCAGTATAATGTGACTGGGCGGGGCATCATACCATGTGGCAAGATAATTCAGTATGGCAATAGTAGACACTGTCTTATAGGACTAAAGAATTGTTGAAAGCAACAGTAAAACACCACACAATAACAATTCAATAACCTCAGTATGTGAGGTACATAGACAATTCTAGCTGTTTTGTAACTTTTCAAATAATTTCGGAATGGAAGCCAAAAATAAATGATTCTAAAACAGGAATGGAAGAATGATAGAGCTAGTTTAAATATAATTATTTTGTTGGTGTTCTGCTGTAGGACAAGTGCTATGTTGCAGACTTACCTTCAGAGGTGCCATTGGTGGTGAGATCGTGACTAGTGCTATCAAGTGTGGATGGCTGACTGGAAGTGTCACTGGAGTCGACTCTACTCAAAAGTGGAGGGGGCGGGCTGTGGGAGAGGGGCTGTAGCTCTAACACTCTGGTAGAACAAAAACAACATTGTCAGTGTATAGATGATACAACATTGTCATTATATAAATGATACAACATTGTCAGTGTATAGATGATACAACATTGTCAGTGTATAGATGATACAACATTGTCATTATATAGATGATACAACATTGTCAGTGTATAGATGATACAACATTGTCATTATATAAATGATACAACATTGTCAGTGTAAAGATGATACAACATTGTCAGTGTATAGATGAAACAACATTGTCATTATATAAATGATACAACATTGTCAGTGTATAGATGATACAACATTGTCATTATATAAATGATACAACATTGTCAGTGTATAGATGATACAACATTGTCAGTGTATAGATGATACAACATTGTCATTATATAAATGATACAACATTGTCAGTGTATAGATGATACAACATTGTCAGTGTATAGATGATACAACATTGTCAGTATATAGATGATACAACATTGTCAGTGTATAGATGATACAACATTGTCAGTGTATAGATGATACAACATTGTCATTATATAGATAATACAACATTGTCAGTGTATAGATGATACAACATGTCATTATATAGATAATACAACATTGTCAGTGTATAGATGATACAATACTTGACAGTATAAAGTGTACACAATATTTGACAGTATATAGATGATACAATATTTGACAGTGTATAGATGATACAATATTTGACAGTATATAGAAGATACAATATGTGACAGCATATGTATACATTCTACAATAGCCTCAGTCTATAGATGATACAATATTTGTCAGTACATAGATGATACAATAGTGTCAGTATATAAATGATACAATATTGACAGATTATAGATTATACAATATATCAGTATATAGATGATACAATATTGACAGATTATACAATATATCAGTATATAAATTATACAATATTTGACCGTATATAGATGACACAAATTTTTTATCAAAATGTATAAGATTGAATTATGACAATGTTGTCAAGTTACAATGTTACATTTGGTCAAATATGTCAGACATTGTGTAATTGTAAAATGTTAACATAAATATTTATGTAGCATTTTTTTTGCATGCCAGAAGATATACCATTCAATTTGCAAATTATTACTACATTTGGTATGCATAAACTGAATCAAGTTTGATGTACCAGAATACAATAATATTCTACCAAAGAAAATATTACCTTAAAGAGCATCTGTTTCGAAGTCCAAATGTTAAATTACACCATTCGTTATATAAACGAAACAAATCAAAATTATTTAAAAATACTACAATTCAATTATTTATTTCAAACACCAGTTTTCTATTTTTTTCCCATCATCATCATCATCATAATCATCATCATCATCATCACTACTAGTAGTAGTAGTTAAAAATTATATATTCAATGTAAACCAGCCCTGATACCTTACGATATTATGACAATCAGGTAACCAAATATATCTATCAAATTTGGTATATGCGCAAGTACTACTCCTAACCAATAATTATCTTATTATGTTGCTATAGAAACCTATCAAGCTAAACACCAACCTCATCTGATTTGTGTCAACATCAGAAATTTATTTGAAAATTTATTCAAATAATCGTAAATTTAATTCCCAATTTATATCCACACAATTTCACATGATACTTTGCCTGAAGTCAGTATGCCGAATAGGAAAATAAAATGTGACCCTATGTCTATTACACATTCATAAAAGGTTAAATATTTTGTTAGTTTTCTAGTTTGGGGTAGGCATAGCATAAAATGTTCATTGACTTGGAACAATCTAGCACGCAATGATACGCAATCCTTTTTTAAACAGTCACACAGATGTTATCGCTCTAAATTTTCATGCATGTTTTCACCCCTACTGTCTTTAGTGGTCGGTCGATCAGAAAGAATAATTTGTAAAATGTTAAGTTGTATCATTATTTCAAAAAACCATCCTATACAATTGTCAAATAGCTAAGAAATGAGGGCAGTTTCTGTTTATATTAAATGTTACTTTGTGAAGCTAAAGTTGCCGTAGATGAATAAATTAGAATAATTTCATAAATTTATTTACTCCTTAAACTTGAATTGTGACTGCCTGTGTCCTTTTTTGAAAAACAAAGGGTAAAGAAATTGGGCATAAAATAACAAAAAGTCAGAAGAAAAATTCCCTGATTATTATTTGCTAGCTTTGTCTCGTCTTTGACCCATATATCTTACTGAAAAGAAGCATAAAGCGCACAATCAAAGATCAAAAGATAACAAAAAACATGTATTGAAAATCAGCGAGATTGTCGCGATCCTCCCTCAGACAGAGACCAAATGAGGCGTACGCATTCTCATAAAATATTTAACAAAATGTATTAATCGTACAAACAATTCATTCTTACGGTGCGGCATACTTTTTTCTAAAAAGCTTTTGCAGTTAGCTACGGCAAACAATAGACGACGGAGTGCTTAACTGAATTATGAACAAGTAAAACAAAGTGAATTTTGAGGTTTGAAAATGATTGGATTGTCAGCCTTGTGTTGGTTTTAAAACATGGTATTGAATAATTTTCTAAAAACTAAATCAGATAAAATGTAGTCCTTTGATGTGCATTTTTGTATTTTCATATTTTAGAAACTTGACAAAAATGTTGAAAATTGCTCTGTCGACTGCTACTGAATGTCGTCTGCTACTTGATTATTGGCCAGCAATATATAATGAATTATACACATTATCAAACTCGGCTACTGATTAACCTGGACAAGGTCTTTGTGATCAAAAATGATTTTTCATTTTATTTTGATTTTTTAATATATTGCATTGAGACGGAAATTCTCAAATGATTATCGTCAGGATATATGGTCTAAGCTTCAAAACGACTGTCATATTAATTTTTTTTCCTCAATACATCCTTCAAATCAATATCGCACATTTTTAAATCTCTGCTAATTTAAATCATAAACTAATTTAGAGAAATTGACTTGAAACCTAGTGATTAAGACCCATGTCCTTACAAAAGACGTAGCATGCCAAATGATAGTTTCAACTCATCGTCTGCTAGAAAATTATTTGTCAATAGCTTAGAAACTGTTTACAAGCTGATTTTAGCTCTTTGCTAATTATTATATGCCATAAAATCCCTCTTAGCTCCAGTGAAAAACCTATTGTTCCAATAAGAGCAAATTAGCCTAATGGAGAGCCTGCTTAGGGAAATATAGAGAATCACCGCGTAACAGCCATCCATTTGTGTTTATTGTTTTCTCTGACAGACAACAGGAAGTCCAAATGGTTGTTTCTATGGGTAAAATGATGAAATTTCACAAAAATTGGCAAAAATCAACGAAAAGGTCAGAGACTATCCAAATGATTTAATCAACCAATGAGTATTGGAACAGGAAGTGGTAGGTTCTACTTGGTCAAACGCTGTCCCCAGACCGGAATAATTCTGTGCTGCGTCCTTAAATGGCGCCTAATCTAAATTATTGAATTTGCTTTTAATTGGAGACATAAATCTTTTATTTCTGCGGCTAGTGAGCCAGTAATTGGCAGGGCACTACATTTGTGTGCCAGCAGGAATATTGTTTATATCTAAAACAGTCAGTTAGATCACCACAAATCCCAGCATTCTTCTCACTTCCTGTCCACTCAAAGCTGGGAGAAGTTTTAATACAGAAAAAAAAAAGGACAAAAATGTTTTTCTTAATGAATGTCAACAACATTGAGACTCCTCCTATGATGAAATAATTTTTAAAAACGTAAACCTGCATAACAGACCAAATTTAAATCAAAATGAAATCATGTGACTCTTTTAATATGTAACAAAATATGTTAAAATTTTAAGCAGGAAATCTATTAAAGTCTAACCAAGGCACATAATATTTTATTTTGGCATGTTTCAATAGGATATCCTTTTGACAAAGTGGGGTCAGTGAGTTTATATAGGCATGATATATTGGATACAACTATTTTAGCTAATTTTTAACATTTTGAAAAACCTTGATATATTCCCTTTAAGTTATGTTGATGTCCTTTAATTAATGTTTGTTACATATAACTAACTGGTGTTGACATTTCAACTGTCCTGAAACTGGAAATAGAACAGTTTTATCTGCAACAATGTGTTGGCGGATAAAGAACATATTTTAAAATGATATGTTGACTGTGTTCAGTGTGATTGAGGCAGTTACTTGAACATTAGTGGCTCTATCTGGGGGGATATCTAGATGTGCTCTAGATACCGGCTGTTATCACACCGGATCTCACTACGCGCTAGTAGTTAAGCAGAACACTAATCCAGCAGTCTAGGCGGAATCAACATAAACATTTCTAAAATTTTACGTTTATTTTTTAGTAATGTTTGTTTAGGTGGTTGTTAGTGTTTTACTCTATTTAAATGTATAGTGGTTTGTTTTTGAAATTGTTGCATGTCCATGTAATATTTACAAACCAAGTTAGCCCGTGTAGTTCTGGCTAAAAATAGAATCACTGTTGATCTCTGCAGAAGGATAGGAACCCTCCAGTGGGTGTCATGTTCATTTTATCATTTTTTGTCATGTTCACTATTTTGGTTAAATTACCAAGGTGGTAAGAATAGGATTGCTGTAGCTCAAGCATGTCATAGGAAGAGACAATTTGAGTAATATGATAGAATTTGATGAAACTCTGCAGTTCTGCAGGTATCAAGGTTCTAGGTTAATTCTGCTAGTTTATTTGTTGATGTTTTTTTTTTAATTGTATGTTAATTTGTTGTTTTTGTATATGTAGAGTGAACCTGGAATCTTCCTTCCTGTTGGCGTCAAATAACCTATAATGTGTTGAAACACCATAAAACCCTATTCATTCATTCATTCATTCATTTGTTCGAGCCCAGTTTAATCAAATATGAATCTGCAAACATTTGTATCTTCTATATCACTCTTACCATATTTTTAAACAAATATAATATTTTTGACAGATTAATTCCTTTTATGCCCCCACCCAAAACAACAACAAAACAACAACTCCAAATTCTGATTATCAAAATTTTCGATAAACTACCAGGAAAGATTAATTTTTTCTCCTTTCCATTTTACAGCAGGCTTTCAGCAGTGACTTATCACTTCTCACCATCACAGAAACCTCCTTGGGGAGTCCCATAAAATTAAAACACAAATTAAATGCTAGTTACTCCAGTATTATCATTATTACGAGTCAATTAAATCCAACAACCAGCTGGGGTAGGCAGATAAGAAATCATTATTGTCAAGAAACTTTTACACATGTTCTCCAATTAGCAGCGTACATCTGCAAGGAAGTTGTGGAAACTTAATTCCCTTATATTCTGTTGTAGTTTTATTTTGATCATTTTATTTTCATATAATGCAACATCATTAATTTATTCAGCTACATTGTATATAAACCTGTACTTTCCTAAACATTGTGCATTAGTATTTACATGGCACCCATGAATATTCGGTGTATATCCGTAAATTGATGTTCAGTGTCTGAATGTAAATTATTAATGTTGATAAACCAGTATCAATACATTATTACATAGGTATCATAACACATTCACAAATAGCTGCATGGAGAAGGCGTTTAAACACCCGATTAATATCGCCATGTAAGTGTGCTACTAATATTTATAGATGGTAGAACGAGTGCCATGTACATAACTGTGGCGGAGCATCACAACCTGAATCCGAGACGAAGCAAAACACTTTATCTGCGTGTTCCCGTTCTAATAAGCAAGACTTTTTGTTAGTGTTTGTTGCCTCTGACGAAATAAGCTTTGTCAGTGGTATTTACTGTGACCTTGCCAATGACCTTGACCTAAATAAAGATGGTGATAGCGCCATGAATGTCATTTGGAGTAGATTATATCACTTAAAATATCCAGAAATGAAAAACTCTTAAGGCTTCAGGTGCGAAAGCATTTAATCTACTGACAATAAGCTTGATCTTTATACACAGGCATCACTCATCTTACGGAGGATAGTTCTGGGACTGATTAGACTGGTGGCAGTATAGTGTCACATGTCTACTGCCTGTATGTCAGTAACATTACTATATAAATAAACACTGCCTACAATGTTACAGAAAGATATGTTAACCCCATTCTTCATGTAACAAAAGCTGACACCAGACAAAGATATTAAATTTTGTATCATCATAGCAACAACACAAGAAAACACAAATGACCCTGAATTAATTGTCTGGTTAAAGGTACATAATTCCGAAAGATACAAAATGAGTGTAAGAACACCTGATGAAAATACTTCCATTGTGTAAACCAACATCTGCACCCAATATAATTTCAAAGCAATTCAGAATGTAACGGCTCCAATCCTACAGGCTGTGCTCCACAGAGATATGCGATAGTCAACGGAAACTTTCCGTTGGGCACTCAGGAAGTCATAAATCTTAGAAAAGGTTCACCTCTTCTAAAAAAATCAACTATAAATTTAATTTTACATTATGCAGGTTTACAGTAAAACAGTAAAATTGTTTGTGGAAAAACAAGTAAATTTGTAGCTTTAATTAAATAAAGAACAATAAACCAAACTTTGGAGCAGAAGTTTTTCTATAGAAATAAAAAAAAAAACAATACTGAACTAACTTGTATTTTACAGTTGTCAGATAGTGACCAGCACAGGTATAATCAGGGTGGAATAAAATGATAAATTTCATGATTGTCACACAATTCAGATGACTCAGTTTATGTATACAATAGATGTTTATAAAGTCCTTATACCCTTATCTACCCATAACCATGCAGTCTCGGAATGCAAGCCATTGTTCGACCGTCTTTAAATTCATTAATATTGCTACATTTAATTGACTTGAGCACTATTATTTGATTCTATTAAAATTCAGGGCCTGTTTAATATTCGGAGAAGAAAGACGTATAACTATTCGGTTAGATGGACTGTGTAGATTTTTACGAGTGCGATGATTACTGCTTCATAATTACCTTAAACCCAGAGCTAATTTGAAATTCAAATTTATAAATAAAACATGTCATTTTTGGTATAAAACTTTTCAATTTCACACACTGGTTAAATTGTAAAGAATTGTAAGCATTAACTCTATTTATCTCCGAAAAAAATCACTATTGTGAATCTACAGCAAAAACATAAAATCTTTATACTACAAGTTAGATCTAGTTGAGGCAGACAGGTAGACAAAAAGTTTGGAAACATCGTGATCAATTTTTATACAAAAACACCGCCAAGGTAACGATCAAGTGTTGAAATTATGCAAATCGTTATTTTCTGAATTTACTAACAATAAATTCATTTGCACTCTAATGACACATCAAACAAGAGGCCCAAGATGACCTGAATCACTCTACTGGCTACAGATGAACATTTCAGAGGAATGTTTTTTTGTAAGTTCCTCTTCAACAAATCTTTTAGGAAACCACCATGCAATGTTACATGTAAAATATCTAAGGTCTAGGCCTTGAACTTTCAGAGAAAAAGTTTCACTTAAAATGTATTTATAAGCCCCTGTGGTGGTGGTGGTGGTGGTGTGTGTGTGTGTGTGTGAGGGTGGGGGGGGGGAGGGGGTTGTGGTCCATCATGCATCATGCTGGTTCAAAAACTCAGTCCAAGATCTTGTAGTTATATAACTGTTGTGCAAGTTTGGTTAATATTCAATGAAAAATGAAGGTGCTATTACGTCTACAACATTTTCCCAATATAACTCTATGTCAAATAGTAACCCCTGTGGTGGCCTCAAATTTGACCCCAGGGACCCAACTTCAACAAATCTTTTAGGAGACATCCATGCAATGCCACATGTAATATATATAAGGCCGTGAACTTTCAGAATTTTTTTTTTTAAATTTTACTTTTAAATGTGCTTGTAAGCCCTGTGGGGGGCATTTGTGGTCAAATCACACAGATTCAAAAACTCTTCCTTTATATAACTGCTGTGCAAGTTTGGTTAAGATCTGATGAAAAATGAAGGTGCTATCACATCTACAAGAAAAAGTTTAACGGAAGGACAGACAGACAGACGACGGACAATTTACGATGACATTAGCCCTGCCAAAAATGGGGAAAATGTGTTTATATAAAAACTATCAGTATGGATAAATATTCACATATTGGATTACATTTTAAGACAATAAACTATCTACTACAGCAGTTCATTAACAAAGTGATGTCTAAATGTCCCCAACGAAGGAAACAGATATATGTATAAGTGCCAAATTAAGAACCACACATATTTTTAGCTTGACTACCTAACCCAACTTCAGAGCCACAACAATGTTAAACTGCAATTATAAAACCACACTTTTTTTTTCTTCATGATTTTAATTTTGACATAACTTTTATATTAGTACAGAAATAATAAATAAATATTTATTGCACAAGTCACAGTGCATCATAATATTTAATCATGCTGCTTTCACAGTCTGTTTTATATTGGGTTACATTACAGTTGAATGTTTAATACTCTGTTTAAAGTTTCACATTCTTTATAAGGGTCGGTATTCTGTATACAGGTAGGCATTCTTTTTAGTATTGAAACTTTTGCTCCCATTCTATTTATGACTGGGCATTGTGTTTATGACTGGGCATTGTGTTTATGACTGGGCATTGTGTTTATGATATTGTGTTTATGACATTGTATTTATGACTGGGCATTCTATTTATGACTAGGCATTGTGTTTATGACTGGGCATTCTATTTATGACTGGACATTGTGTTTATGACATTTTATGACTGTACATTCTATTTATGACTAGGCATTGTGTTTATGACTGGGCATTCTATCTATGACTGGGTATTGTGTTTATGAGTGGGATTGCATTTACAGATGGACATTCTTTTAAAGACTGTACATTCTATTAAGACTGGGCATTTTGTTTATATTTCAGCATTCAGTTTAGGACTTGACATTCTGTTTAAGATTTGGCAATCAAAGATTTTAACATTTTATTTACTATTGGACGTAATTATGTTTTTGACATTGAATTTAGGATAAAGTCTAAAAGAGAAATTCTTTATAGGGACATGCACTGATTTCTGTTTGAAGTGGACATTATATTAAGGAACACAGAATGTCACTGTATAATGTACATGCATGACAAGTCTACCCTAACAGAACATAGCAGTGATCTTTTACACAAAATGTAAATATAAAAACATACCCAGTGTGGTTAGGTTTGATGTCTCCTTCTGTACCATCTAATTCCGATTTGAATCTTTTATTCTGAAAAATATGAAAAAGGAAAATTTTGTTGAGCAAAAGATTCAATTTATCTGGTATAGGCACCTTAAACAAGTATCACTATTCATCATTGATTCCACAGATGACAAGCAAAATGTACAAGAGAATACTTACTAGGGGCTCTAAAGTCAGACAATCATCAATAAACTCTGGGGGTGAAGGTGGTGATGACAGAGCAAGTTCATCACCAATGTTACAGTTAGTGTATCCATAGCAACCCATCATAGGATCATTACATATAATCATTTTCTTATATAACACCAGAAGAATTATTTCTGTTTTTAAAGAAAACCAAACTCATCTACAATGAACAATTGAGGGTTCAGACCTTATTGTTCATGAACAGACTGCTGTACTATAAATGTTATGATTAAACACATGGAGGCAACTCATGTTAATCTTTTACAAATACTCAAATAATCCTGTTTTTCTGTTTGTTTTTTTTCTGTACAAGAATGGTCACAATCCTCTATGTGAAGAAAAGCCAGACATATTTTTTTCAGAAATATAGAACCACAAAAATCTTCAAAATGCCTCTAGCTCTTTTGCACAAAATAATCGCCTTCAAAATAAGTGTCAAACATCCAGAAATCACTGCATAATCCCCACTCTTTATAAGAATCCCGTCTTCCTAATGAAAGTGTCAAAAGAACTTCACATTATACAGACTGTTTATACACAAACAGAGAATTATCTCTCGATCTTAAAACACATGGTTTATGTCGAAATTGTTGACAGATTTTCACAGTGAAAGAACTGAAAAACTTTCACAGATAAAATCCCCATTTCAGTAAAACTTCACAAAAACAATATCAAATCCAACAGTTTTCTTTATCCCATAATCTGTTTTTTGGCTTGCAATAATCAAGAGTCTTGCATCTAATCTAAAGCCACAAATATGAAGATATAGCTATCTGCTTTTATTATGTTAAGGCCACATTTGCAGGTTCCAGGCATGAAGAACTAATCATATCTGAGGTCAAAAATGCAAAACTGACCTATCTCGACCAAAACACAATGATAAATGTTTTAGAGATAGTGCAGTTTTGTTATTATTCCTGATAAAAGTGGCCATACGATGTAGGCAACAGACTTCAAAACTTCACTACCTTGATGATTTAATATATAAGCTTGCACGGTTCACAGAAACCAAACATTCCGGACTAGTAAAAACCACCAGCTATCTTCACACACAATGTCTGACTAGCACAGTAAAAATCTGGGTCACCCAGCCGGCTTGCTACCAACTCATTCCACTGGTTTTATTCTATATCCAAAATAATCTCTACAACAGAAAAAACGCACAAAACACACATTGATTTCTATAAATCCAGGAATTATAAAATTAATGAAAACTCTTTAAGAGGTAGAGAGTTATACAGATTTCTTTGAACACATCATTCCAGTCCATGGGGCCATCATTGATGCCTCTTTGAGTGAATTAATGGAAGAGATAGCACTTTGTTTGTGTGATTCTGTGGTTTTTAGTCCCTTAGCCAAACATCTAGGTGACAGTTAAAACCACAATCTGCTGATAATCAGGGAACCATCAGGATCTGCACACATGGTATGCATATGGGATCAGATTTGCTGGATCCCTGCTAACCACTAGTGGCTGCAAATTTTTACAGCATACTTCCTGCCTGGGAATGCTGGGATATATTTTTCAACTACAAAATGATACAACGCATATTGAACAAGGGGCACTTTTCAGAACAATACAATAACAAAAAAATGATTTTTCTATTTGTGTAAATTAAACAAATCATCTCGTATAACAATATCAAATAATATTTTGACCCTTCTGTAAGTTGACCCCTGGGAAATTATGAAATGGCGGTAATCAGTGAGTTATGGTTTGAAACTTTTTTGTTGTAATCCTAATATTTATTTGAAATTCAGTAATAAAAGATGAGCAATTATTAATATTTCAATACATATAAAAGAGTAAAATAGTCACAATCTGGTGTTTCAGTAACAAGATTATTTACATATATATAAGTCTAAAATGTTCATGTGTTGTCTACCATGAACAGAATTCCAAACCTAAACATACCTATTTGTTAAGAAAATTATATCATTATAATTAATTCAATGAAACTGATTAAAGATGGGGAAAAGAATTACATTTAATTTTACAAATATGAAAATGTGGTTTTACATTTTACAAATATGAAAATTATGTTGAAAAAAAAAAAATTGAGTGAAAGATCATAGAATACCATACCACTACAAGTCCACTTCATTCAGTAACACAGAAATTTAAGTTAAATCTTTTCTCAGTTCTGTGAACATACTGTGTAAAAAACCATAATTTTCCTCACCCGACAATGTGCAAAAAGTCAGCTGTGATAACAACATCCATTGCCAGGCATGACAGTAAGAAGTTACATAATGAAAACACCGTGCTGGTTGTGCGAATGTTGGCCCCTGCTAGGGTCACACCTCGCCTTAATTAATCCACACGTTGTCATAAATAACCACTAATTAAACATGGGCAGTGACCATTGACCATTAATTAATATGTCAATTTTGACAAAACACCTGATGTCATGGATACATTTCCAATTTAATGCAGTATTTTGACACTTTTTCCTTTATTAGTTTCACTACAGAAAGTTATCTGTATCTAAATACATAAAAAAAAACAATATGAACACAATATGCACAGCAATTGAAATTAGTAATTGAAAATACATATTTACAGTAACTGTTAAGAGCTGTTTTAATATTAACAGGTTGCTATTAATATTTTGTAACAATATCTTTGAAGATATATATCAAACGTTTAATCATACATGTGATACCAAGTACATGGATGTGTTCTGTTCTGTAGTACACCACGCAGTGTATCCAATATCTTATTAGTGAAATGTAACATTTCAAATTCATCATATTTGATTATTCCCTCCATAAACCTAATTTACTTTAATGTATATTTTTTTTGACATATTAGCAAGCATACATTCCATATTATATGTTAGTCCCAGTTACCATCAATGTATTTGTATCCATTTTTTCACTACATGGTGTACATTTTGAAAAGAATGATTGTACAGATTGGAAATGCCCATTAAATATGACAAGTAAAACAATGGAGATCAAAAATTAATTTTTCATGCTATTCCTTCCAATTAATTTTTTATATATTTGCAAAAACATGTTGTTTTCCTACACAAAAAATGATATTTATACTGATTATACAGATATGAAATCATCCTCATTTCCATCAATGGCATTTATCAACATGAAATCATCATTTCCATCAATGGCATTTATCAACATGAAATCATCCTCATTTCCATCAATGGCATTTATCAGTATGAAATCATCCCCATTTCCATCAATGGCATTTATCAACATGAAGTCATCCTCATTTCCATCAATGGCATTTATCAGCAAGAAATCATCCTCATTTCCATCAAAGGCATTAATTTTATCAGTATGAAATCGTCCTCATTTCCATCAATGGCATTTATCAACATGAAATCATCCTCATTTCCATCAATGGCATTTATCAGTATGAAATCATCCTCATTTCCATCAATGGCATTTATCAACATGAAATCATCCTCATTTCCATCAATGGCATTTATCAGCAAGAAATCATCCTCATTTCCATCAATGGCATTTATCAACATGAAATCATCCTCATTTCCATCAATGGCATTTATCAGCAAGAAATCATCCTCATTTCCATCAATGGCATTTATCACCATGAAATAATGTTAACATAATTTTGTGTATGAACAAAACATGGTGTTTAGCATTTATTTAGAGATCTTTTATCAAAATGTAAACAAAGTTTTGAATTTCTTTTCATCCTTTGATTATTAAGTAACAGTTTTAACTAATAACAATCAATAATAAAGTGAACAGCAGAATAAAATTTTCCTCGATGTATGAAACAAAGAAAGCTAAACAAAAGGAAATAAACTTTTTTTATCCAGTGGGAAATATGTTGGACAATGAAACATAATGTAAATTGGTGTACCAAGTTTCATGGGCACAGTTTAACTGTTCCCTGGGATACGATCTTCAGAGTTAACAACAACTACTTATGGCAAGGAAGGGAAGGCATGGCATTTTGGTAGCACATGTTACCAGCTGTGTAAGCTGAAGACAGGTTGATTACAAGAGAAAGGTCCTTATCATCGCCATATCAAGGTTGCTAATTTGATCAAAATGTCCTTATCTCCAGTAATTAACACGCTATCGCACTGAGCATTTAGTAAAACACAGGCTTCACCCAGACAACAGGTTGGATAAGAGGAATCAATTACAATATACAAAGAAAAATAAGGAATTTGGTTTGTTTTAACTTTTGTTTTTTTGTTGTTGTATGACTTGCCTGTTGGTATCAATCAACAGCAGGGTAAGATATATTATAAAAAATACAATTAATGATAATATATTCTATCCATTCACTTTGTCATCATATAATACATATCAAAGACATCCTGCTGGTTTTAAGGAGTATTATAGAATATAGTCCTCTTCCTTATCAAATGTTACATTTTGACAATTTATTTCCTGCTTTTTTCACAAACTTTTATAATCATACCATCAATATTAACAGTGACGGTTTGGAAGTTTTGTTTGTTAAAACTGTGATGTGAATCTCACACTGTAGAATGTCTGCAAAATTGATCTTCGTAAATTGTGTGAATAAAACATGTTTAAACACCCATATTGTGAAAAGAAAGCCATCTATATCTATTTATGCAATAGTATGGTGCTGCTTAATGAAAGCTCTTCAACATATCTACAAATGTTTATCTTTTATCAGGATGGTGGACAAACATGGTTACCATAGCAACATGAAACACATGCAGTCTTTAAGGACAATGTGTTACATAATGTACACATCTTGTGTACAAACAGCTTAAGCAATCAGATGTCTGACTGCAAATATTTACATTAGCAATTCCTCAGCAGAAGATAAACACAAAATGTCCTAGATTCCAAGATGATAGAACTTCCAGATTTTCTTACCCCTGGTTTTATCTATTGTCTGTGTCCCAGTTTTAATAATTCAATATTGAAGGACTGCAACAGTTTTCTGTTGCTCATATAAAAAGAACACTGTAGTTGGACTGTGACTCAGCTTCAAGTATTTTTAAATACGAAATGTGTTTTAAAGGATGGCATAATATATTTGTGTTGCATTCTCATCATCTCACACTTCAGTACTCAGTTGTTCCTGATCATTTTTGTTTTCATTTCTTTGTTTTTTACCTCATAAAAATTAGTGTCAAAGGTATCCTCAATACTGCATTGTGTTTATTTAAAGAATAAATGTAAAATATTGTAGTCAATATCCAAAGATAAGTTGACATTGCTAAAACAGTATTATCTAAAATTTCTCCTCACTTAGAAAACTATTAATTCATTGTTTGAAATTGTTCAATAATATTTCATTGTTGTTTTGCATGTTGGAGAAACATTTATTTCAAACTGATTTCATATTTTGACACAACTTGATGAGTGTTTGTTGGGAATACAGATATTTCTCCACAACCCAGATAACAAACTGTAATTGAATTGTATTGGCAAATTAAGAGATTGAGAGAATGGAGAAAAGAGATATAGAAAGAGAAAGAAGAGAGAGGTTCAGATGAGAGAAGCTGAGAGAAAGAGAGAGATGAGGGAGACAGATGGTTTGAGGGATGCCCCTCAAAAAAAATATAATGTTTTTTCTTAACAGTAAAAAATGTCATATTACACAAATTAGCCACCAAACTGTGAGCTATTGACTCCCCCCTCTCCATCCCACTAAAAAGTCGTAATCCCAAGGATTATGTCGCGTAATGTCATTTTATTAGGTAACATGAACAAGGTAAAGTTCTAGCTCTTTGTAAGGGTTATTTTATAGCTCAAAAACAATTTTAGCTCTTGATGATTGTCTTTTACACCTTTGTTCAAGAGCTCAAAAGTAATTTTAACTCTTGAACAAAGGTGTAAGAGACCATCATTCATATTCTACCTCACCCCAAACCCCCATCCCATTAGCCCCTAATCTCATACAGGAAGGCTAACCATAGTGTAGACCAGTTATTATTATCTTATAGCAGGGTTAACTGGTATATTAATAAATCCTACAATCACATGATCAGCTGTACTCCAACAGGTATAAGAGAATGCTATCCATGAAGGACTACCCCACCACACGTATACATGTATTAATTATCAACTCATCAGATAAGTATACAAAACTGCAAAACTTTCCAATTATTTCTTATTACCACATAGTGTTATTGGTAATGAGAAAACTATTCCTGACATCAGCAGCGCACTGAAATGTCACCCAATTATGTAAATTTGATGTGTCAAAGACAAAATTATCTGCCACATTCCATCAATATGCGAGCACCTACAATCCTATAGCTGATGTATCATCAACACAAACAACATCATGACAGCCCATAATGGAACTTCACTTCTTTAAAATATTGAAAATATTTTTTTTTTCTAATAAGTATTATAATTATATAATGTCTAAATATTGAAAATAAGTTAAATAGATATGTAGACATATTTTTTTACTCAAAACTTTACAGTTTTTCATCAGTATACAAACAATTGACAATATGTTTGCACGTGACCGATATAAGCATTAGAAACATTTACAAAAGTAAAATATGGCCGTCACTCTTTAACATGATATAGTAGTGTATTATAATTACTGAATAACAATGAAAATATGATTTACCCATATACTGCGAGTATAATCCAATCAGTTACAGATATTTTTAACATCACATGATTGTATTACATGTTTTCACATATCTTCAGTAAGAATGAACCATCATTCATTAATCTTAAAACAAAGCTTGAAATATTAATCGTCTTATTTGTAAAAATACAGTAATACTAAATTTAAACACTTTATTTTATAAGTTCAAAAAAATTAGATTAAAGAGTCAAGTATTATAAAATAATATATTAAAGCCTAGAGTCTTTTTTATTTGTTACATTAAAAGAAGTAAAATATATGGCACTGTTGTAATGTTGATTTAAAAAATATTTGAATGTTTAGAGTTTTTTTTCCTGTTATGCAGCAGCAGAACTTCAGATCCTGGCATGATATGTTCAATTCTTCCAAAACAACTCTGGTTCAGTGCACTTCTGCTTTTCTTCCATATATATATATGTAGATAAAACAGTGTTGCTCTGAACTCTTAATATTGTAATATTTATCAAATAATTTATGGTGAAGGAGTGTAATAAACTCTGGACATACTTTTTAATATTAACCTCCTGTATTATCACTACCAGCGTTCTCTCGAAAGTAAAATGCTCAGTATCTTTCCAGCTTGGCCAAACATATAAATGGCATTGACTTGTCATGGTAAAATGACGTTATTTACAGACCTTTTATATCTAACTCTATTATGTAGTACTAATGCCATTAATATGGGGACTCTGTGGGGACTTCACTAAGTGATGTATATATATATATGTATATATATATATATATATATATATATATATATATATATATATATACTGCACAGAAGTAATCTCTTTTATCTTTGCTTTATAAGTCTAAATTTAGATAATAAAATTAAATGTCAAGATATTTTTGGAATTTCTTTTTAATCAAATGACCATTCAGGATAACTCAAATTATTTTACATAATTTACTAAATTTGAATAAGGATTGTCTGAAGTAATTTTTTATTCTCACTTATGATTAAGCTTTTAAAGAATTGTGAAGAAAGTAAAAACCAAATAAAACAGGATTATTTATCTCAAGTTTTTTTCTTTATATATAATATATATACTTTATTGGCAAATTTGTCTAATTTTCTCTACACAGGTATTCTTCATTTGAAATATTTTCTGCAATGAATGACCTGTTTGTGCGTCAACATGCCATGAAACACCATTTATTCATTCATTCTGCAATAAATGACCAGTTTGTGCATCAACGTGCCATGAAACACCATTTATTCATTTATTCTGCAATAAATGACCAGTTTGTGCATCAGCATGTCGTGAAACACCATTTATTCATTCATTCTGCAATAAATGACCAGTTTGTGCATCAACGTGCCATGAAACACCATTTATTCATTCATTCTGCAATAAATGACCAGTTTGTGCATCAACGTGCCATGAAACACCATTTATTCATTCATTCTGCAATAAATGACCAGTTTGTGCATCAACGTGCCATGAAACACCATTTATTCATTCATTCTGCAATAAATGACCAGTTTGTGCATCAACGTGCCATGAAACACCATTTATTCATTCATTCTGCAATAAATGACCAGTTTGTGCATCAACGTGCCATGAAACACTGTTTATTCATTCATTCTGCAATATATGACTGGTTTATGTAACAACGTGCCATAAAACACCTTTCATTCATTCTGCAATATATGACCGGTTTATGTAACACTGTGCCATAAAACACCGTTCATTCATTCTGCAATATATATTTTACCCATGCCCAGAAACGTTCACTCTGCCTCCTAAGGAATGCTTAATATACCCTACATTGAAATATATTTGAATATAGTTGCAATAACAGTTTTAAATAAATAATATTATTTATAAATTTACAGCAATAACTATAGCATTTGTAATATCAACAGCACAAGGTCACATGTATGAACCAGACACTAGACTGACAGTAACTGGACATGATGTAACTATACTTGACAGTTAAGGACTTTATGTAACTGGACATGAAGTATCTAGACTTGACAGTTAAGGACTTTATGAAACTGGACATGATGTAATTAGTCTTGACAGTTAAGGACTTTATGTAACTGGACATGATGTAACTAGACTTGACAGTTAAGGACTTTATGAAACTGTACACGATGTAATTAGTCTTGACAGTTAAGGACTTTATGTAACTGGACATGATGTAACTAGTCTTGATGTAGCTAACCTTGACAATAAAAGACTCTGTACCTGTATTAATTTAATTTTGCTTGATTGTGAAGACATCGCAGAGCTGATATGAATTATTCTATTGACTGTGTAGAACCAGTACTGAGGGAACATCACATCAATTCTGACCAGAGCAGCCAACACACTTAGTCCACAATGCCACTAACCCCCACCCATGACATGAAACAACTAGATATTGAAGGACTTAACTGCAAAACTGAACATTATATAAATGGGCTTGACATAATCTAGACATAAAAGGACTTGACATAACTGAACTTGACATAACTAAAAATGATTTGACTTAACTGGACTTGACATGACTAAAAAGACTTGACATAAACTGAAATACATGAGCAGACTTGATACAAATAGTTGACATACGTTATTTTATATAACTAGCAAAGTAATGTTTTAAAATCAAGAATTTGAAATAAAGCTTTATTTCTAACAAATTAAGACAATTAAGAAATAATTGAGATCCCTGTTTACGGCCTTTTGCCCAATACAATCACATATAATCATTCCACTGTGTAATAATTGATTTCTTCAAAGATATTACAGAGGCTTTTATAATTAAAACTAATTTGTTTACAAACTTAGATACCTAATTATTTGGTGAATATATACTGCAAATCTTAAAATAATACTGTATAAAATATTTAATTAATGAAAATCAAAATTGTCTTAATAATAAAGCATTCTAATTGATATGATGCCATTATATAGGTGTATGGTAATGTTGCAACAATGATTAAATATCACATTTCTCCCTTATAATTATCTTCTTTTATAAACGAGTAATTTACAAAACAAGGTTTGTTTCTCAATGTTTCACCTCTCTGTGCTATAGTCCTCAATGGAATATTTGTGAGTAATGAACAATTGGTTTCTATTTGAAAATGAATATTTGAAGAAAAAAACAACATTGATATAATAACTATACTGTCATGTTTATTTTTAGACAAACACAATTATGGAAAATACAATGAGTCATTAAATTGTTAAACTATTTATTTACATTTCTTCACAAAATTACAATTTATTGACAGAAGAATTGTATTAATAACCTTATTTTGCAAATAATAATGGTGTTGTTTTTTTTTATTATACTGCCAATAGGATAATACGACTGTTATTTGATATATAATATTTATAACACTGTAATATGGTTTTATTATTTTCTACTTTCATAACTGATTCATATAATCTGTTTTCAATGTTTAAAATGACTTTTATTTCCAACAATAAAATGTCGTCAGAATATTTAATCATTTGCTGTACTGAAAATTATTCAATTATAGATTTATTGAGTTTGTATTAAACTCCACATTTTTTATAGGAAGCTTAAAACGATTATCCTTTAAAAAAAAAATCACTTTTTCAAAAAAAAAAATGTAGAGAAAAATAAGATAATAAGACTGAAATAAAATGTGATGTGATCACAAGGTATCTTGACGCACCTGTGTTAGCACAGAGAAAGGTCACGCAGGGTTATCCCCACTCGAGGATCCGCCTTCAAACAAACATTTTCTCACAGGAGATAGTTTTGTGTTGGAGAAGATAGCAGGGAGAATATACAGGGACATATTAGAGATAAAGTTCACACTCACATTTAAAACAATTGCCAATCCCCTGGGTCACACATACAAAAACAATTGCCAATCCCCTGGGTCACTCATACTAAAACAATATCCAATCTCCTGGGTCACTCATACTAAAACAATGTCCAATAACCTGGGTCACTCATACTAAAACAATTGCCAATCCCCTGGGTCACACATACAAAAACAATTGCCAATCCCCTTGGTCACTCATACTAAAACAATTGCCAATCCCCTGGGTCACACATACAAAAACAATTGCCAATCCCCTGGGTCATTCATACTAAAACAATTGCCAATCTCCTGGGTCACTCATACTTAAACAATGTTCTATAAGCTGGGTCACTCATACTAAAGCCATGTTCAATAACATGGGACACTCATACTAAATTCCCAATCACCAGGGTCACTCATACTGTAACAACTGACTATCCCCTGGGTCACTCAAAGGCAGATATAACCACATTATATCAGCAAGATTTTTACAGATTTTTCAAAATGTGTTATAAGTAAAGTTACAAAATATCAAAGTTTGAAGCAAAATTAAGATGTTTGATGGTATGAATGCTAGAGGGGTGTCAACAAACTCTCAGTTACATCAGGATGTCATGTGTTTACACATAATTCTCATTAACTGGGTCAATTAATAGATTACGTAACTGAGCCATTGCATTAAAACTTCTTAATATGGTTATGACTTAGGAACAGAGGCCAAAAATTAGTAGCGATGTCACATATAAAACATATAGCAGCCCAGAAAAACAAGGGTACAATATTTGTACGTATTAAATGTATAAATGTATGATATCATTGTTAGTGCTTGTAATATGGAATAAGTATGTGACACGGAGTTGTCATAGTAATTAACTGTCTCTATGTATTCAAGGATCAACACAGAAGGATTTTTGTTATTAAGAGCCAAATGTTGCCAAAGCTTACAGACAGAAAAAAGCTGAACTTGTGTAAAAAAAAAAATAATCCTAAAACATTACTTTATATTATATTAACAGGTTTTGCAATAACAGAAACTCAAATGGCTAGTGACAATGCTATCACAAGTATCAAAATGACCTCTATTTTCTAACAAACTCTGAATTGATTTTTATATTTTTAAGGATTTTCACGAATGTTATAAAATGTCTTACATAAAAATGACAAAAATTCTTTGCTTTTGAAGAGTGCATTAATTTCAAGTGGACAATATTTTGAAACTCAACTGTTTATTGAAAATAGACTGTTTGATTGTAGGCGTTCAATAACTATATTTATATCAATGAATTTGTAAGAATTATGTGAATGTTTGTTTTACATGTATACCCGTATATAGTTAAGTGTGATATTCAGTGTAGGTTTTGTTGAGGGCCACAGGGATGTGTCATTATACCTGTGTTACCCTCATTATTATAAGTATTATCATTATAATTATAATTAATTTTATTTATAGTTATAAATCTAAATTAAATGCTACAATATGATTTTAATAATTTTTTTTTCTTTGTTCTATTCGATATAAAATATATTCAAAATATAACGGGAATTTATTTTTTTTTTTTTTTTCTAGGAAGTAAAACAATAATTTTACAACAATATTTGTTATTTGGCCATTATCAAATCTTCATAATATTATTCAAGTTTAACTAGATAAAAAAGCTATATTTTTGTTTCATACTTCTTCAATACAACATAAATTCAATAAATACAACACTACTTAGTTCAATATTTTTAAAACCAAATTAAAAGAAAAACATAACCTGTAATTATTCAAGCAGCTTTTTGATTTTGTTGTACTTTAAGGTCAAACTAAAACCAAGGTCAATTACCATATGGAAGTGTTTTTGATCACATTCAAAGAACCGTTTCAATCGCCTGTATACACTGAGAAAACTTTTCAATGCAATCTGGAGGACTTCCTTACATGCCTATCACAATCATTATTTACTTAGTAAAACTATTCCCCCGATAAACCCCATAATTCCATTCATCTCCGTTACGGATACCCTAATTATCAACTTATCTAAAACTGACTAGGTTTACATTCTAATTTATTTTCAATCTATTTATTAAAACGGAAAAGTTACACCTTAGCTATAATATCTTAAATTTTTTTTACATGATTTCCATATACAAAATGGCAGTAGCTTGGGAAAGATTATAAATATAATGAATGAACAATACCTGGATAATGATATATCTCCTTTTACGATAAAAAAAAAAATCAAAGATGCTATATATGTATAATAGGCAAAACAATTGTTGACTATTGAGAAGGGCTTATATACAACATTTATAAAGAACTGAAATACTGTCTGAAAACTGGGAACACTATACGAGTTGATGGCTGAACACGATATCCCTTTCTATTCTGTCTAACCAGAAATATAATCAACATACCTGTGGAGATTTTAGATAAACAAAAGAATCCTTGCACTGAATTAATGTCACTTTCCCTGTCTAGAATGATACACAATTTACACAATTTCAAATCATAGAGTAGCATTAGGCATTTCAGAATTGAATACAGTGATCTGAAATAACAGAATTATCATTCTTAGCTATTAAATTGTGAACAATTGTATATACTTTGATTATCCGTAGAAGAAGCAGTACTGCCTTCCAGCAGCGACACAGATTTCAGCAGTAATTTATGCGAATTATCCAAGTGGGCAGGCCCAATAACTATCAGGTAGCAAGGTGTAGTGGTATTCCAAAACACTCGCAACTCTTCATCCAGATATGACAGAGAAACTCCAATCTCACTGGCCCACAACAGCACTTTTATAATACTCAAACACCAAACACTGCCTAATTTCAAACAATTGAGATGGATAAAACAAGTAAACTGCTCAATGTGTTTGAACAAAAATATAAATGGTATAAAAACACAAACCTTCAAGCATTAGATACAGATGGTTTGCCATTAAATTCTGATAACGTTAAGAATATGGATTAATCAGGCCTCCATTAATATTAATAGTTTTCCAATAGCTTCTATTACTGGCTGACCAAGCATCAAAACAGTAAACTTAGAGGCAGACCAATCCAGCATTAAAACTGCCCACTCAGTTATTGACACCACCCATAATGAGATAACTCCGCCCCCAGAAAAATCTGAAACAGCTGATCTAATGTAAACTGTCTGTCAGTCATAATTTCCTTATGGGACTTAAGTGTAATTATGAGCCAATCAAGTGCAAGCTTGTCTGACATGAATGGGAGGTTAGCGTGCCGTGTTGTGTATTGTACAAGCCATATGTATATTCAACAAGTCTATTTTAAATTGGACCTAAAGAGCAGCTACATGTATTATCTGATGGACTTTTTCGCCATTTGGTTCCATTTGGTTCGCAATGAGAACCAATACAGTGGTGGTACAGGTGCCTAGTTTGAAGGGGAAGAATGATTCTGATCTAATCTAAAGACTTAAGAGCCTTCTCTGTCATAGTGGTTTGTACATACAAAACAAAAATCAAACAAACAGTTCAGGTTCAAAAGTTCTGAGAAATTTTCATCTTTGATAATGACTATTATACGTGCCCACTAATTTGACTGGGCATCCGTTTACAGACTATTGGATTAATAGTACATTTAATTAATAAATATTTCTAAAACAACAAATGAAGACTTTTGTTGTGAAAGGAAATCTGGCTGAGAGACTATATCTAGATATTGCCAGTAAATGCGCTATCTCTCTGATGACGGCACAGCAGGGTTGAATAACCAGAATGACGCTGAGGCAATAGTATAAATAAAAGGGAATGACAACAGTGATGCGATGAGTTAAAACTGCAATACACAACTCAGTAGGCAGTTTTATGTAATGAATTATTTCTGTGTTTGAGAATAATGCATTTAAGCTGCTCAACTTTAGATCAAACGTTGTTTTAATTAAACAAAAGGTGCATTAATAAATTATGCAGCTTCAGATTGTTACTGCAGATTTGGTGTATTTGAGGTTGCGTTTATGAATCGTTTAAATATATGTTATAAGTAGATAATGGCAAATAATAATAATAAAACAACATCACAATATTGTAAATACAATGTACAAACAAGTTCTTTTTTGTTACACATTCTTTACCTTTTCATTTTTAAATTTAAAAAATGGTTATAAAATAATAAAAGATTTAGTGATTTCATTTTGAATTTACGAACATATCATCACTATTGTATAAAATGAAATTAAAAATTTCGTTCCTAATTTGTTAAAATGGGTCTTATCAAAAATTAGTTAAATTTGGAAAATAAAAATAGCTACTATGACAATACTGGACAAAGAAAAATTTGTCAAGTACTTTTTTAAAAATTCGTACTAATATAGGTATATTTATTAAACTTAATAATTTTTATATCAGATGAAAAGTAAGTAAGTTAGGGGTTTGACTTTATCTGAGATGTGAATAGATACACATACAAAATATATTTGTATATTTTATAATTTTATCAAAAAGTTTTCTTATTATAATTATAATAAAGTGTTGTTTATTTTAATAAAAGATGGAGATATTAAAATAACAATGACCTTTATGAAGTAATTCTTCTGCTATTGTTGGAAGAATTTAATTTCCAACTACAGGTACATGTATTTTACAAGTATATAATTGTTCTTTTTACTTGTCTTCATGGCTATTTATCCACTGTAACTTTTATCCTTTTGCCCAGTCTTTCAGGCTGTCCTTACCATTTTACTTCATGGATATTTAACCAGCATCATGCTCACCAACCTTCTCATATACAGACATATACAGACACTTTTCTTTTATTTCTCCTTCAAATATATTGTTATTCTTTTTTCAATTTAACAGCTCCTTTTTCCTCATCTCCACATAAAATTATTTTTAACTGTGATCTATTTTCACCATTTTCATGGACATCCAGAACATAGTTAATAACTAGTGGTGTCAGTGCCATTTTTATTTCATTGAGTGAACATTTAATTCAAACTTATTTATTTTACCTCGATTGCAAAGTTCTCACAGCTTATACAAATTACCAAAAAAATTTTCTGAGTAGAACCAGTACTAAGAATATCCAGAAAAAATGTCTTGCTCAAGTACACTACAATAGCCGTGACAGTGACAGAGAATCGAATCAACGACCCTATGATCATGGATCTGATGCTCTACCACTGGACCACGCCCTCCTTAACACTTAACGCAAGAAATCTAATTGATATTTCACTACAACCAACATTCTTCATTTCTATTTTATAATAATATCATCAGTGAAACAACCATTGATAATTGACTTGACAGTGCAACTCGCTGAAAAATCTCTAAATTTAATCAGAAAGTAAAATAATCATCGCAGTTTCTTAATGTCTCTCTAAATAATATTTCACGATGTGAAACAAAATATTTGTGGTATACTACAATTTCTTACTCAGACACTACGATTGTAAATACCCTGTATTGCAATAATAAGAAATGTATTGGATTCTTTTTTTTCTTATTAAAAATGATCATTAAACAAACTTACAAAAATACATTTTGAAAAAAAAAGTTATTTATAAATAGATATATTTTATTACAAAACTTATCAAGAAATGTCCCTCTTACATATTGTACTTATAATAACCTGTACAAGTGTGCACTTCACTTTAAAGTAATATATGCTGTCAAATCCTCACCGATACTACATGGGTATACTAACTTACTTAACAAAGAAAACCAGTTATATAATAACTCGGCATCGATACAAATCAGTTATCTGTTTTACTAGATTATGTTGCTGTTGTTTCATTGTTTAGCACCACTTTTAACAATTTTTCCATCATGTCGCGATGGTGTCTTAATGAGACTGGCACACTGAAGTATCATGCTGCAGACACAAGCTATGATAACTCACCCAGTCCATTACACTGACACTGGGCTAACCAGACCTAGAACTACCATTTAAATGCTGAGTGCCAAATGAGGAAGCTTATAGTACCATTTTTCATGTC
Organism: Panopea generosa; assembly: GCA_029582155.1. NCBI lineage: Eukaryota > Metazoa > Mollusca > Bivalvia > Adapedonta > Hiatellidae > Panopea > Panopea generosa. The sequence continues at coordinate 59,244,235 of CM055901.1, forward strand.
TTTGGTATGACCCAGCCAGGGATCGAACCCACATTCGTCCACATGCGAGACAGATAATCTACGACTTTACCACCGATATGGTGATGTACTAGATTAAAAAAATAGAATAATCTTGGTTCAACCTAATACTGCCGCATGTTCTTAAACATAAAAATTGACGGATTGGTTGAGCACCATTTATGCCATCGAGGGCTAACAGATGGTCAGTTAAGCTGACCACTCATTCCTGAATCAAATCATCAATGTGGTTCTGCACAGAGATAGAAATCTCTAAATCTCTATTTTATATATTTTTGAACATGTTTATTATTGTTGTTAAAGTACCAACATATACAGTCCATTCTCAGAATAGTTGTAAACATTTTCATTGCTTCAATACAGGTAAGACAGGTATACAAGTACTCAATTATAAAGTGGTTGCACAAGAAACAGTAATTACCTGCAATGATGAACATGCGCAATTATCAACTAACTTTGAATAGATGATGTGCTTCCAGGATGCACTGTAGCCCAACCATGCATGTCTTATCAGGGTAACAAGCTGAGTTAGTTGACAGAGTCTGATGAATCTTTGCAATTGTGTATCAATGTTCAAGGTTTGTTCTGCTACCTAAATCTTTTTCACTATAAATATTTTTGTTTTATTTTTGGAAAATGGACAATGAACATGTTGGCTTCGTGTAAACTTTGTTATTACTTTGTTATTACACTGTGAAAACCCCAAATTCATTTGATAATCAAGTCATCTCTCCATCTCTCTCACATACCTTATTTATGACCTGTGACACAAGAAATTAATATGCAAACATTACAACTTGGACTGTTAGTTTCTCCTACTCTGAGAGGGGCGGAGTTACAAGCTCTGTAATAATATTCTTTTGTATATTTTCAATAGCAAATGTATCTGTTTCATCATACGAAAAAGATTTGACTGCAAACTGACATTCATGTTTTGACAATGTTAACAGACAGTAAAACCTAGAAGTCTACCATGTCATCTAACACATGTATAATAATTTATAATATATATTCCTTGCCTATCAAATTCTCAATTTCAATCACTACATCTATGAGCTCAATCATTGTTGCTTGATTTTGACCTGGGTTTGGGGGGTCAATCAAGGTTGTCCACTAGTACAATGTCCTCTCGCTTGTTCAACAAATATTTCTGGCCATCCACTTACCAAGTTAAATAACCGCAACCCCCAAAACCATATTAACTAAATGGATTAACTGCAAAATCACTGAAATCATTTGGTCAAATTTGGTGAACTTTAGATAATGACCTGACAGTGACCATACAAAAGTGTGACCGCTAAACAGTTGGACACACTTAGAGATGACGAGAGTATACAAGGTTTGTCAACATACTGTGTGAAAGTACAATACTGCTGACCTTAAATCTTGTCCAAACTAAATCTATTGTATTGTACTATGTTTCGTGTCACTTTTAACAAATGTTTCCATATTACAAGAGTGTCTGCTTGAGACATTAGTCCAAGTGCTGCAACACTGCCGCCACATGGTACAGTCAAACCTGTGTAAGCGGCCACCTCTATTAAGCAACCACCTGTCTTAAGCAGCCATATTTGCTATTTCCCATTTCTATGCTTTCAAAGCAAATTAACCTGTATTAAGCAACAACCTGTCTTAAAAGGTCACTTTTGCTCCATCCCTCGACTGGCTGCTTAAGACAGGTTTGACTGTATATAATACTCTACCCGGTCACATTATAATGATACTGGGCTGACCAGACCTAGAACTATCCTCTTTATGCTAAGCCCCACAAACTAGATCTTACTCATCAGAAGGAAGAGGTGGATAATCCTCCGTATTCATATATTCAATAATCCCGCATTTTCGGAACTATTTTCATTAAAATGAATTAACACTTTCAATTCAAATCAGGTTTAAAGTTTGAAGGGGTCCTCCATGGTTGAGTGATCTAATGCGCCGTCTCAAGATCACTTACCTCTCACTGCTAAGGTGGTAGGTTTGAGTCCCGCTCACTCCGAATCTTCATGTGAGAAAGTTCATCAGATTGATTGATTGATTGAATATTTAGCGTCATTTTTATGCCATCGAGGGCTAACAGACGATCAGTTGACCTAACCACTGTTTCCTGGGATTAACCAGTACTCGAGCACACCCCGTCTCCGCAAGAAACTGATAACTTTCCCACTTGAATCAGTGGTGAGAGACGAATGATAATGAGACACAATGTCATATATCAATCATCACGGAGACTGTTCATCAGTTACTTGTGGAAGGACGGTGTTTCTACTCAGTCTGACTCAGTCTGCGGGGTTCCTCCACCAGGACATGCCATATATAACCTGAAATGCGTTAAAAAATGGTGTAAAACCCCATTAAAAAAAAAAAAAATTAAGTTTGAAACAAACATCCACACTTGACAAAATATTGACAGATGGTACAAGTGACATTGTTGACATCATTAAAGAGGGTACACCTGAAACTACCTCATCCCACAGTTAAAAATATAAACAATTATTTTAGAATGAAATTATAAATGAAACGTTTAAAAGATATGAGAACGATGAGTATGTAATAATAAAGACAGGATCAAATCAACAAATCATTCAAAAACTGAAAGAATTATTCATTCATATATTTACTTGTAAAGGATTTCACCCTTAGAGATCAAAGGGGGAGGTAGATCAAACATAAAGTAAAGAATGAGAACTGTCGAAAATCATTCTAATCTTGCTGATTAGCATAAAAGTTGCTCAATTATACATTTAAAGGCCAATCAAGACTGAAAAATTAGTGATAAGGAACCAATTAGTACATTGATATTCATCAAATTGGTCAAACGTCTAACTAAACTGAAAAAGACTTTTCATTTGAAGAAAATAGTAAAAATATAACCTTGTATTTATTTATGCTATTCATATATTAAAAAAAAAACATGTTTATTTTATATTAATAAAATTAAACATTATAGAAAATAATGAAATGAGTAGGACAAGCTAGTATGTTTTTGAACTGGCACATGATTGTAGTAGCGTAAATGAATGGGTTTTAACATCAATTTCAACACATTTCAGGCTACATCCAGTTTAACTGGTGGAGAAAGAACTCAGAATGAATCTGAATCCTTCCGCAAGTAACTGGCAAACTTTCTAATGTAAAGATTTTGAAGCGAGAGGTGTTTGAACCTACGATTTCAGTGGTGAGAGGTTAGTTATCTTGAGATGAAGCCTTACACCACTCGGCCATGGAGGACCGTAGTCACTATTCAATATCGAGTTATGGTTCTTTGCTATGCACTTTCACTCCATGTTACAAGTCACATCGGATTCCATTCCATATTTTTGAAAATATGCTCTGGAAAGGCAAAATAACCCAAAATTAAGAAAAGTTTGAGGCATGAAGTACATCAGAGATGACCCATCTCTTGACGATCTCTGTTGCCTTTAGACGGTGGTGGGTTCATTGCCCGAGAGGCCACCATAGCAAAATGAGCTAAAATGGTGCTGAATATTGACTAAAAGGGGGGCACTGATGAACAGAAGGATTGAAATGATTCACATATACATAAACAGTGAATGAGAACAAATAAAAGAATGAAAAAAAAAACAAGCAAGAGGGCCATGATGGACAAAACTGGCTCAACTGATGCAGAAAATGCTTGTTTTGTTTCATGGATACCAGAGTGTAAACAACCTAAAGACTGACAGATGGTTGAAGAACTGACTATGAAAACACAATGATTATAAAGTATTACCCATTTGCTAAGGTGAGTTAAAAAATAACTGAATGCATGAATGCATGAATGAATGGAATACAGACAAATGGATTGATGAATGAATGAATGAATGAATGAATATTACTACCACACTATTAAAGCTACATACTTACATACAATCCTCACTGACAGAGGAGGAAGCATATAAAAAACAAGGCACATACAATTACACACAAGATTAATAAAGAAAGTGAGCATAATTTATGACAATATCAAGAAGACAATAACAATGGTTCATATCACACAAGAGAAATCTGCAGAATCAAATGTGTCACCTATATCGCATTATTATAAAGACTGTGTAGATGTCAAGTCAAGGCTAGACAAATATAACATCAAACAGAGATGCATTACCATATGTAGATGTCAAGTCAAGGCTAGACAAATATAACATCAAACAGAGATGCAATACCATATGTAGATGTCAAGTCAAGGCTAGACAAATATAACATCAAACAGAGATGCAATACCATATGTAGATGTCAAGTCAAGGCTAGACAAATATAACATCAAACAGAGATGCAATAGCATATGTAGATATCAAGTCAAGGCTAGACAAATAAAACATCAACAGAGATGCAATACTATATGCAGATTTCAAGTCAAGGCTAGACAAATATAACATCAAACAGAGATGCAATACCATATGCAGATGTCAAGTCAGGGCTAGACAAATATAACATCAAACAGAGATGCAATACCATATGCAGATGTCAAGTCAGGGCTAGACAAATATAACATCAAACAGAGATGCAATACCATATGTAGATTTCAAGTCAGGGCTAGACAAATATAACATCAAACAGAGATGCAATAACATATGCAGATGTCAAGTCAGGGCTAGACAAATATAACATCAAACAGAGATGCAATACCATATGCAGATGTCAAGTCAAGGCTAGACAAATATAACATGAAACAGAGATGCAATAACATATGTAGATGTCAAGTCAAGTCTAGACAAATATAACATCAAACAGAGATGCAATAACATATGTAGATTTCAAGTCAAGGCTAGACAAATATAACATGAAACAGTGATGCAATACCATATGTAGATGTCAAGTCAAGGCTAGACAAATAAAACATCAAACAGAGATGCAATACCATATGTAGATGTCAAGTCAAGGCTAGACAAATATAACATCAAACAGAGATGCAATACCATAATGTAGATGTCAAGTCAAGGCTAGACAAATATAACATCAAACAGAGATGCAATACCATATGTAGATTTCAAGTCAAGGCTAGACAAATAAAACATCAAAAAGAGATGTAATACCAGAAAAGTAACACATATGTGTTTTTTTTTCTTTGAAAAAGCGAGACAAAAATAGAGGTAATTAAATGTTCAAAAAAGATTTTATTGTGTTTCAGAAAATCGCATTAGCCAAGACAAAAAAGCAAATCATTCATTATGGACAGACTTATTTCTTTCCAATTTGTTAATTTATTGATGGAGACACTGTAAACCAAATAATGATGTCATTCTATTATATTGTTAGAATTTTCCTGTACAGGTAACTATTATTGTTTGTATTGCAACTAGGTACAAATTGAGAGTCTGTTAAAAGTCACCAATATGATAAATTCTATCTAAAAATAGGATGACATAGTTTCACAATAGCCTATTGGATTTATAATGACTGATTACAAACAATATGGATGTGAACTAAATGTATAAATGTGTAAACTGAAACAGGTTAATATTGAACTTGAAATTGATTGTCACAGATATAGATTTAGTATTGCAAGGCCGATTAGCTCAGTCGGTTATGCATCTGACTATCAATCCAGGGGTTGTGAGTTTAAGTCCCCCACCCAGCAACAATCTCCGTGATGATTGATATACGACATTTTGTCTCATCATCATTCGTCTCTCACCACTGATTCAAGTGGGAAAGTTATCAGTTACTTATGAAGATGGGGTGTGCTTGAGTACTGGTTAATCCCAGGAAACAGCGGTTAGGTTAACTAATGGTCTGTTAGCCCTCAATGGCATAAAAATGACATTAAATATTCAATCAATCAATCAATAGTATTGTAAGGCACTTGATTGGACAAATTCTGATGGATCATCAATGGTTTACTATGGATAAAAACAATGTAGATTCTCACCTACTTGTCCTTCTCACAAGTCACCACTTAATTGCCATGCCACCCATATGTATCTTGCCTCCACTCAATTGCCATGCCACCCAAATGTATCTTGCCTCCACTCAATTGCCATGCCACCCATATGTATCTTGCCTCCACTCAATTGCCATGCCTACCATATGTATCTTGCCATCATTCAATTGCCATGCCACCCATATGTATCTTGCCTCCACTCAATTGCCATGCCACCCATATGTATCTTGCCACCACTCAATTGCCATGCCACCCATATGTATCTTGCCATCACTCAACTGCCATACCATCCATATGTATCTTGCCTCCACTCAATAACCATGTCACCCATATGTATCTTGCCTCCACTCAATTGCCATGCCACCCATATGTATCTTGCCTCCACTCAATTGCCATGCCACCCATATGTATCTTGCCACCATTCAATTGCCATGCCACCCATATATATCTTGCCATCACTCAACTGCTATACCACCCATATGTATCTTGCTTCCACTTAATTGCCATGCCACCCATTTGTATCTTGCCTCCACTTAACTGCCATGCCACTGATTTGTATCTTGCTTCCACTTAATTGCCATGCCACCCATATGTATCTTGCCACCATTCAATTGCCATGCCACCCATAGGTATCTTGCCACCACTCAATTACTGAGTTTCAACAGTACATAAGTACCACTGAGTTTCAACAGTACATAACTATCACTGAGTTTCAACAGTACATAACAATCACTGAGTTTCAACAGTACATAACTGTTACTGAGTTTCAACAGTACATAACAATCACTGAGTTTCAACAGTACATAACTATTACTGAGTTTCAACAGTACATAACTATCACTGAGTTTCAACAGTTCATAACTATCACTGAGTTTCAACAGTACATAACTATTACTGAGTTTCAACAGTACATAACTATTACTGAGTTTCAACAGTTCATAACTATCACTGAGTTTCAACAGTACATAACTATTACTGAGTTTCAACAGTACATAACTATCACTGAGTTTCAACAGTACATAACTATTACTGAGTTTCAACAGTACATAACTATTACTGAGTTTCAACAGTACATAACTATCACTGAGTTTCAACAGTACATAACTATTACTGAGTTTCAACAGTACATAACTATCACTGAGTTTCAACACTACATAACTATTACTGAGTTTCAACAGTACATAACTATCACTGAGTTTCAACAGTACATAACTGTTACTGAGTTTCAACAGTATATAACTATCATTTTTGATGAAAACGAGTTACTGTATGGAAAACAGGAATTAGTGACAAAGTTAAACAAAAACTGTTTAGACTGTTGGACCCTTCTACAGTAGTATACAACCAAAGTTTCTTATTTTCTATATTTGTGCCTTTCTTAAATATAGCATCGTGTGTTTGATGTTCATAGTTTTGGTGATTCAGAGGTGATGTCCCCAGTCGACCAGCCAATTTGTTTAATTTATTGCAGGGAACCGCGACCTGGGCAACAATAGTTTGCATGTGAATCCAGTATACATCAAATCCACAGTGATAGGAAAATTACAGTTTAACAATTGAAAAGCTATAAACATGGGGAACCAATTTCCAGACCGGCATTCTTAAAATAAATGAAAATTCTTTATTGTTACGTTTTGGGAAATTCGCCGCTGTAGGGGACTCCTAATTGACATTTATAAAAGGATTAAAAAAAAAATTGCCGCTTAATTTGTCAAATAATGAAAACCTGTAATTTGGAAAGACAGTGAAAACATAAAAAACAGAAACTTAAATAAAAGATAAACAAAAACTGTTTTCAATAAGGAAACATTAAAGACAACATATTATTACAAACCTATTCATGCAAAAAAAAAAATATTCAAAGGTACATCTTATTAATTATTATCAAATTGTACTTAAAAAACATACACAAACACGTTAACTTTGAACAAGAACTTATATAGATGGATAGGAAATTTGATTCTGGGACCTTACTAAAGGTTGATAAAATGGCATGCAAAGGATTAATTAATTAGCAATTAACCATACAGAATTCACAGGCACCTGTACACAAAATGGAAGTTTGTAAGATGTTTTATAAAGTTTTGATTTGTTGAGAATTTCGTTTTGCAAAGTCTCATTATATGCATTTATATATATATAATATATATATATATATCTACATGATACTATGAAATTAGAATAGCCCAGTATGTATTCAATCTTATATTGCAGTTTCAATTTTGTAAAAAGGTCCAACGCTTGTCAATGGTTGAAGGGCATCATAGCTCACATTCTTGGACAAAAAGTGTAACACCACATTTTTCTTTTTTATCAGTTTTTATCTGCATGTGAGATTAGGTTAAAACAAAATACTTTACTTGTATTTTCAAAACTAGCATGACCACGCTAGTTTTGCGACCACACTAGCTACCGGTAGTTTTATTACAAGGTTTATATACTCTTAAGTTTTGAATAGTAAGTAAAACTCAAAGTGTCCCTTTAAAACACAATTGTTTTTTCTAAAATTGTTACCTCAAGTTACTAAATCATAAAACAGTCTTCCCCCACCCCAAGACAAAAAATAGTATATTATTTGATATTTTACTCTTTATTAATTTTAGCTAATTTCCTATTTTTTCGGCTTATGCCTTGTAAGCCAAACAAATTGAAAACACAAACTAAAACAGACATTGGGATTTATATATCATTCATTTGTTTATAATTTACTTTAGTTTATACTTATTTATTTTAGCTCGATTGCAAAATAAGCGGAAAGCTTAAATAAATCTGAAATCCATTTCTTCAGTAGCACCAATACTGAGTGTTGTTTGTGCGGAGGTCATCAGTTCAAGCCGGGGATAAATCCCTATATATCTATCATCATCATAAGTTTGGTTATTTTTTCAAAGAAAAAAAGGAGCTTAAACCGGTTTTCCAAGTCAATTGTTAAATATATTCAGCAATATTAGCATACAGAACCAAGTCAACAAAATGCTGGTAGCTAGCTAATTACTTGCTTGTTGCTGCCAGTCCATGAAAAATGATTATTTTTCCTTTTTACTGAAATAATTACTGAATGTTTACCGACCTGTCACATGGTAAAATTAACAAGTTTTGCAAGCTTGTTTCAGGGTATTATGTAAACACAGAGCTCAGGGAATAAAAACAAAACTCCCAGTAGCAGAATGTATGAATTCCGAATTCCTGATCATGTATGTACAACAGAACAAAGAGTTTCATCAGTGATACCAACCAGTGAGAACTTGCAGTCTGATAATATCTACTGTTTTAATTGGCTGACAGATCTAGGGTACAATAATTCTGTTTAATGACCTGACCTGTATGCACCACACTGCTCAAATCCTTTCCAAAGTTTCTCTAAGTATGAGTTGTGGTACTGACACATGTATGATCTGTGGTATTGACAAATATATGAGCTGTGGTACTGACACATGTATGATCTGTGGTACTGACAATTGTATGATCTGTGGTATTGACAAATGTATGATCTGTGATATTGACAAATGTATGAGCTGTGGTATTGACAAATGTATGAGCTATGGTACTGACACATGTATGAACTGTGGTGCTGACAAATGTATAATCTGTGGTATTGACAAATGTATGAGCTGTGGTATTGACACACATATGAGCTGTGATACTGACACATGTATGATCTTTGATATTGACAAATATATGAGCTGTGGTATTGACACACATATGAGCTGTGATACTGCCACATGTATGATCTTTGATATTGACAAATATATGACCTGTGGTATTGAAAAATATATGAGCTGTGGAACTGACACATGTATGATCTGTGGTATTGACAAATATATGAGCTGTGGTATTGACACATGTATGAGCTGTGATACTGACATATGTATGACCTGTGGTATTGACAAATATATGAGCTGTGGTATTGACAAATGTATGAGATGTGGTAATGACACATGTATGATCCGTAGTATTGACAAATATATGAGCTGTGGTACTGACACATGTATGAGCTGTGAAACTGACACATATATGAGCTTGGTATTGACCAATATATATATATATATATATATATATATATATATATATATATATATATATATATATATGAGCTGTGGTACTGACACATGTATGAGCTGTGGTATTGACCACTATATTGAGATATATATATTATGAGTTGTGATACTGACACAAATATATGAGCTGTAGTATTGACACATGTATTATCTGTGTTATTGAAAAATATATGAGCTGTGGTACCGACACATGTATGAGCTGTGAAACTGACACATATATGAGCTGTGATATAGACCAATATATTGATATATATATATATATATATATGAGCTGTGGTACTGACACATGTATGAGCTGTGGTATTGACCAATATATTGAGATATATATATATTATGAGTTTTGATACTGACACATATATGAGCTGTAGTATTGACACATGTATTATCTGTGGTATTGACAAATATATAAGCTGTGGTACTGACACATGTATGATCTGTGGTACTGACAAATATATGAGCTGTGGTACTGACACATGCATGATATGTGGTACTGCCAAATGTATGATCTGTGGTATTGACAAATGTATGATCTGTGGTATTGACACATATATGAGCTATGGTACTGACACATGTATGAGCTGTGGTATTGACAAATATATGGGCTGCTGTATTGAGACATGTATGAGCTATGGTACTGACACATGTACAAACAGTGGTATTGACAAATGTATGATTTGGTGTATTGACAAATGTATGATCAGTGGTATTGATACGTGTGAGCTATAGTACTGACACATGTATGAGCTATGAAACTTGCAAATATATGAGCTGTGGTACTGACATGTATATGAGAAGTGGTACTGATAAGTATATATGAACTGTGTTAACATATATATGAGCTGCAATACTGACACATATATGAGCTGTGGTACTGACCAATATATTGAAATTCATATGAGCTGTGAAACTGACACATATATGAGCTGTGGTACTGACCAATATATGAGCTATTGTACTGAAATATATTTAGATATATATGAGCTGTGATAATGACATATATATGAACTGTGGTACTGACCAATATATTGAGATATATTAGCTGTGATACTGATACATACATGAGCTGTGGTACTGACCAATATATTGAGATATATATGAGCTGTGATACTGACACATACATGAGCTGTGGTACTGACCAATATTTTGAGATATATATGAGCTGTAATACTGACACATACATGAGCTGTGGTACTGACCAATATTTTGATATATATATGAGCTGTGGTACTGACACATATAGGAGCTATGGTACTGACCAATATATAGAGATATATATGACCAGTTATACTGACACATATATGAGCTGTAGTACTGACCAATATATTGAGATATATATAATTATATGAGCTGTGATAATGACACATATGAGCTGTGGTACTGACCAATACATTGAGATATATATGAGCTATGAAACTGACACATATATGAGCTGTAGTACAGACCGATATATTGAGATATATATCAGCTGTGATACTGACACATATGAGCTGTGGTGCAGACCAATACATTGAGATATATGTGAGCTATGATACTGACACATATATGAGCGGTAGTAGTGACCAATATATTGAGATATATATGAGCTGTGATACTGACACATATATGAGCTGTGATATTTACACATATATTATATGTGGTACTGACCAATATATGAGCTGTGGTAGTTACCAATATATATGAACTGTGGTATTGACCAATAACTGACAAATATAATATGTACCACAGAGTTGACCAAAACAAGATTTATATGAAAACTATGATGTTTGGGGATTTTATTGCAAATAAGCAAACAATATGAAAGATGTGATATTGACAATCAACTGTCCAATATATAAGTTGTAAGAAATGTATAAAAGCAGATATTTTACAAGCAGCACTTAAATTATTGTATGAAGCTTTATATTGTGTAATGTATGTCTAAAACAGCAGCACTAAATATGAAGTGTACTATACAATAATTTTGTTATACTGGTCAATGTCAACTGTGATATGACTTGTCAAAATAATTATGAGCTGTGATATTGGTTAAACCAGAAGCTGTAATATTGGACAATATATCATTGTATGTGGGCAAAGTACATGAACTGCTTGTCAACATAGGAGCTGTGATACAATATATGGTTAATATGATAAATTGAGTTGTGATATTTATCAATATATAAGCTGCAACATCGGCAGTACAGTATATGAGCTGTGATACTTGTCAATATATGAATGTATTGACAGTATATGAGCTGTGATACTTGTCAATGACATATTGGCATTATATGAGCTGTGATACTTGTCAATATATGAATGTACTGGTATTATATGACCTGTTATACTTGTCAATATGACATATGGGCATTATATGAGCTGTGATACTTGTCAATATATGAACATATGGCCATTATATGAGCTACGATACATCACATTTTGTGCATCAGTGATTGTTTATTGCTTGGAAGGATGACCTTGTGAAATATTATACAGTATATTTCATTCTGTAAGGGACTCATATACCCTATTTGTTTTAAAAACAATCAAGAAAGGAGTGGAATATTCTATTCAATAAGAGTATGTAATAAAAAAATGCCTGTACAGTTATTGTAGCTTGTACACCTGTACAAAGGTCAAAGAAGTCATCCAAGTTCTTTTTAATTAGCATCAGCATAAATAATTACATATGCATGGTTTACACAACTATATACATCATTACACCCCTAGCAATGACTGCAAACTTGTTCATCTCTTCATCAGTCTTGTAAACTTATTACTGAGACAGAATTCTATAGGTGCTGTCCACCACACTGTATAATCAAGCTGCAGACATATGGTACGATACCCACCCTGACCACAGTATATAGACACTGGGTTGATCTTGTAGACTTATTACTGAGACAGAATTCTATAGGTGCTGTCCACCACACTGTAAAATCAAGCTGCAGACACATGGTATGATAACCAATGAATGAATGTATACAAGTGTTACAGAATTAATTAGTGTACATAACTGTAACAGAATTTACTGTATAAAACTGTAACATAATGAATCAATTAATGTATATAATTGTTACAGAATTCACTGCACAAAACTGTAACATAATGAATGAATTAATGTATATAATGGTAACAGAATTTACTGCATAAAACTGTAACATAATTAATGAATTAATGTATATAGTTGTAACAGAATTTACTGTATAAAACTGTAACATAATGAATGAATTAATGTATATACTTGTAACAGAACTAACTGTATAACCCTATAACATAATGAATGAATTAATGTATATAATTGTAACAGAATTTACTGTATAAAACTGTAACATAATGAATGCATTTATGTATATAACTATAACAGAATTAACAGCATAAAACTGTTACATAATGAATTAAATTTATATTACTGTAACAGAATTAAATGTATATAATTGTAACAGAAAATTAAATGTTTGTAACTGTAACAGAAGAATTAACTGTATATAACTGTAACATAAAACCAAATGTTTGTAACTGTAACAGAAGAATTAACTGTATATAACTGTAACAGAAAAATAAATGTATATAACTGTAACAGAAGAATTAACTGTATATAACTGTAACAGAAGAATTAACTGTATATAACTGTAACAGAAGAATTAACTGTTTATAACTGTAACAGAAGAATTAACTGTATATAACTGTAACAGAAGAATTAACTGTATATAACTGTAACAGAAGAATTAACTGTATATAACTGTAACAGAAAAATAAATGTATATAACTGTAACAAAAGAATTGATTGTATACAACTGTAACAGAAAAAATAAATGTTTGTAACTGTAACAGGAAAATAAATGTTTAACAGAATGAATTAAATGTAAATGACTGTAACAGAAAAATTAAATGTAATGTATAAATGTATGTAACTGTAATAGAATTTTTTAAATGTATATAACTATTACACACAATTTTTACATAAACACTTTTGTATATATGTGTATTTTGACACAGTACATAATATTTACACACATTTTTACGAATAAACACTTTTGTATATATGTGTATTGTGACACAGTACATTATATTTACACACAATTTTTATGTATAAACACTTTGGTATATATGTGTATTTTGACACAGTACATTTTATTTACACACAATTTTTATGTATAAACACTTTTGTATATATGTGTATTGTGACACAATATATAATATTTACACACAATATTTACGTATAAACACTTTTGTTTATATGTGCATTGTGACAAAGTACATTATATTTACACACAATGTTTGCATATAAACACTTTTGTTTATATGTGTATTTTGACACAGTACATTATATTTACACACAATTTTCTATGTATAAACACTTTTGTATTTATGTGTATTGTGACACAGTACATTATATTTACACACAATTTTTATGTATAAACATTTTTGTATATATGTGTATTTTGACACAGTACATTATATTTACACACAATTTTTACGTATAAACACTCTTGGTATATATGTGTATTGTGACACAATACATTATATTTACACATAATATTTACGTATAAACACTTTTGTATATATGTGTATTGTGACACAGTATATCATATTTAGACACAGTTTTTGCGTATAAATACTTTTGTATATATGTGTATTGTGACACAGTACATAATATTTAGACACATATTTATGTATAAACACTTTTGTATATATGTGTATTGTGACACAGTACATAATATTTAGACACATATTTACGTATAAACACTTTTGTATATATGTGTATTGTGACATAGTACATAATATGTACACACAATATTTAAGTATAAACACTTTTGTATATATGTGTATTGTGACACAGTACATTATATTTACACACAATATTTAAGTATAAACACTTTTGTATATATGTGTATTGTGACATAGTACATTATATTTACACACAATATTTAAGTATAAACACTTTTGTATATATGTGTATTGTGACACAGTACATTATATTTACACACAATATTTGAGTATAAACACTTTTGTATATATGTGTATTTTGACATAGTACATTATATCTACACACAATATTTAAGTATCAACACTTTTGTATATATGTGTATTTGTGACATAGGACATTATATTTACACACAATATTTACATATAAACACTTTTGTTTATATGTGTTTTTGTGAGATAGTATATTATATTTACACACTATATTTACGTAAAATAGTTTTGTATATATGTGTATTTGTGACATAGGACATTATATTTACACACAATATTTACATATACACACTTTTGTTTATATGTGTTTTTGTGAGATAGTATATTATATTTACACACTTTATTTACGTAAAATAGTTTTGTATATATATATGTGTATTTGTGAAATAATATAAGGTTATTTTACAGTGTTTTGTACAATATGGGAATATATTGTATGAGTGCATTTTGTGGTGAAAACCATACTGGAGGAGATGCAGTAAAAAGAAATTTAACAAAAGAGTAAAGAAAAATCAAGATCATTTTAAATAAATAAACCGTGTGTTCAAAACGGCAGACAAATCGCGGATTCAACATCATTGTCATGCAGAACATTTTGTCAGTTGTTTGTTTTTATCGTTGAAATTTCCTTTTTTTTTTAAGACGCCATCTTTAATTTCGAACTGTACAATATAAAAGTTATTGGATCCAATAAACTTCTATATATTGTATGGTCACATGGTAACATCTGGAGAAGGTGACAGGTATAGAGTAATATATGGATTTCATAACAATATGCACGAGTGCAATATATTCCCATATTGTACAACACACTGTAAAATAATCTTTTTATTTTATACCTCAATCTGAAAGAACATCATTAAAAGAGGAAAGAAAAATCAAGTAAATAATCTGCAAATTCAAAGCGGTGGAGGAAGTTGCAGTGATAGATATTTTTTCAAGGTCATCGTCATGTGGAATTTTTTGTCGGTTGTTTGTTTTTATCGTTGAAATTTCTACTAAATTTATATCCTTTTTAATAAACTTTTACATATTTACAGTCATGTGGTAACATCTGGGGTAGCTGATTGGCTATACATGTACAAGTATAGAATAATGTATTACATTTACATGCTAAATTTATGTATAAACAGTTTTGCATATGTGTATATTTGTGAGATAGAACATTATATTTACACGCTATATTTATGTATAAACAGTTTTGTATATGTATGTATATTTGTGAGATAGACCATTATATTTACACGCTATATTTATGTATAAAAAGTTTTGTATATATATATATATATATATATGTATATTTGTGAGATAGAACATTATATTTACATGCTATATTTATGTATAAACAGTTTTGTATATGTATGTATATTTGTGAGATATAACATTATATTTACACGCTATATTTATGTATAAACAGTTTTGTATATATATATGTATATTTGTGAGATAGAACATTATATTTACACGCTATATTTATGTATAAACAGTTTTGTATATATATGTATATTTGTGAGATAGAACATTATATTTACACACTATATTTATGTATAAACAGTTTTGTATATATATATGTATATTTGTGAGATAGAACATTATATTTACACGCTATATTTATGTGTAAACAGTTTTGTATATACACATGTTTGTGAGATAGTACATTATATTTACACACAATATCCATGTTAAACAGTTTTGTATATATATAAGTTTGTGAGATAGTACATTATATTTACCCACAATATCCATGTTAAACAGTTTTGTATATATATATATATATATATATATATATATATATATATATATATATATATATATATATATATATATATATATATATATATGTTTGTGAGATAGTACATTATATTTACACACAATATCCATGTTAAACAGTTTTGTATATATATATGTTTGTGAGATAGTACATTATATTTACCCACAATATCTATGTTAAACAGTTTTGTATATATGTGTATAAAACATTTTGATTAATATCATAGAGATTAAGTAAAGTGTAAAACGTTGAATGAGAAAGCCCTTCCTTCTTACTTTGCAATATCCTACAATTAAATGTCATCATCATCATCATCATACATGACGCACATTCTAATAGAGTAATTAAAAATATATAAATATACTCTTATTAGCCCACGTGTAATATCCTAAATTTATTCTACCATTAAATTAATATCTTTGAAAGGTTCATTAGTTTTTTTCAAAGGAACAAATCATTATTAGTGTCCACAACAAAGGTCAACCTACCTAACGTCCTTTGGGCTCATGTGTCAGATATATCCTTTGGGAATTTTTGTTTTAAACAACAGTCAATCCTTGCTTTTGAGGAATTTGAATTTGTTTTATACATCCATTACACTGCATATGAAACAGACCACATTAAGGGGCGAAAAAATCCGTCAAACTGAATAGGTGAGAAGTTTTATTTCATGACTTGGAACCACGCAGAATCCTCAAAATAACAAAAGCTCTCCGAAATATTGTGTCTAGATGAGAAACTGTTTTATCATGCAGCTAGATCCCACTTCTGTATTTCATACCGCTTGAAGGATCAAATTCAACAACAAGATCTCTCCATTGGCTAAAACTTCCCAGTTTTGAAACTCAACTCCTGGCACGATATGCATTTGAGACAAAACTTGAAAAGGTTCAACTGCGAATATCAACAAAAAGGTCAAACTCAGATCTCATTAAATCACCCGTATTTGAATAGCCAAACTTAGCAAGCCAATCAATGAATCAGATTGAGAACAAAATAAAACATTTTATCAATGACGATTTGTCGTAAAAGGTCACTGAAATAAAGAAGTTCATAAAAGGGTTATTTCGATAATGAAAAGATCCACAAGAAACAAATACTTGAAGACGAACATCAAAGAAAGGAAGCTAGGAAGTTGTACAAATAGAAATTATTCGCTTTTGTTGGAGACATTTTTATTTCTGTTCTCCTGTAACTGATCCCCTCTCCACAGTAGATACCCTGTGGGAAGAGTTGTAAAATAAAACGGACAATGTAGATAAGACTCAGAATAGTGCATTCAGACCTCTGTTTCACCAACATATTTTAAGTATATACTTAAATACTTAATAGCTTAATAAACTCTATGAAAAGCAGCTAGATGAATATGATTTTAGACTGGTTCCAGTAAAAATGCAAATGGTTTCTTTGATATTGATTACAGAATAAATAAATATCCTGTCAAAATTGAGTTAGGTTTTTAAGTATTTAAGTTAGATATTGGTGAAACAGAAGCTAGATTGTGTTAATTATGTATTTATTTGTATGATATTTTGTGCCAGTTTTCAACAGTATTTACAGTTATTTTACAGTGGTCAATGCACCTAGTTATCATTCCTCTGGGTTCTACATGATGATTAAACAATACTAGACGTACCCTATCTCTACAAGTCACTGACTACTTCCCTACATATTCAGAGGTGGGAGATTCATGGTCATGGAACAGACCAATCACCATGGAGACTGTGCCTGGGCGGGATTCAAACTAATGACCATTGGATTGACAGTCAGATATGTTAACCTCCAAGCTATCTACGCCCAATTTAATTGTATTTGTATAATCATAAAATGGAAAACAATGCATTTACCAAAGACGTATATGTAGGTTATTATGTTGTTTGTTTTAAATTGTGATTGAATAAAAAAGATAATTAGTCTGGCTAAAATGATTCCTGTACATATGTATTAAGTGGTCACCAGAATTATTTTATTTAATTTTTTTTGACTGGGCACTTGTACCAATTAATATTTTATAACTACAATGGTATGAAATAAGACAATACTTGATACTGGAATATACAGGCAAAAATAACCAAAAAATCATTTTTTAATATCCTTTCTCATTGAAATATCAATATTCACCTGAAATAAACAGATTTTTTTAAAATTTTTATTGGTATACATTATAAAATTATAATTAAATCAACATCTTAAATCTTAATGAAAATGAAGATTGTCTTGATCAATATATTATGTTTTTATGAATACATTAAGTCAGTTTACTGTTATATTTAATTTGCTTTTTATGTAAAATGCCATGGAACAGGTGCTTTTAGATTAATATAAATTTATGTATTTTATATTGATTGTGATATGTTTTTATATTGCTTATTTCAAAAATAAAGGTAATATAGAGTAACATAACAAGCATTAGCAGATCTTACTTAACATTCCAACACCATGACCATCAGGATTTAACATTTCCATTATACACTATCATTCTGATAACAAGTTTTAGTGCCTTACAATCTGGATTGATAATTGTTTCAAATACAAATTACCTTGAATTCTGACAGTTTGCAGGTACAGAATTTTGTTTTTGGTGGCTGGTTATTATAAGGGGGAGCATTGTTTTGGGTGAATATGGTAATCACTAAACTGTCATTGTTTTAATACTTTTGTACATAAAAATAACCAATCTTATGTTGTTCACATTATTTTAATATCACAATAAATATTTGAATTAGAGAGTTAATTACCATTTGTACAGTGAAACCTCTGTAGACCGGACATTATATCAACCAGAGTACTCTATCAACTGGATTTGTTTGTGAGTTCATCCCTCCCACACGGCTATGTGTGGTGTCCTTGAGCAAGACACTTTTTCCGCATTTGCTTAGTACTTGTTACACCCAGGGAACTTTGAGCGTGATTTGAATAAGTTGCAATAATTTGTTTCACAATCAAAGTAAAATAAATCAGTTTGCCACCAGTGCTTTTAATCAGTTCCGAGGTTGTCTGGTTTATGGAGGTTACACTGTAGCATGCAAGATTTCAACATGTTATACACTACTATTGTATAAAAAATTTAATATAATGATTTCAAATGTTCATATTTTCATTTTGTTTAATTAATATACGGGCAAATATGTAGCTCTAATGACTATTTTGATTTATGAATTTGATATTTAGTTCAACTCTAATTTCGAATGACAGAACTGTCAATAGAGACACAGGGTACCAGCATAAAATGGTGACAAGGAACCAGTTGAAATAATAATTCCTTGCTCAGCCATTATAATGCACCAATAGTATTTAAACAAGTGTGTTGCTATAGTTATAAACCCATGTGTTTTGCCGAGACTCTTCAGTTCAGAAGTTATCAAGGCTACAGATTTCAAACTATATGTTAATCTGTCGTTTTTGCATATAGAGAATGAATCTGGTGTCCATTTTACAAAATAACTTATGAAAAGATTCAGTCGTAGATGTATAGTAACAAATATGGATAATATTTTTCATAGTCATCCGCATGAATTTACAAATGTATTAATAGAAAATTTACCATTTTCTGAACTTTTCAATCATGTTTGGTTTCACTTGAAGTAATATGTAAAATAAAATGAAAAGTACTTACTTTAAGACCTATTCTTTTTTGTAATGTTTTGTGTTAAATGCAGTCCTGGAATATTTCTTCCTGTAGCACATCATAAAATCACTATAATCACGTTGGTAAGCCGTAAAACCCCAATTTATAAAATTTTTCTAATGAATTAAATTTAAGGACAATATAATTATATATATAACAAAATATTTTAAGTTCAATGAGGATATTTGATCAATGTGATATTTAAAATAAAATAGCGACTACGTCTAACATTCATTCTGTCATCTAACATTTGTCTCTAAATAGACAAGATAATTATTATACATTACAAGATACCTTAATGCATATTTTCACAATATCATGTTAAGAAAAAGTAAAACTGTTTTTATAAATAAAGTAAGTGTCAAAATGACACTGAAACATAATTAAATGTCAACTAAATGTTTACTTGAAATTCAGTAGCAAGTATTGTTAATTGTTTTTTTTTCTAAAATTTTGTATCTGGCTTTATTACCAGGTAAGGCTATTATATGGTACACAGCAGAATTTAATCACAAGCAGAATAAATTATTTTTAAAGTTAAATAATCCAGATAGAAAGGTCAGGATGGACTGGCAGTGAAACAAATATACCTTAAAAGTTTATAAGAGTAAATGATAAGTATATTTTATGTATACGGTTACTTCAGTTATTCACCCGACATTGTATCATCAAAAGTCTGAGGCTCCGTGGCCAAGTGATCTATGGTGCCGTCTCAACATCACTTACCTCTCACCGCTAATGTTGAAGGTTCAAGACCCGCTTTCTCCAAAACCTTTACGTGAGAAAGTTTGCCAGTTACTTGGTTTTACCCAGATTCATTCTCCACTGATAAAACTGGATATGCCATAATAATATATAACCTAAAATGTTAAAATGGCATAAAAACCAATTAAAAAATAAAATAAAAAGAAGTGTCATCAAATAGTACAACCATATACAGCCCCATTACAGTACCTATTTACCTACTGTCACAGTTGCATGAACAAATTTCTACATTTCCTTTCTCAAAATGAAGAGCGGTGAAAAATAATTTGATTTTTCCAGTGGATTGGCTAACTGGACATTGATGGACAAGTGGAAATAGTGGGTTAATGAAACACAAATTTACGCCATCTTCCCTCGGGGCTCCTACATCAATCTTTATTAGCAGGTTTGATGGTGGGAAGGAATACATGTAGGCTTGAATCTAGTCGCAAAGAGACAAGCATTTAATAGGAGAAAATTTGCGGACAGTCGTTGTACAAATAACAGAGAATTAAATCATCAGTTAGAATAATGAGGGGAAAATATAATGATTTTGTGTAAGAAGACGGGTGTTGAAAGGGAATTTTAAAAATTAGGGAGTAAGAAGAATAATGGTTAGTACTTCTCTAAATGAAGATTCACCCAAAGTTAACTAGAGTTTATGAGAAAGAAAATGCACAGACAGCGCAATTTCAAAACCATTGTTGTATATTAGTCCATTATAAATTAATTGCTAGTTTCTCATCCAAATTTTTCTTAAAAAGGTGGTGGGGTGGTGGTGCAGGGAGGATTTTGTTTTTTATTAAAATAAAAAGGGTCAGGGCAGAATGAAAAATAGTAGGCGGGCGGGGATGATAATCTAGCAATTAATTTAATATTGCCTTATTGAAAATTAATATATTAGTGGGAATTTCATTCAATTCATAAATAAATCATAAACACATATCTAAATGTAAACCACTAAAGTGTTTTAATCATTAATAATTTTCAAGGAAAAAAAAATGCTTGTGTTTGTAGTAAAATTACTGTTTAGAATAACAGTATAATTTTGCAGTGTTCAAATGACCGATTTAACACCTAGATTAACTTAGTAATTAAACAGAAACTTAAAATAAGAAATTAATTTATAGAGGGAAGCCAATAACTAAAGAGCACATCTGACGTGCAAATAACATACAGCTATTTGCACACCATTAAAAAACTGATTTTGGTAAAATAATTTATAAACAAATATAAACAAATATATATAATTATACTAAGACTTAGTCGCATGTATAAAAAAATCATATATTGTTGATTTGCTGCTTCCAGCTGACCCACAACAATTCCGCTGGTCAGACTCTATTTATTACTTATTTTTTAAGGTTGCCCTGTATAATGCATTTATTAAACAGTGTTTGTCATATTGTAAAAAGTGAAGTTTTACTGTTACTAAAATTAATGTGACTTAAAAATAAATTTCCTGAAGCTGACATAATTTACACCAAATTATTCCTGGGAAAAGTCTTGCAGCACTTTCTCTGACAATATCACCACCTTGGTTACAAGGATTGCTCAGAGCAAGTGTCAGGGATTTTGTCAACTTATGCCAGGTTGCTTATCAGTCAATGCTAATTAATGTCTGATTAGGTCAAATTGGTGAGCTTCGTGACCCCTATGGTTTTATTAGCAGAATGAGAGCCCCCCTAATGTTCCTTAATTGACATCAACTAGCCCTTGAGCAACTTATAAACATGCATACGAATAATGTCTCAACATGGCTGCATTGGAGATGAGAAAACTAATGTCAATTATTTAGGCTGGACTTTTGATATTGGCAATATCATCAGTGTAAATGACTATTATACAGTTACAGAGAGCATACATGCTATGTTTCTGACTGATATCAAAAT
The DNA here is from genome assembly GCA_029582155.1 of Panopea generosa. Classification (NCBI taxonomy): domain Eukaryota; kingdom Metazoa; phylum Mollusca; class Bivalvia; order Adapedonta; family Hiatellidae; genus Panopea; species Panopea generosa. The sequence continues at coordinate 59,267,183 of CM055901.1, forward strand.
GGACAACACAAACTGTGTCAATTTCGTAGTAAAGTTTTTAGTACATGTATGTAATGTATTAACCTGATATAAAATTGGACTTAAAACATAAGTTGTGTCATTTCATTGTTTCATTTTAAAGTAATAAAATATAGTTGAAATTGATTGAATTATTTTGTTATCTATTATTTTTCTCTGTGGAGGTGGACATTCTTGACATCCCACCATACATAATTTCAGCAATTGTTTCTAGTTGGTTTTAATTGCTTTTCTTCAGTGACAACAATTTTCTAGGTATTAAATCACTCAGCAAGCATTATTCTATTCTATTTCCCTTTTAATATGGTAAAAAAAGTAAATTGTTTTTTTTTAACAAAGTTGATTTTCTAAAACAGAGCATGAAGTGCAGAAGTCTGATGTTTGGTTCCATTTCTGAGAATATAGGTCAAGTCTATTTTTATATTACATACAAAAATATTGGAGGTGTTGCTGACAGGCCTGCTTTCCAGACAAAAAAAAATGATACAGAAAATAATTTTATAATTTATATTATAAACAAATAAGTAGTTGACGACTTTATAAAAATGGAAATAAAAGACTAATGAATATTGCCGAGCATCTATTTCTTATATTTCATCTTTACATTTTATATTTTACCCATTGGATATAATTATCCTATTTTATCAATATGACTGTATTTCAAATATGTTTTTTTGTTGATGACAAAAGCTCACCTTACTTTACACATATTGGACATTTTCCCATTATCTTATTTAATGTACCTCTGGGTTTAAGCCGCATGTTGATCGAAAAAGTTTTGATGTGAAATACAGGTTTTAATTCATTTTAAAGTATTAATGGCACAATTAACAGAGCAATCACCCTGACAGCGACGGTGCTGCTTTCCATGTTTATTATGACAATCCTTTTAAAATCGTATATTTAGTTCTTATATTAAATGCCCCACGCGATCATTAAAACATATTGTTGTTTTAATTTTAATTTTTATTTCGCAATATCATTACATGCTTCAAGTAGCTGATTAAATGCATGCCAAATCTGACAAAACACCAGTTCTCCAATTCCTTGAGCTGATATCAAGAACCCCCTTAAAGTCACCTTTATTTCATCAAATGTGAAAAAAAAAAAATTTAATACATTTTTTATGACTTAAGTCTATTCCACTTAATTTCCATATATTTCCTTCCCATATTAATCTATCAGTCAATGACTGAAATAACACAGCAGTAAGCCAACTTCAGGAACAATCCAAGAAAATAATACCCAATAAATTTTCATGCAGCACTTTTTGAAGCACTTGAAGAAGTTACTGATGTGCAACATATTCAGCAAATAGGGATATAATAGCACAGATTGTGTTACATAGTATTACAAATTTCCTCCTTAAAATGGAGAAAATCAACAGGAGTTGGGGGAAACGGACACAATTTGATAGACTTTTCCTCTAATCCATCCTTGTGTGAATCAATCAAATGCTCTCATACACAGAATTATACACCGGAATATCCCTTAATGAATTTCTTACAAATTTTGAAATTCCAAATTGCTAATAAATTTTGACAGAAATATGGATGCTTGAAGACTAAATCCATCAACAAACTATAAATACCGGCTACATAATACTGAGATGTTTTTCTTTGATTTTTCCATATTTGTCAAGCTGTCACAGCGGACATAAACGAAAATTGAAAACCACTTGTTGAGGCCATAGAAATTAATGTTTTCACTGCATGCCATACACAAATAGATGCTGACAAAGTGAAATGTTACAGGAAATATAATTACAAAGGCAGATTCAATTATGATTTTCAGAGTAAGTGTTATTCAACCCATTGTTTGCTCTGTTTCCATTTTTATAGACCCTTCTATTCGCGATTATTTTTTTACCATTCAGTTATTTCTTTAAGTGGTGAAAAAATGCATTGACCATGGAGCGTACCCGTGTATACTACAAACAAAAGTCAAACACAGTAGAACTAAATGATGAAGTCCCTTGATGAGACTGACATCAATGGGAGGAAATCGCACATTGATCGGGGTTTACAATGTTTCTAAAGACTATTAGGCCATTATAAATTAATTGCTAGATTATCATCCCAATTTTTCTTAGAAGCAAATTCTGTGAATTAATGTCCCCTGTTTTTTTACAAAGTTATTCCTTGGAAACCCCCAAAAATATGATTATTCACAAATTAAAGGGGCATAACTGTAGAACGACAAATGCTACAACCCCTTAAATCAAACTTAGCCTGTGTTTATCATTATAAAAAATGTATTAAAATTTCAAAATATTTGATTCAGCCATTCTTAAGTTTTTGCACGGAAACCAAAAGTGTGACGATATTTCATAAATTAAAGGGGCATAACTCTACAATGCCAAAAGTCACAACTTAAACTTAGCTGTGTTTGTCATTATAAACATTGTATTAAAATTTCAAAAGATTTGATTCAGGCATTCTTAAGTTATTGCATGGAAACGAAAAGTGTAATAGACAGACGAACAGACAGATGGATGGAGCGAGGGACCCAAATTAGTGTCCCGTTTTTCGCAAAGCTGGGGACAAAAAGTGGATGGGGAAGGATTTTATTTTTTATTTAATTTTTTTTCTTCTTTTTGTTTTTTGTTTTGTTTTTAATGAAAAATAAAAAGTGTCTACATGAAAATTAGGGGGGAGGATAGGGATGATAATATAGCAAATAATTTATTATGGCCTTACTGATATGAAAAACCAATAAAAAGTTTAATAAAACACTGCCTTTACAAATACAATTTCAAAATCAATTGTTATATTTTACGAAACCACGGAATGAGATTTTAGGAAACATAGTTTACTTCTGGTAATGTTTTGGAAGAAACACAAGTTAAACAGGGTACCAGCACCATATTAAACAGGGTACCAACATACAAATGTGTGTATAGGACCGATATTATTCCTTATAAAGTATGCCCCTTGAGTCAAAATTAGATCACAGCAAATGGAAAGATTGTTTGAAAAACAGAAAGATGGATGGGCAACTGAAGACTGATGAAGGACCTCGTGGTCTGGGACCATCCCATTAGAAATTATTGTGATAGAAAGCATTTTCTGGTTGATAGTGTTGGTGCACAACTATTTATTAAAAGTAGTTACTGTAATGAAGTCTGATACAAACGTAGTCTGAAATACAAGACTTGGACATAACATATGAAATCAACATATGTCAAACTTGAGACACATTTTATATGCTATTCTAGCATCTGTGAAGTGCAAATTTCGACAGACAGACCGATATTTCTTTGTCGTGGCCTACGCAAGGAAGTGAGAGAAATACAAATTTTGGGTCATCACTCATTTCTTACCAAGACCTCACAGCTCTATCAATCATGCAAATGATGCAAACGAATGAGAAATCTGGAAAGTCAGTGAAACTAAACGAAACTATTCATATCCAATCACTTACACAAGTGTTTCCATCTCCGTCCACAATTTTTCAATTTTCTCAATTAGCAAATAAAATTTTGTAGGCTTTCCAATTGTTAAAACTGGTTTTATGCTCCCAGCGGTTTGAATTGGTAGAAACCAAAACAAAACCGTTTTTCATTTGTTGCTAGCTTACGTCCAAATTTAATTTTGCCGAAGCCTGTCCATTAATGTAATAAGAAGAACAAGTTGGTATCCTGGCAACCACTGTAAACTGATACAATGTGAATAATTCTGAAGCCTTCTGAGTTGACTGCTTTAATGTCAAACTGTTCCCCGGGGAAACCCACTGTCTCCATGCCAGCAAATCGACCAAAATCCATTTAATTTTAACAAATTAAGCTAAAAATGAATTTATGGCATAATGTATAGCAACCTTTATAGTGAATTCCCTATGCAACCCTTGTGCTGTTTGCAATTTATGTATTAGTTGTGGGCTTTCCTTTAAAGACATTTTACAACATATATTTACACTAAAGATACATCAGGCCAGACAGAAAAGTTACAATGTGTCTTTACTTTAAGATATTGCTGACAAAACAGTTAAACTGTGTCTGTTTTACTTCATGGCTGCACAAGGTAAAAATGATAAAATGACACTTTAGTCCAAGAAAGACAGAAAGATAATGATGTGTTTTTGTTCTATAGATGTTCTAGACATAAAAGTTGTAATGAAGTGTCTTCAGTCTATAGATATCCTGAAAGTTATAATATAAAAAACTGTCTTTAGTCTATAGAATGATGTATATGTGATTGTGTCTTTACTCTATAGCTATTTCAGACAGAATAAGTATATACTTTATAGAAATGTAATATTGTGTCTTTACTCTATAGATATTCCAGACAGAATAAGTATATACTCTATAGAAATGTAATATTGTGTCTTTACTCTATAGATATTCCAGACAGAATAAGTATATACTCTATAGAAATGTAATATTGTGTCTTTACTCTATAGATATTCCAGACAGAATAAGTATATACTCTATAGAAATGTAATATTGTGTCTTTACTCTATAGATATTCCAGACAGAATAAGTATATACTCTATAGAAATGTAATATTGTGTCTTTACTCTATAGATATTCCAGACAGAATAAGTATATACTCTATAGAAATGTAATATTGTGTCTTTACTCTATAGATATTCCAGACAGAATAAGTATATACTCTATAGAAATGTAATATTGTGTCTTTACTCTATAGATATTCCAGACAGAATAAGTATATACTCTATAGAAATGTAATATTGTGTCTTTACTCTATAGATATTCCAGACAGAATAAGTATATACTCTATAGAAATGTAATATTGTGTCTTTACTCTATAGATATTCCAGACAGAATAAGTATATACTCTATAGAAATGTAATATTGTGTCTTTACTCTATAGATATTGAGACAGAAAAGTAATAATGTATCTTTACTTTATAGATATTCCAGACAAAATATATACTCTATAGAAATGTAATGTGTCTTTATTCTATAGATACGCCAGACAGAAAAGTAATAATGTGTGTTTACTCTAAAGAATGATGTTCAAGACAGAAAAGTAACAAGGATATTCCAGACAAATTATACCACTTTTTGGATATATACCAGTATTAGCTTGATCAAATGACCCTTTAATGAAAATATCAAGATGAAAAATGTCTTAAAAATGTTTTTCTTGCCATAACAATTATATAGTGAATACTTCATTCTATTTTGTATTATAGTCATCAAAAAAGAAGTAAAAGTAGTAGTACGGCATAATTGTAAGGAAATGCAAGGACAGCAAAAACTGAAATCATTTACGGGAGATGTCGACAACTTCATGGAGTCTATCAGAAGCCTGTACGTCCATTTTTATTAACATTTTAACCTATTTGCCAAATTTGGATTTAATTTAGCGAAATAATGATCTCCACTTTTTATCATGATCAGAGAAAAGCTTTATCTATAATAACAATCCTTCCTAGTGATAAGGACGAATTATTCGCTCAACTTCACATAATTTGGAAAGGGATGGCAGTCTCCATTGAAATGCCGTCTTTGATGAGGACAATAAGTTGTATAAAAAGAACTCTTGTTAATTTGCCATCACTTTTAAATTGATTCAAAATAACCGTACAATAGGTAATTTGCAAAATTGTGAAAGGATAAGATAAATCACTGTGGCGGATATGTCAAAAACCTTCATGACTTTTTCAAATCAATTTACTTATCAAGATATATCGGTGTGATAAAACCTTCATAAACACATTTAGAAAATCAGACGATACCAAAAAAGGGAAAGAAATGAACAGAAAACAGTGCAACTCGATAAAATATGTCAACAAACTGGTGATAATAATTGTGAAGTATTCAATCTATTGTGTACAGGATGGATTAAAAATTTCTCTCTATTGAGCAGACGACAAAAAGGAAAATATTTGCAAAGCGGCTACAGAGGGTGGCAATTAGAGGGGCGACAAAGGGGAATAATGGTTAAATCAATAATTATGATTTATTTAGATATGTTGTACTAACTAATTATCTCTGATCAATATATAACTACCAGATGATCAATGTTATTTAATTTTGTACATTTTAACTCAATAAGCAGCATAGATTCATTAGTAAGAAGATGTTTCTCAACAAAACAGTCATGTTAAAAAAAAAGTAATTTTACAATCATGTTTTAGATTCGCAAGAGAGCAAGATTGAATCGAGAACAAAATCTTCCATACATGTGCTAAATTACAGTTTTCTTTCTTCACCAGTTTATCATCTCATCAGCATACTTTCATAACATAAAAAAATACATTGAAATTGAATGGCAATAGTAAATTTGATGCTGGAGAATTCAATTCCTTCTAATTCACCGCAAATCCACAACAACGATGACATTTGCTGATAAGGGGTATCACAGAACATTCCTGTCAATAATACATGAAACTAAATGCTCATCTACACATTTCCTTAACACCCAGTAAATATTCGACATGCAATTCTTTCAGTTTCTTAATCGTCTACATTTCCTTAAACATTTGCTAAAACCCGGTTTGCATTTCGGATTTGTAAACGTAGCCGTAACTGATCCCTTAAGTAGCCCCACAACATGTTTAAACCTTAACCAAACTGTTCTGAACATGGTGTCGCCCTGTCAGAGCCCAGCGGGGCTCAGCTATGCTCCCCTAACCCCGTCACCTGAAAATAAAGCTCTCTTCAATGATACAGCACCAGTCTATAATTACGGATACAACAGCTTTTATAATCGACAAACGGACCATAACACAGTCTAATGGGGAATCTGCAGGCTGTTGACACAAAGTGTTACCATTATTCATATTCAGATTAGAGATAATAGGATGGGTATAAATACAAAACACCGCGCGGAGATCTTTTATGTTGCCATTACTTTTATAAATGTTGTAACATTTACAGTTTTGGGAGATTTCGAAATTATTTCTCTTTACAAATTAAAGTTTGAATAAATTAAAAGGATTTTTATGCTGAAGTTATTTAGTATTTAATACCCAACTACTTTTTCATCTTAATCGTTTTTGACAGTTGAAAGAGCGCATATGTTTTTTAATCTCAATATTAAAAGTTTATATTAAAAAGTATGATTATGTTAACATGGTAGTGTCAATCAGCCGGTAACCCATGAACTGTTTGGTACAAAATATTTGGACATCTGATAATAGTTAGGCATTATAGTGAAGCAGATTTTTACTAAAATAACAACACAAGATGAAACTGGGAATCCTGATCCCGGTGTCAGTCAAGATTTAAACTCTAGACTGTTATACTTGAACTATTGTGTGGCTGCCTCTCCTGCAGCAGGTTCTGGGTTCAATATTTGGCCCAGTCATATCAGACAGTTGACATGAGTAAGGCGCTTCGTCTAGACAATGTTTAAACTACTGTCTCAAGCAGACACAACCGTAAAGTGACAGAAACACTGGCAAACATTATAACATTAAAATAATCAAGTTTGAATCATGAAACAACAACATAAAAAAATATATCTACAAGTTCACACATTTATTCTAGTGCCAGATGACAAATTGATTAAAAATTACAGCAGGTTCTCTTTGATGAAGTTTTCATATGACAGTGTACTTCAGAAATATCACAATTACAATGATTGTAAACTTATTATCTTGATTTTTTTATCAAATGTTTCATTCAATGATATCATAAATTCCTTGGTTCGAAAAAATCCCAAGACTTGTGAATGGTATAGTACTGAAGCTGTTTTCTCGCAGGGATATTCACTGGAGCGATGACACATTGTAGAAGCCCTACTTTTTGTCAGCCAGTCTGTTATTACCCCTCCCACTGAACAATAAATCTCCCAGTTATACCAGGTATTTCCACCATACCAGGCTACAAACATCCACAACATAGGTGAACAGTTTGTGACAGCAAACAGATTTTTTTATTATTTTGTTAAAACATTTTCTCAAAGCAGTAACAATCTTGAATTCTTTGATAAAGACAGAAAGCAAACATGACCTTGACAGAGACCTATGTAATGAAAACTGAATGTACATATAAGTTTCAAGTGGTTCCATTGAGATTCATATAAGGTCTTTCCTACCAAGTACACCGGATGTAATATATAAACTAATAACACCGGATGTAATATATACTTATATACCAATAACACCGGATGTAATATATAAACTTATATACCAATAACACCGGATGTAATATATAAACTTATATACCAATAACACTGATGTAATATATAAACTTATATACCAATAACAATGGATTTAATATATAAACTTATATACCAATAACACCGGATGTAATATATAAACTTATATACCAATAACACTGGATGTAATATATAAACTTATATACCAAAAACACTGGATGTAATATATAAACTTATATACCAATAACACTGGATGTAATATATAAACTTATATACCAATTACACTGGATGTAATATATAAACTTATATAACAATAACACTGGATGTAGTATATAAACTTATATACCAATAACACCGGATGTAATATATTAACTTATATACCAATAACACTGGAAACTTATATAACAATAACACTGGATGTAATATATAAACTTATATACCAATAACACTGGATGTAATATATAAACTTATATACCAATAACACTGGATTTAATATATAAACTTATATACCAATTACACTGAATGTAATATATTAACTTATATACCAATAACACCGGATGTAATATATAAACTTATATACCAATAACACCAGATGTAATACATAAACTTATAGACCAATAACACCTGATGTAATATATAAACTTATAGACCAATAACACTGGATGTAATATATAAATTTATAGACCAATAACACCAGATGTAATATATAAACTTATAGACCAATAACACTGGATGTAATATATAAACTTATAGACCAATAACACAATATATAATATATAAACTTATAGACCAATAACACCAGATGTAATATATAAACTTATAGACCAGTAACACCGGATACAATATATAAACTTATATACCAATAACACCAGATGTAATATATAAATTTATAGACCAATAACACCGGATATAATATATAAACTTATAAGCTGGGCCAGATAAGCTCAATCCAGACAAGCTCAGTCAGCTACGCTTGGACTGTCAATTCAGGAGTGATGGGTTTGTATCCCAGTCCGCTTAGTCTTCAAGTACTTTGTTCTAAGGACATGAGTCTCCAATCTCTGAATAGATATAGAAGTAGTGGGTGAAGTAGGTCTAGTAACCAGTCTAACTGCCTAACTGTCAGTTAACTGTGTAGCAGATCCTACAAACACTTATTACATGAGATGGCCATCATTATACAACTGAAATACTAGTAAAACCCACACAAACAAATTAACTTATAATGTGTGCAAGCCATTTTGAACTATGTTTTTTCATTTAAAGCATTTTGTACCAATCAGTGTTTAGCAACTTGATTTGAACAAATTTTTAATTTATACATGCTTGAGTCGATCTTATACAGATTATCCATTATCATGGCAGAGCGCAGACATCACAATCCAATCAGTCCCAGGTTACTGTACTGGGACCCTACCATGGCCTAGATGCCGGGTTTATAAGACGAGCAACCTACTAGTACAGTTAATATGTATGGTATGGTCAGAAAATCAAACCAAAAACTTCATAAATTCAAGGACAAAGACCTACTGTGGAAACATGAAGTCCATCTAGCAACATGGTCATTAAACATAAATAAACAAAAGATCTCTTCTTCACACTGGAACAAGGGTTCCGCAAGAATGGTGGAAATTGGAGACAGGATAATGCATTACGGATACTTGGATGGAATAAATTAATAGGTCTAAAATTTGTTTAAAATGTTTAAATCCCCCCACTTTATGAAATTGAGACCTTAAAAGCTACAATGAGATTTGGTCTTCTGGACTTCATTTAAATTGTAAATTTTTTTTTTCTGGAAATAGTATCTTTAAACAAATAATAACAGAAGTCATTAGCACCCAAATCATGACTACTATTTCTTTATAACCACCCCTGAAATATTTATTAAATCATTATAGTTGACATCAAAATTAAGATACAAAAATAATGGCCTATTCAATGACTGGCCACCTTCTCAAATGTTGAATAATTTACAGGTGAAATTTTTATTTTATAAATGATGTAAGTGAAACGTTGATTTTGAAAGCTCATTTTGTTGTCAGAAACATAAAATCCATCCAGTTTATATTTCAACCTAACAATGTAACAAGGTGGTGAAAGAAATAAAAAAAGGTTTTTATTTCACAAATAAAATTCGTGACCACTTACTGAATATTTCACAAGGGATTTCAGGTGACATTTGTTATTAGTTTGAATCAATAAAAATTTATGAATGTTAATATTTTTATCTAGTCCATCCTTAAAAAATAAATTATGCTCCTACCTACTTACCCAAAATTGCACTCAAACTTTTTTTATTGACTTTCAAAGCATTTAATTATGTTTTGCTTCATGATTTCTGTCCATTTTTCTTTAAAATTTCTACACAAAATCAAAATTTAGCAAAAAATTAAAAAATCACTACCTACCTACCAACATGACAAATACTGGGTCAGAGCACAGCAAACAAATATTTTTTGAAGGATGGGCCCTACTTATAGAGCATTTACAAACAAAAAGTAATTATGTAATGAAATACTTAAAAAAGTGGAATTTATTTTCACAGCTTATTTATATGTTGTGTGCTAACATGGCAGCAAGGGAATTTGATATCTGCTTCCAAAGTTTTCAAAATCTAATGAAATAAAAAATAATAATTTGAAAATTTAACAGCTTCTTACAAAGTAGAGATGTTAATATTGTTATGAACATTATTCTTAAAATAATTTGTATTGTTGTTCTACTGTTAAGATAATAAGTGGATAATGTGGTCCATTGGTTGAGCACCAACCAACAATCGGAAAGTTCAATCCTCCACCACGGCTCTGTATGATGTCCTTGAGCAAGACACCTTTTCAACATAGGCTTAGTACTGGTTTTACCAAGAAGGAAATTGAGTATGATTTGTCTGAGTAGTAAGAACTCATAATTGAAGTAAAATAAACTAAGCTAGTTATCATTCATTGATCTCTGGTTACTGGTTGATTGACTGAATATTTAGCAATAATTTTGTGCTATTGAGGGCTAACAGACGATGATTTCAAACTATGCAGTCTTGATCACTCTCAAAATGACCATACGCGACAATGAATACTTTTTATTTCTCAAATTTCATTTTATATGTATATTATGCATGAATCAAACATTTCATTTTAAAAAAAATGTTGCATCAAATAAACAAAAGAACACAATATTATCAATCAAATTAGGAAGGCTTTTTGACTGTTTATTGAAGCCTGGCCATCTGTACTTTCTATACTTTGATTTAAGCAGTAGCTCATGTTCTATAGTTCACATGACCCCCAGAGCTATATAATAAGTCATTGTAGGAGTAGTTTTTCTCTGAATTTTTACAAAACAGTACAACTATTTAAATCAAGTAGAAGAGAGGAATACATGGATCAAAAGATGATCTCACTCACAATTTATCCTATTATTCTTTAACTTGCTCAAAGTATAAAAATAGTAAAACCTCACTGGAACAAACACAGCAATCCTACAAAAAAGACTGCAAATCCTGGAGTACCTTTCAAAAATACTAAACAACACCGGTAATACAAATCATACCAATGTAATATGAATCTAGTGTGTATTTTAATTAATATAATTCATCTTTGAAACATGTTACCAATCTCTACCGCACTCGTACCTTATAATTATGAAATATATTTTATTAATTATGCAATATGAAATACGATCATAACCACTAACTACAATGACAAATATTCAATCAATTCATATTCTTTTTATTAAAAAAAAAATCTCAAAACCAAGTTTCCTCAATGAAATGGACATCAATCAATCAATAAGAAGAAGACAAAGTACCTGTCAGCTGTACTCCATTCATCTCAATATGTTATCTGTAATTATTTCTCCAACAAATTAACATTCAATTAAGTCATCAATTGAAACAAACCATCTTAATTAAAACTATCACTGATTATAATCAATTATCCAGCTCTCCACCAACTTCCAAATCTGCAATCCCCACAAACTCTTCTCTCTTCTATCCACGTGTCCATTTGGGACTAATCTAACTGAATTCTCTGCTTTGGGGTTTAAAAGAAACATTGATGAATTTTCCACGCTCAATAATATATTTTCTGAAGTTAAATTAATCTTTTATTTGCATGTGTAGTACTCGTAGGGACCATCAAAACTCACGAAAAACGCATTACCACACTGTCTTCAATGGATTTCTTAAGATAATTCAATTTCAGTCTCCAATCTAATTAGCATAAACAGTATTAATCTTATCCTACTCATTTAGAAATGTGTTAAGAATTTGTCACATAAAATTCCTCTCAATCACTTAATTCATCTTTCAAAGAACGGTGACAAAAAACATGTAATAATAAGAGCATTCCTCCAGCATTCATCATGACACGGTTTATCAGGGTACTGGCTATTGTAAAATGAACCGTATATGATCATGACATAGTTTATCAGGGTACAGGCTATTGTTAATTGTACCTTACAGCATCATGATAGTTTATCAGGGTACTGGCTATCGTAAAATGAACCGTATAATTATGATCATGACATATTTTATCAGGGTACTGGCTGTTGTAAAGTGAACTATATATGATCATGACATGGTTTATTAGGCTGCTTGCATTTGTAAATTGTACTGCATATTATAATGACATACTTTATCAGGGTACTGGGTGTTGTAGAGTGTATCTTATGTAATAACAATTTATCAGGTTATACCTTTTACCATCATGACACAGGGTATTCACTCTTGTAAAATTCTCATAATTGCAAAGTAAAAGTTTATCAGGGTATCTGCTACTGCAACATGTACCTGATACGTCATCATGATACAGTTTATCAGGGTATCTTTTACTGAAAGTGTACTTTATACGTCATCATGATACAGTTTATCAGGGTATCTGCTACTGCAAAGTGTACCTTATATGCCATCACGATACAGTTTATCAGGGTATCTGCTTCTGCAAAGTGTACCTTATACGTCATCATGATACAGTTTATCAGGGTATCTGCTACTGCAAATTGTACCTTATATGCCATCATGATACAGTTTAACAGGGTATCTGCTACTGCAAAGTGTACCTTATACATCTATGTATCTGCTACTGCAATGTGTACCTTATATGCCATCATGATACAGTTTATCAGGGTATCTGCTACTGTAGTGTACCTTATATGCCATCATGATACAGTTTATCAGGGTATCTGCTACTGCAAAGTGTACCTTATATGCCATCATGATACAGTTTATCAGGGTATCTGCTACTGCAATGTGTACCTTATATGCCATCGAGATACAGTTTATCAGGGTATCTGCTACTGTAGTGTACCTTATATGCCATCACGATACAGTTTATCAGGGTATCTGCTACTGCAATGTGTACCTTATATGCCATCATGATACAGTTTATCAGGGTATCTGCTACTGTAGTGTACCTTATATGCCATCACGATACAGTTTATCAGGGTATCTGCTATTGCAAAGTGTACCTTATATGCCATCATGATACAGTTTATCAGGGTATCTGCTACTGCAATGTGTACCTTATATGCCATCATGATACAATTTATCAGGGTATCTGCTACTGCAAAGTGTACCTTATATGCCATCATGATACAGTTTATCAGGGTATCTGCTACTGCAAAGTGTACCTTATATGCCATCATGATACAGTTTATCAGGGTATCTGCTACTGTAGTGTACCTTATATGCCATCATGATACAGTTTATCAGGGTATCTGCTACTGCAAAGTGTACCTTATACGTCATCATGATACAGTTTATCAGGGTATCTGCTACTGCAAAGTGTACCTTATATGCCATCATGATACAGTTTAAAAGGGTATCTGCTGCTGCAAAGTGTACCTTATACATCATCATGATACAGTTTATCAGGGTACCTCTACTGCAATGTGTTCCTTTACAGTTATCGAAAGGTTTGATTGACTGATTGAATATTTATCGTCATTTTTATGCCATCGAAGACTAACAGATGATCAGTTAACCTAACCACTGTTTCCTGGGATTAACCAGTACTCAAGCACACCCAATCTCTGCAAGTAACTGATAACTTTCCCACTTGAATCAGTGGTGAGAGACGAATGATAATGAGATACAATGTCGTATATCATTCATCACGGAGACCATAAAAAGACCATAACTTCTGTGAAATTGACCGGTGTCAACAAATATCAAACTTGGTCTGTATTTTTTAACTAAACAGCTACACACTAAAAATTATTTAATACATTTTAAGACCCTTTAAGAAGTTATTGATCGGAGATTTGATCTAGGATGTACATACTGACGAATGAACAGATGGACAGATGCGGTAACACTTCATGGCTTTACAATTGTAAAAAACTGTATTGTGATGGCATATAAGGTACACTTTGCAGTAGCAGATACCCTGATAAACTGTATCGTGATGACGTATAAGGTACACTTTGCAGTAGCAGATACCCTGATAAACTGTATTGTGATGGCGTATAAGGTACACTTTGCAGTAGCAGATACCCTGATAAACTGTATCGTGATGACGTATAAGGTACTATTTGCAGTAGCAGATACCCTGATAAACTGTATTGTGATGGCGTATAAGGTACACTTTGCAGTAGCAGATACCCTGATAAACTGTATTGTGATGACGTATAAGGTACACTTTGCAGTAGCAGATACCCTGATAAACTGTATTGTGATGATGTATAAGAAACATGTTGCAGTAGCAGATACCCTGATAAACTGTATTGTGATGGCATATAAGGTACACTTTGCAGTAGCAGATATCCTGATAAACTGTATTGTGATGGCGTATAAGGTACACTTTGCAGTAGCAGATACCCTGATAAACTGTATTGTGATGATGTATAAGGTACACTTTGCAGTAGCAGATACCCTGATAAACTGTATTGTGATGATATAAAAGAAACATGTTGCAGTAGCAGATACCCTGATAAACTGTATTGTGATGGCGTATAAGGTACACTTTGCAGTAGCAGATACCCTGATAAACTGGATTGTGATGACGTATAAGGTACACTTTGCAGTAGCAGATACCCTGATAAACTGTATCGGGATGATGTATAAGAAACATGTTGATGTAGCAGATACCCTGATAAACTGTATTGTGATGGCGTATAAGGTACACTTTGCAGTAGCAGATACCCTGATAAACTGTATTGTGATGGCGTATAAGGTACACTTTGCAGTAGCAGATACCCTGATAAACTGTATTGTGATGGCGTATAAGGTACACTTTGCAGTAGCAGATACCCTAATATAATGTGGGCACATAAAAATTGGTATTGAATTTTTATTATATTTAACTATTACATCCATATTGGTTTGATTATCTTTTGAGAAGAAGATTCTTGCATTGGCAGAAAATCATTATTTTCACAACCATTTCTCAGTGTGAATTATTTCTAAAAATATACTATTGTTTAGAATAAAAAATTGCCCAGATCTATCTCTATTCTTCATTTCACCTGCATCTATACAAAAGACATGACGCCATCCTTCCTGCCATCTATGTAATAATTACCAGTATTCTGTTTTCAATCAAACAAACAATGTAGTTAAGGGTGGATACTACCACTGTGAACGTGTTACACTGACTACTGCCTGTCATTGCACAATGATATTCGAGAAATGTGGCAATTTATAATTAAACAGAACAATGGTTCAACTATAGAGGTGCCAGATTTAGAGATGTGTCTGCTGAAAGAATTTCACATATCTGACATTATGATTTGATCATCTTTTATTGCCAGAGACAACCTCAGCAGTATTGCTTATAGAAAAAGGGATAAAGACTTAGTTTTCTTGAGTAAATAAACAAAGAATGTACATATGGATTAATAAAACAGAATTGTTAAAACAGATGGTCCAGAAATGTTTGCCTTCTGACAGATTATATAACCAATTGTAAAGCCGAGGGTAAAAAGTCAAGAATAAATAAGGATTTTTTTTTAGTAAAGAAAAAGACTGTTTGCTAAATAAACACTTTTGAACAGAGAGAAATACATAACATTAAATAAACACATGTCACATGTGCCAGATTTATTTTTTGTTGTGAGATCATTATATTACCATTCCAAAAAGTAAAAGTTAAAACTTATTTATTTGCATCAGTTGTGAAAAAAATTGTCTTCTGTGTCTGAGCAGTTTATAACGCACCATCTCAAAATCACTTACATCTAACTGCTGAGGTCGTAGGTTCAAGTCCCACTCAGTACAACAGATTGATTGTGAGGTCTTCCTCCATCAATTAAACTAGAATGATATGCGCCATATATATATTTAGAGTCCAAAATGTGTTCAATTGGTGTTGATCTCCATTCAACTTGTAACAACTCATAATTTTTTTCTTTAAGTGGGGTTTATGTCATTTTCAACACACAAGACGGGTTATTTAACTTAACGCTGAATTATTGACACTGGTAGCACTGAAACAGACAGAAAAATAACACCTATCAGTATGTCTCTTTTGTTTTTTTAATGGTGAGACATTTTTAACAAGAGGCCCATAAGCCTTAACTGTCACCTGATTATCCCCACCCCCAGGGCCAAACTTTGAGACCCAGGGACACGAAATTCATAATTTTTTATAAACGACTCATATACCTCCATAATCATGCCCACCATTTGTTTCCCAGTGCTTCCTATTGAGAAGAAGATTTTCAAAGTTAACCATAAATTTTACTGTTTTGGCCCTGCCCCCAAGGCCCCAGGGGCATATAGACCTGTTTTAAATTTATTTCTATAAACTTCAATTTAACTTTAATTATTAAAATAAGCAGATTATAGGTTGTAACAAACCTTATAAAAATTTATTCATTATGAGAATATAGTGTGAAGAATATTTGAGTTGACAAGGAAATATTTTCTGAAGTTTTTCTGTTTTTTTGTTGTTTATTTTGGGGCTTGAATGGTTTATACATCAGTTGATCTGGTCTGATATTCGCTACGATCACCGTAGAGACGGTTTAGCCGTCAATTTGTGAATTGTGAAAACAGTATGTTTGCCTGTCAGTTCACCGCTATAGACATGAGAAAGGCATGAAATAAACATAAAACCAACTAGCCCATTAGTCAGGAAAAATCAACGCTGACAGATTAAGTGAGAGAAAAATAGTTTTATTTCTCCATAATGGCTTTTCCTTCTGTCTTTGGAGTGTTGGGGTGTAAATCAACTGATCTTTATCATTGTATAAAACAACAATTATAACAACAGAGTGATATTGCAGAGATTATTGCCCTAAACCACATTATTATTTTATTTTTGGCTTCAAAGTATAATTTAAACCACATTTTCTTCAATAAAAATTAAACTGAAACTATGTTTAAATTGACGACTTGCTAATTTAGGTAATTCAGCATTAACAGTACCCTTTAAACTTAGAAATCTTTCACTCAGTCTTTTTTTTGTACAAACCAAATGTATCACCATTCACATACAGGAGCTCCCACCCCTCCCCCAATGCAGAATGTATATCACAAGTTAAATTTTAAATGAAATGTGTGTAAAATAGCATAAAGCACTCGGTCAGCAATGGCGTAAAGCACACGGTCAGCAAAGGCATAAAGCACACTGTCAGTAATGGCGTAAAGCAAACTGTCAGCAATGGCGTAAATCACACTGTCAGCAATGGCGTAAAGCACACTGTCAGCAATGCCATAAAGCACACTGTCAGCAATGGCATAAGGCGCACTGTCAGCAATGGCGTATAGCACACTGTCAGCAATGGCTAAAAGCATATGTCAGCAATTGTGTAAAGCACACTGTCAGCAATGACATAAAGCACACTGTCAGCAATGGCATATAGCACACTGTCAGCAATGGCATAAAGCACACTGTCAGCAATGGCGTATAGCACACTGTCAGCAATGGCATAAAGCACACGGTCAGCAATGGCATAAAGCACACTGTCAGCAATGGTATAAAGCACACTGTCAGCAATGGCGTATAGCACACTGTCAGCAATGGCATATAGCACACAGTCAGCAATGGCACAAAGCACACTGTCAACAATGGCATAAAGCACACTGTCAGCAATGGCATAAAGCAATCTGTAAGCAATGGCATAAAGCACACTGTCAGCAAAGGCATAAAGCACACTGTCAGCAATGGTATAAAGCACACTGTCAGCAATGTCGTAAAGCACACTGTCAGCAAAGTCGCAAAGCACACTGTCAGCAATGGTGCAAAGCACACTGTCAGCAATGGCATATAGCACACTGTCAGCAATGGCGTAAAGCACACTGTCAGCAATGGCATAAAGCACACTGTCAGCAATGACATAAAGCACACTGTCAGCAATGGCGTATAGCACACTGTCAGCAATGGTGTATAGCACACTGTCAGCAATGACATCGAGCATACAGTCAGCAATGACATAAAGCACACTGTCAACAATGGCATAAAGCACACTGTCAGTAATGGCATATAGCAATCTGTAAGCAATGGCATAAAGCACACTGTCAGCAAAAGCATAAAGCACACTGTCAGCAAAGGCATAAAGCACACTGTCAGTAATGGCATAAAGCACACTGTCAGCAAAGGCATAAAGCACACTGTCAGCAATGGCATAAAGCAATCTGTAAGCAATAGCATAAAGCACACTGTCAGCAAAGGCATCAAGCACACTGTCAGCAATGGCATAAAGCAATCTGTAAGCAATAGCATAAAGCACACTGTCAGCAAAGGCATCAAGCACACTGTCAGCAATGGCATAAAGCACACTGTCAGCAATGTTGTAAAGCACACTGTCAGCAATGGCATAAAGCACACTGTCAGCAATGGAATAATTTTCCTTTATTTGAGCAGATGTTAGTTCTTGAATGATTTTTTGTTAAAAATTGGACCGCTGAAAATGTTTTCTGTTGGTATCACTGTTCATGCTAAAATATATCTCAGATCAAAGTCTTAGTAGCCGACAATTCAAGCACCCCACCCCACCCCACCCCACCCCACCCCACCCCACCCCACCCATTTATACAAGTTCCACCCCACCTCCACCATGCTGCTTTACAAGGTAACGCCTTTATCATAAAAGTATTAACCAATGGAAATGTCCACCAAAGTCCTCAATTTACCCATCATTGCTCTTGACAACTAAACTGATACATAACACGGTATTTCCAATCAATCTTCGACTTGAACAGCTGAAGAGTTTGTACTATGATAGGTGGGTGATATTATAACAATATAAACCTATTTAAAAGCCTTTGTTAAACTCTCTTTGAATAGATATCAAACACAGAAAACATTCTTCAGATTACATTTTTGGTTGCAGGAAAGCTGTAGCTGCCAATGCCTCCCTCAAGAACCACCTACAGAATAAACATGATATAACTTCAAGAAGGTCAACAGAGAGTAAGAATCAAAACATTAGCCAACCAGAATTAAATAAATTTGTCTGCCAATTTCAAACATTCTCACCAGAGATTAACTCTTAGACTGCTGGTCAGGCCAATGGTATCTTCAGGCAATTGGATCACACATGGTCCTCTCATATGGGAATCAGGTGTATCTTTTTATATGAGAATATTGTATCATATATTATGTATATCTCCACATATAATATGCATGTCCTCTCATAATTAGGATATTCATATTCACCTCACCTCATATGATAACCATATTTATATCCCCTCATATGATAACCATATCTATTCAATCTCATATAATATCCATATTTATATACCCTAATAATATAACCATATTTATATCCTCTCATATGATAACCATATTTATATCCTTTAACATGATAATCATATATATATCTCCTCATAAAATTATCTTTGTTATATATCTCACACCTATGAGACTCATATTTATATTTCCTCATATAATTATCTTAGTTATATACTCTCATATCTATGAGAATAATATTTATATCCCCTCATATTATAATCATATTTATATCTCCTCATATAATTATCTTAGTTATATACTCTCATAGCTATGAGAATAATATTTATATCCCCTCATATTATAATCATATTTATATCTCCTCATATAATTATCTTAGTTATATGCTCTCATAGCTATGAGAATAATATTTATATCCCCTCATATTATAATCATATTTATATCTCCTCATATAATTATCTTAGTTATATGCTCTCATAGCTATGAGAATTATATTTATATCCCCTCATATTATAATCATATTTATATCTCCTCATATAATTATCTTAGTTATATGCTCTCATAGCTATGAGAATAATATTTATATCCCCTCATATTATAATCATATTTATATCTCCTCATATAATTATCTTAGTTATATACTCTCATAGCTATGAGAATAATATTTATATCCCCTCATATTATAATCATATTTATATCTCCTCATATAATTATCTTAGTTATATGCTCTCATAGCTATGAGAATAATATTTATATCCCCTCATATTATAATCATATTTATATCTCCTCATATAATTATCTTAGTTATATGCTCTCATAGCTATGAGAATTATATTTATATCCCCTCATATTATAATCATATTTATATCTCCTCATATAATTATCTTAGTTATATGCTCTCATAGCTATGAGAATTATATTTATATTTCCTCATATTATAATCATATTTATATCTCCTCATATAATTATCTTAGTTATATACTCTCATAGCTATGAGAATCATATTCATATCCTCTTATTTACTGTGTCAACAGTTTTCCATTATGTACCTTGTTTTAAATTTTACAACAACTTGGTAATATTTATCTCTTCCGATGCTTTGTAAAGAATCTTGAGTGATAGAAAAATATTTATCTGCACTTTGTTATTTACTTTGTTAAGTGAATAATGTTTTTTTTTCTGTGTTTTTTTTAAAATGTATTTGAGAATATTTATCGAAATGTTCTTAACCAGCCATCTAATTAACTGTTATAATTTTGTTTGTTACCATGCAATGTAGCCTTCAAATAAACACTTATAACTTTGTTTCAAAATAAACACTTATAATTTTGTTTCAATAAACTAAATATAATTGTGTTTGTTCTCAGCCTTCAAATAAACAATTATAAATGTGTTTGCTGTTCATTTAATTACCATTTTAGAAGGGGATATAATGGCTAAGATGCAAACAGTGTACACAGGTGCTGGTTACTCTGGATGTACATTGTTTGTGCATTGTAACCTGGACAGATAATACCAGACAATAATACCACCAGGAGAATACAGACAATGGAAATCCTCTATCATGCTAGATTAGCTTCTATAAGCTTGCCAATGAATTCTGGCACCAACTTTTGAAACAAATATTTTTTCTACAAAATCTACAGACCAGAAAATGAGAGTGCTCTCTGCTGTGGTCTTGTTGTGATTATTGAAACAAGTAAGAATTCCATTCTTCTTTCTGTTCCACGCTTCTCTAGACTTTCATGATCATTCTGATACAAATTCTTCTCCTTCATGTTCTAAGGAATGTGCTGTAAATATTTACCATCATAGTTTTAACATGTTTTAGGATGTTTGTAAAAATAAAGGGAAAGATTCAAACCAAACCTGGAATTAAAGGGAGAATGTCAAGTCAGGAAATTTAAAAGGGAGGAGATTCAAAGTAGATAATTTAACAAGGGGAGATATTCAAACCAGGTAATTTAATAAGATGAGATATTCAAACCAGGTAATTAAATAAGATGAGATATTCAAACCAGGTAATTTAATAAGATGAGATATTTAAACCAGGTAATTTAACAAGGGGAGATATTCAAACCAGGTAATTTAACATTGGGGATATTCAAATCAGGTAATTAAATAAGACGAGATATTCACCAGGAAATTTAACAAGGGGAGATATTCAAACCAGGTAATTTAATATGGGGAAATATTCAAACCAGGTAATTTAACAAGGGGAGATATTCAAATCAGGTAATTTAACATGGGGAAATATTCCAACCAGGTAATTTAACAAGGGGAGATATTCAAACCAGGAAATTCAAAGGGAAAGGTTCAAACCAGGAAATTAAACATGGGGAGAAATTCAAACCAGGTAATTTGACAAGTGGAGGGATCCAAACTAGGTAATTTAGACCAGTACCAATGAGATGCAATGTCGTATGTCAATAAATAATAACAGAGACTTGTTGCCAGATGAGGATTCAAACTTACAACCCTTGGGTTGATAGTCAGACCCCTTACCAACTGAGCTGACCGGGCCCTGCCCTGAGAGACATAAAACATCATAATGCTATTATACAACTCACCGCAATTCAATAAAAGGGAGAAGCAGTCAAGGGATAATTTAGATTTATTGTACTTTGAAATTGACAATTTTTGAGATGGAAATTTTCATAATGAAATAAAAATATCTCTTGTTCTGTAGAATTCCTTTATGATGGTTTCCCCATACCCATACTTTACAATCTGTTATCACCCGGCACAGTGTTTCCCTGCAAAATGAAGAGATAAAATGGAGAAAACCGACCACTACCCCAGCCACGATGAAAACATTGATGAAAGAATACATTGTAGATTATGTGTTATTATAGCAAGGTACTGGGGACTTCTTGATCACTCCATCAAACCTGAAGATTCTTAACACTGTCTGTCTGTCTGTCTGTCTGTCTGTCTGTCTGTCTGTCTGTCTGTCTGTTCGTCAATCACCAGTTCCAGCAGTCAATTAAATAAGTTTTTTAGCAGGCTGTTGTTATAGCAACATTACAACTTCATCACCACCAGTACCAACAAGCTATAAGCATCATGATCAATATAGCATTAAAACCTCCTTCATCATCACCATCATCATCACCATCATCATCAGCAGCAGCAGCAGCAGCAGCAGCAGCAGCAACAGTGCCCATATCACCAATAAAATTAGTAACATTATAAACTAGATATCCGAGCATCAGAAGCTTCACATCCATTGAAGCAATAGCAGCATCTGTTGGAACATAGCATTCTCATCAGTATCCCCTTCAACAGCATCAGCATTTACAGCTTCATTTAGATCAGTAGCATTTGGAATACCATCATCATCAGCAGGAGCAATTTCAACAATAAAAATCATCATCAGCTGCAGCATCAATAACATACACTATCAGCATTCTCAAATTACCATCGTAACATAAACATGAAAGGCATTATAATGGTTACAATTATACACCTATACCTCCAGGTAGCGCCATATTTGACCTTTCTGACCCCAAACAAGAAGAGTCAACATACAGTATGTCACTGTCCCAAATAATTTGCTGTCAAAAATGCAAAACAAACACTAAAAAAAAATCAAAAAAATCTTCTTTTAAATCAACATAAATAAATAAATAAATCTTTTAATCTTGTTTGCTGAAATCCCAAAATACCAACTTTTTAAAAAAATACCCCACAGGAAGCTGAAAAAAGTGAGGCGTATTTCATGGAGATATAAACAAACATCCAAACTGCTACCATATTTGCTTTCGGAGGAACCTATGTCAATTTTCAAATGGAAATGAAGTATGGCTAAGTACAAACAACATGAAATTTTCTAATTTCTTCCCAGATGAAAACATTGCAAATATTTGCTGAAAACAGCCTCTTCACAACCTTTACAAGTAATACAAACAAAGCTCATGTTAATGTTCCCCATAATCCCACTTGATAGAGAACTGTCATGCACTCCTTCTGCCCTTCAGCTGTGCCATGAATCTGTTCAGTTGAGTGAATCATTTAATATAATATTTCTAAATAAGTATACAATCTTGTTAGTTTTATACGTCCTTTCTCACTTTGGGTAAGGGCTAGTCTTGATGTAGTTTGCTTTTCACCTCACATCCAGGAGGTCAAACTAAACACTTATAACTAGAAGCTTCTTTTTATGCACTTCTATTTAGAGGATAGATCTAGGACTGGTCTGTCTGTCTGTCTGTCTGTCTGTCTGTCTGTCTGTCTGTCTGTCTGTCTGTCTGTCTGTCTGTAATGGGGTGAGGATAGATCTAGGACTGGTCTGTCTGTCTGTCTGTCTGTCTGTCTGTCTGTCTGAGACTTGATGGGGGTAAGGATAGATCTAGGACTGGTCTGTCTGCTGTCTGTAATGAGACTTGGTGGGGTGAGGATAGATCTAGGACTGGTCTGTCTGCTGTCTGCAATGAGACTTGGTGGGGTGAGGAAAGATCTAGGACTGGTCTGTCTGTTGTCTATAATGAGACTTGGTGGGGTGAGGATAGATCTAGGACTGGTTGGTCTGTTGTCTGTAATGAGACTTGGTAGGGTGAGGATAGATCTAGGACTGGTTGGTCTGTTGTCTGTAATGAGACTTGGTGGGGTGAGGATAGATCTAGGACTGGTTGGTCTGTTGTCTGTAATGAGACTTGGTAGGGTGAGGATAGATATAGGACTGGCTGGTCTGTTGTCTGTAATGAGACTTCTAGGGGTGAGGATAGAACTAGGACTGGTCAGTCTGTAATGGGACTTGGTTGGATATCCTACCGTGTGTCTGTGGCATGATACTCCAGCAAGGTATGGGTTAGAATACTATCAAGTAGACATCATTGTGATATGACTGAGGGATCATTATAAGTGCTAAGAACCATACAATAAACATTTGTATCTGAGACGCAATGAACTGGACCACAGTATAAAGATGGAATCACATAATAAACATTGCCAAAAATCCCTCATGTGGAGAGACATCAACTATGCAAATTTGTGCAAATGTCTTTCTATCTGTTTCTTTCAATATATTGTGTAACTAAGTGTGAAATGACAACTCTCATTCTTTATTTCTATCTATTCTGGTATTGTTTTTCTATCAATAATAAATTTCAATAATTTGGAGAAACTTCCGATTATGTGGCAAGTGACTCATTTCTAAGAACTCTATATAAATGTAGTCCCCCATTTACAATACAGAAGGTATTTGGTAAAAGTGTAATCAAATGGCTTCTTGTACAAACATGACAATAATTAAAGTTAAATGTATGTATGATAAACAAAGCAGAGAATAGGACTTTCAGGAATTGGCATGAAGTTGCTTAACCCTTTACTTCATATAGACGCCTTTGGACACCTCTAATACAGAAAGCATTAATTCACCATGTTTCAGCAATGGGTGAATTATGTTTATATTAACCGACAGAGTGGAAAACAGTACAGGAAGTGTTCAGATTGCTCGTTACGAGCAATCTGAACTCTTCCTGCACTGTTTTCAAAGGCCTTCTTTGATTGGTGCGGGAAAATTAATTCTTTTTTTATTGTAGCAGTAAATTTTTTTGTTAGTCTGACAATATGATAATTGTTCATTTCACCATATTCTTAATTTTCTATATAATTTTAGATCAAATTTATCACAACAGCAATTATAACTGATTCAAACAATGTCAAAAACAGTGTCCAAGTAATAACAAAAAAATGTCTTGTTAATACCAAAGAACAAGATTCAACCTCTTAATTCTTCCTAAAGACCAGTTAATTTATCCACCAATCACCCAGCATACACCCACCATACACTGACACTTAATTTATCCATCATTCACCGGCTATTTACATACCATACACCCACCATTCACCCTCCATACACTGATACTTAGTTTATCCACCATTCATCCGCCATACACCTACAGTTAATTTATCCACCATTCACCCACCATACACCTACAGTTAATTTATCCACCATTCAACCACCATACATCTACAGTTTATTTATCCACCATACACCAACCATAAACTTATAGTTAATTTATCCACCACTGACCCACCTTACACCCAACATTGACCCGCCCTACACCTATAGTTAATCTGTTCACCATTCACCCACCATACATCTACAGTTAATTTATCCACCATAATTTATTACTATTGACCCACCATACACCCACAATTGACCGCCCTACACATATAGTTAATTTATCCATCATTCACCCACCATACAAATATAGTTAATTTATCTACTATTGACCCACCATACACCCACCATTGACTGCCCTACACATA
Source organism: Panopea generosa (assembly GCA_029582155.1). NCBI lineage: Eukaryota > Metazoa > Mollusca > Bivalvia > Adapedonta > Hiatellidae > Panopea > Panopea generosa. Next base: position 59,293,185 of record CM055901.1, read on the forward strand.
TAGTTCATTTATCCATCATTCACCCACTATACACCCACCATTACCCAACATACATCTACAGTTATTTTATCCACCATACATCCGCCATACACCTACAGTTTCTTGTTTCCAGGAATAATCAGTATTCACTTCCCGGAAATAGCAAAAGCAACAATACATCCATTGGAAAAATATTTGCTATTCAAAACAGCACTTATACTCTAGATCTTGATGAACCTGAAATATAGAGCTGTCATATAGCAAATCCCTCTGAAGATTTGATAAATAAAAAAATGTTTTGCCATAACCTACAGCACGCAGTATAATATCAAAAACAAATATTTCCTAAGCGAAGACATTATCAATTGTAAACACTTCTTTTCCTTATAAAGAGCTCGCTTGCCAGTTCCAACAATGGCACGGAAAGCACTTTAAATGTTCGAACGTTTTATTGCGGGTGGATTTGTTGAAACAAAACTAACAAAGATCTTGGGCAAAGTAAAATGTCATGTGTTCAAAATGACAGGATTCAGTGGGTTTTGTTTGATTTTCAACTGCTGATTTAACAGTAAATATTTGTACAGATTGTATAGGAAGAACTTCTGCAGAATACCACCTCCATTAACTACAGGTGATGACTTTAAGTCTTACAAAGGTCGCATTCAGACAGACGGGAACTGTGAGTATGAAGCTGATGATTCAATCGTCACATCCAGTCACTTCATAAAGACCTGACAGTATTATAAAAGTCACAAGATGGATCTGGGGGCAAGTTTTTTGTATAATTCTATAAATGATTGAAATGGAAGAGCTCTATTTTTAAATTTCAATGTCATCGCTTCATTGTTTGTTTTAATTCGGCACACTATCAGACACATGTTAACTACATTCAATTGGCAAAACTCTTTTTTCTTTAAAACTCTTTAAGTACAATTTAAATTGTTTTTCATGTTATATTTTGGGCTCACTGCTACTTAAATGGAAGGTACAGAAAACAGCTGTTATACGCTAACCACTCCTATATATATTATCACTACCAGGGCAGGGATTGTCGGAGCTTTAACAGGAGAGAACAATGTCATCAAACATTTGAGATTAGATCAGATATAGTTAGTTGGACTATGGTTTGGACTGAAGATAAACTGGTAAAGCTCTACTGGTTTTAATTGGTTCAACACCTATAACATCAACCCATAATGCCCTAATTTTCTATAATGTTTATTTTCTTTTGAATTTATGTATCACATTAATTATATTTTATTTTTTCTAATAAAATATAAAGACTGAGTAGTGAACAGTGAATGCCCTTGTGGATGTGCTTGTCATCAAATCTGATAATGATATGACTTCATGGTGAGTTTATAAAGTTCATCAAACTAAAATGAAAAAAAATAATTCCCTTACATTTTTTTCAATATTCAAAAAAAGTACAAGTTAAATCTGCCACTAATAAACAGTTTCTGGTTTAAATCAACAGAAGTGGTCAAACTAACATAAATCCACCCATGGACACATGCTTTTTCAATAAAATGGCGAACTTGACAGACATTTTAACTTTTATTTCCCATAAAATGCAGAAGTCACATGACCTTATGATTTGCAGCAGTTTTACTACAATGATTGCCAGCGGAGATAAAATGGACACCGTTTATTCACCATAGTTCAGTAATTATTTCTATATCCTAAGCTCTCATTTATCTTTCAGATAAAATCATTTTGGACATTTTATTCCATACATGGGAGTTATCAACAAGGAATTATGGGTATTAAAGTCAATGTGGCCATTATCAAGATAGGAGCAATGTAACGGTGTGCATTCATTAATGCACAGTGCAGGTACTGTTTTTCATTGCCCACATACTTCGACATATGCCACAAATGAAGCCTGGGAGAACAGTGTCAGTCTAGATCAGTTTTAGATTAAGAAGATTGCATATGATTTAAAATTATTCATCGAGAAATATGATGCATGCCGGACACCATCCTTCAACGACCAGCCATTAGAATATGACGAAATACTAGACCAAACACAAATACTGCACAAAAAAATGGGGAAAAAAACCTTATTTATGACAAATGCACAGTCAATGCATATGCTCTTAAAAATCTCCCAGCTCCTGCTCATCATTTGATATTGTCCATTATCTTCATTATCAGGGCTACTACTTCCATAATGTATAAAAAAAAATCCTTATTTATTGTTGTGTTACACAATAAAGCATTAATTTGTTGATTCTGTCATATCAGATCGCTCCAATATCGCCGGGTCCGTGTCTGATTGTTTCCAGATCAACCAGTACACGGCTACAATCTCGCAACTCACTAATTTTAACACCATATGCATATGTGCACACATATGCCCAGGTTTAATTTACTGCATAGCATTTATATCTGATGCAATCTAAATGGCTTAGAAAGGATATTTGACACTAATTTCTCGAGATGACAATTTTATATCCATCACAAGTACTTTAAGTGACATAGATTGTATTAGATTTCAAAAATTCGAGAACTTGAATTGTTGAATGCATCAACAAGTGTATTGTTTTTAAGCTATTCCACTAAAACAATTTAAAATTTGTGAAATAAGTTTCTCGCGTTTTTTTTTTTATATTTTCCATCTTAAACTGAATTTGTGAAATGCACTAACGAGCACATTGTTTCACTGCAGCACTTAAAAAGAATGTATTTTAAATTTCTCAATTTTTGTTTCCTTATGTAAATTCAGCATCCGATAAATCATGTCACAAGTAGAAACAACAATCAAAAAAATAAATTTGCTTTGAATTCATGTTACTACAAAATCTAATCAAGGAATTAATATAATTTGCATAGTACAATTTGCGAAATAAAAGTTTTATATCAAAATGAACAGAAGGCGTTCTCGAGCCGAGGGCAAGTGGTCCAGGACACTTATTCCAATCACTTCTTACCACTGGGGTGATGGGTTGGAGCCCGGCTCAGTACAATAAATGGTATAAGAAAAAGTTTGCCAATTACTTGCGAAAGGACGGTGGTTCTACTCAGGGTATGTTATTTGGACCTCAGTCAGTAAAGTCATGTACACAAACCTTTCAAAATTGTAATGGATGCTCTTATAAGAAGTATAGAAAAGTCTAGTTTTGAAATTCAATATAGCAAATGTTAAATCTGCTCTAAATGTCGGCCAATCGCTCGCTTGTTTAATATTATTATAAATATCCAACCTAAAATAAAGATTCTTACATTGTGAATTGAGGAAACAGTATTTAATGGTTTAGTAGCTATGTATTGTGTCTTTCCCTCTTTTCTATAATTATAATAATAAATTATAAGAACTGTACATAGATACTATGCTCCACATCTTCTTTTTTATCGCATTTTTAAGTTTATATCGTTATAAGTAGTTTTTAAGACTCGTAATAAAAATTCTACCCGAATAATAATAAATTATTTACTGTTTTACTTTGACAGTTTAAAGAAACTTTGGTTATAGTTTATCCTCAGTTATACACCTGTAAATGAAATCTATCCCTCCCACACAGCGGGAACTATTTTCACATTTTCACGAAAAAGAAAAAAAATTGCAAATTTCCCAAACACGTATCACAGATGTTCGTGTAAGCTCAGAAATTCGGAGGCTGTCTGGAAGGTGAATTACCTTCCCCGATGTCTTGTACAAGTTTATCTAAGTTTTGTGCCTGATTAGGCGCGAGGGCCGCTGGAACAATAAACACCTTCACAAACAGAGTTTATAATTGCCTTGTACTGGGGCTGATGGGTAAAACACAGGCATCAAACAATAGATGAATGCATGTCAGAATCTCCAAGTGTAAGTGTAGACAGACAAAACACTGTGTGCTAAAAGACATGCTCATAATTGAAAACACTTTTATCAACGACCTTCTTCAAGATAAAAATGAAGACAATTTATAGATGGCAAGTGAAAGAAATATTAATACACTGTTAAAAGAAGCCGGAATTTGAAAAAATGGAATTTATACTTAAATGATTTATTTTCGTAAGTTTATTTTAAAGTCAGCAAGCATGTTATAACACAAAATATTATATTTCTTTTTGCTTTGTTTGAATATTTAGCATTATTTATGCCATCTTGGGCTAACAGACGATCATTTAACCTAACCACTAATTTCCTGCAATCCCCGAAGGTTAACCAATATGCAAGCACACCAATCTCTGCAACTTACTGATAACCTTCCCACTATAATCAGCGATGAGAGATAAATGACAATATTTTCTGTATACATTTTTTTTCAACACTGAAACTAGAAATTTGTCAACTGGTTCTTTCTGCAGTTTGAGTTAGAAATTATTTTGGCTGGTCTCTACATCTAATATGTGAAAAAAATTGATACATAAAATGGAAACTTGTTTTAAAATACTGACCATCATAAGTGAGGATCATCGGCAGTGAGGACCATTGACAATGAGGACCATGGAAAATGAAAACTATAGAAAATGAGGACCATGGACTGTGAGGATCATGGACAGTGGGGACCACTGATAGTTAGGACCATGGAAAATGAAAACTATGGAAAAGAGGACCATGGACAATGAGGAACATGGGCCATGGGGACCATGGACACTGAGGACCTTTGAGAATGGGGACCATAGACAGTGAGGACCACTTACAGTGAGGACTGTAGAAAATGAAAACTATGGAAAAGAGGACCATGGACAGTGAGGATCATGGGCAGTTGGGACATTGAGGACCATGGACATAGAGGACCATTGAGTGAGGACCATGGACAGTGTGGACCATTAATGGTGAGGTCCATTGAAAGTAAGGATTATTAACAGTAAGGATCATTAACACTTAGGACCATTTACCAAGAGAACCATTGACAGTGAGGATCATTGACACTGAGGACCATTGACAGTGAGGACCATTAACAGTAAGGGTCATTAACAGTGAGGAATATTGATGGATAGTGAGGACCACTGACAGTGAGGACCATTGACACTGAGGACCACTGACAGTGAGGACTTTTGGAAGTGAGGACCACAGACAGTGAGGACAATTGGCAGTGAGGACCATTAACAGTGAGGATCATTGACGGTGAGGACCATTGATGGTTGGTGAGGACCACTGACAGTTAGGACCATTGACACTGAGGACCACTGGCAGTAAGGACTTTTGGCAGTGAAGACCATTCGCAGTGAGGACTATTGGCAGTGAGGATCATTGACAGTGAGAACCATTGACAGTGAGAACTTTTGATAGTGAGGACCACTGACAGTGAGGATCATTGATGGATGGTGAAAATCACTGACAGAGAGGACTTTTGACAGTGAGGATCAGTGACAGTGAAGACAATTGATTGATGTTAATGAACCACTGACAGTGAGGACCATTGATGGATGGTGAGGACCGCTGACAGTGAGGTCCATTGATGGATGGTGAGGACCATCAATATCGAAGACCATGGAAAGTTAGGACTATGTGAAGTATGGTGAGCATAATAAAAGAATTCCATCTATTATTTCGTTTCCATTAAATGAAACATTATTCATTCAGCACCTGTTTCTTCCTTCTACTGAAAAATGTCAGAAATATCATAATCTATTCACATTTAGTAACAGAAACATATCTGTATCTTTCAAATTTTAATGATAAATGCAACTTTAAAATAGAGTTCTAGTGAAGAAAATATTCCAAAATAATTATGATAAGCTCAGAGGGCCTTAATCTCGCATTACCAGAGCCAAAACTTCAAAGACATTCAAAGTTACTACTGCGGTTTATTGCAAAGATAAATATAAAATTCTGGATAAAGTTTCAAGTATTAGGCAGTGTAATTGAAATAAATTTGATTTGAAAATGTATCTAGAATAGCCTTTTAACATTGTAAAAGAGTAGTCTGCGCCACTTTAGAGGGAATCCGATCCTCCGTGGATACGGTTGTAATAATTTCTATAATTTATGTGACAGGTTTTGAAGTGAAGTGTAACAAAACTGAAGGGATGGAAATAAAATATTTAAGTGTTGTCATTTGGGGCAGATACTAAATGGATGAAAAATGGAAATTATTATACAACTGCTGTGTTTCACTTGTTTTAGATGTTGTTGGGTTTTTATCATTATAATATTATAGCGCTTTTCCATTAAATTTCGAAGTTTCTCCACATATTTTTTTTTTACTTTTGTTTATTGTTATATCTCAACCATAACAGTAAAACATAAATTTCATTGCATCTATTTCAATAAAGTATATACCCAGGGCTATTGTTTCAGTGTTCATTTAAACAATATATTTACACAGAAACAAAATTAGACGCTTTGAGTAAAGTGGCGATAAAAGCTGACAGTATACAAACAGTTGAATGTTGGTAAAAATGCAGATTAGTTAGAAACGATTGACCTGTCACAGACTGTCCATCAAACAAGTTGATAATCCAATCAGCAATCAAATTGCTTGTAACGTACCATTTTCCTTAGACAAGCTAATGGGCTCTTAGTAAACATTACATTGTATAACACTGTATTTTTGTGGACAGACAACTCCATGTGGCCAGTGGGTTGAGCGATAGCTACTGTATTTACTTGGACAGACAACTCCACGTCGCCAGTCGGTAGAACGATAGCTGCTGTATTTACTTGGACAGACAACTCAACATGGTAAGTGGGTGGAGCGATAGCTGCTGTATTTACTTGGACAGACAACTCCACATGGCAAGTGGGTGGAGCGATAACTGCTGTATTTACTTGGACAGACAACTCAACATGGCAAGTGAGTGGAGCGATAGCTGCTGTATTTACTTGGACAGACAAATCAACATGGCAAGTGAGTGGAGCGATAACTGCTGTATTTACTTGGACAGACAACTTCACATGGCCAGTGGGTGGAGTGAAAGCTGCTGTATTTACTTGGACAGACAACTCCACATTGCCAGTGGGTGGAGCGATAGTTGCTGCATTTACTTGGACAGACAACTTCACGTGACAAGTGGGTGGAACGATAGCTGCTGTATTTACTTGGACAGACAACTTCACGTGACAAGTGGGTGGAGCGATAGCTGCTGTATGTACTTGGACAGACAACTTCACATGGAGAGTGGGTGGAGTGATAACTGCTGTATTTACTTGGACAGACAACTCAACTTTGCCAGTGGGTTGAGTGATAGCTGCTGTATTTACTTGGACAGACAACTCCATGTGGCCAGTGGGTGGAGAGACAATTCCATGTGGCCAGTGGGCGGAGCAATAGCTGCTGTATTTACTTAGACAGACAACTCCACGTGGCCAGTGGGTGGCACAACAGTTGCTGTATTTATTTGGACAGACAACTTAACATGGTAAGTGGGTGGAGCAATAGCTGCTGTACTTACTTGGACAGACAACTCCACGTGGCAAGTGGGTGGAGCGATAGCTGCTGTATTTACTTGGACAGACAACTCCACAGGGCCAGTGGGTGGGGCAATAGCTGCTGTATTAACTTAAGACAGACAACTCCACGTGGCCAGTGGGGGCACCAATATCTGCTATATTAACTAAAGACAGACAACTTCACGTGGCCAGTGGGTGGAGCAATAGCTGCTGTATTTACTTAAGACAGACAACTCCACTTGGCCAGTGGGTGGAGCCATAGCTGCTGTATTTACTTTGACAAACAACTCCACGTGGCCAGTGGGTGGAGCGATAGCTGCTGTATTTACTTGGACAGACAACTCCATGTGGCCAGTGGGAGGAGCAATAGCTGCTGTATTTACTTGGACAGACAACTCCACGTGGCAAGTGGGTGGAGCGATAGCTGCTGTATTTACTTGGACAGACAACTCCATTTGGCCAGTGGGAGGAGCAATAGCTGCTGTATTTACTTGGACAGACAACTCCACTTGGCCAGTGGGAGGAGCAATAGCTGCTGTATTTACTTGGACAGACAACTCCACGTGGCCAGTGGGTGGAGTGATAGCTGCTGTATTTACTTGGACAGACAACTCCATGTGGCCAGTGGGTGGAGAGACAATTCCACGTGGCCAGTGGGTGGAGACAATTCCACGTGGCCAGTGGGTGGAGAGGTAGCTGCTGTATTTACTTGGACAGACAACTCCACGTGGCCAGTGGGTGGCACGATAGTTGCTGTATTTATTTGGACAGACAACTCCACTTGGCCAGTGGGTGGAGCAATAGCTGCTGTATTTACTTGGACAGACAACTCCACGTGGCAAGTGGGTCTAGCGATAGCTGCTGTATTTACTTGGACAGACAACTCCACTGGGCCAGTGGGTGGAGCAATAGCTGCTGTATTAACTTAAGACAGACAACTCCACGTGGCCAGTGGGGGCAGCAATAGCTGCTGTATTAACTAAAGACAAACAACTCCACGTGGCAAGTGGGAAGAGCAATAGCTGCTGTATTTACTTGGACAGACAACTCCACGTGGCCAGTGGGAGTAGGGATAGCTACTGTATTTACTTGGACAGACAACTCCACGTGGCAAGTGGGTCTAGCGATAGCTGCTGGATTTACTTGGACAGACAACTCCATTTGGCCAGTGGGTGGAGAGACAATTCCATGTGGCCAGTGGGTGGCATGATAGCTGCTGTATTTACTTGGACAAACAACTCCACTTGGCCAGTGGGTGGAGCGATAGCTGCTGTATTGAACTGGACAGACAACTCCATGTGGCAAGTGGCTGGAGTGATAGCTGCTGTATTTACTTGGACAAACAACTCCACTTGGCCAGTGGGTGGAGCGATAGCTGCTGTATTAACTTGGACAGACAACTTCACATGGACAGTGGACAGAGTGACAGCTGCCGTATTTACTTGGACAGACAACTCCACGTGGCCAGTGGGTAGAGCTATAGCTGCAGTATTTACTTGGACAGACAACTTCACATAGACAGTGGGTGGAGTGATAGCTGCCGTATTTACTTGGACAGACAACTTCACATGGACAGTGGGCAGAGTGATAGCTGCTCACGCATCAGGTTAATTGAGACGGTGAGAAGAAGATTGAATATTAAGCGTCATTTTTATGCCAACGAGGACTAACAGACAATTGTTAGTAGAGTACCAATAATTGTGTAATTATTGAGTTTTGTGACACTTTCGATAATCTTTCTGTAACATCAGGATGGTGTTTGATTCAGACAGTGTTACAATGCTGCCAACTCCTAGATATCTTACCCAGTCGTGTACTGAAATATTTTATTGTCATTTTTCTATATTTCATGGACACCATTTGCACAACTTGTCATGACTGTGGCTTGTAATAGTTTCAGATTGCAAATTTGTTCAGTATTTCTTGAGGTGTAATTATTTTATATAGTGGTGGCCATCTTGAATGTTGGGGGTAAAACACATAACTTCTGTATAAACTGCTCTCTATTATAAACACTGTGAATTGTACATATAACTGTACTGAATCTGGAACTCGATCACAATTGTTAACACATAACAAATGCTATTGCATTAACCATTCAGACAAGAAGGGCCGTCTCCAGGAAGGACCTTCTCCAGGAAGGGCCGTCTCCAGGAAGGACCGTCTCCAGGAAGGGCCTTCTCCACGAAGGGCCGGGCCGTCTCCAGGAAGGGCAAGTAGGTGAGAGCTATTGCATTTTAAAATAAAACCAACAAGTTGTAAGTCAATTTTAAGTTGCCTACCCCTGGATCATCACTGTCGTCTTCTGGCGATACCGAGCGTTTCCCGTCGGGTCTCACTCCTTCATTCATGATTCCTGGTGGCCCTCCCACAATGCAATTCTCTAGTAAGGTCATAGAGTCATCTAGCACATACTGTCACTGAAAGTTATGGTGAACTATTTTTATTATGTAAAACATAAAATACAGGTTCTTAATATGACATTACAACAACTAAATCAATGCAATACATTAGAATCATTAATTATTTGACTTCCTCCATATTGGAGATTCTAAAACAGATTTGATGGTACAGGTGTAATGTTTGTTTGTACGAGAATTTTCACCTTTATTTAACAGTATTTCAGTTATTTAACATTGGTCAGCAAACCTTATTCATATAATAATCAATGGGATATGTGGTTTACAGTACCAAACACTTTCTTCCCTAGAAATCAATCACTACCTCTCTATGCTACTTATTACAGACTGTGGCTGGGCAAGGGTTTTAAACTGACGACCCCTGGATTGGCAGACATGTTACCTACATATTATCAGTATTCTGATATCTATCAATGTTTACTTAATTTCTTCTTCATATCCCACAGTAATAAGTATGTACAGAGTCATTACGCACATACAGGGTAATTCTTTATTTTAAATATGTGCAATTTTTTCACACATCTGTTCTGTTCTGAACAAATTTTTGATTATTTGAAAAATTATTTTAATTTTTTTTTAAAGATAAACACTATTAAAAGTTCATTTTTAAAAAATCTTTTGTTTTTTTTATTAAAAACTTGGCATTGGGCATTATTGATTTTCAGCAAAATAGATAAACTCATTGTTTTGGGGTTAAAAAATAATAAGGGATAGATTTCTTTTAGATTGAATGATAAGTGCAACTACCTGCCAAAGCCAAATATAGCTGTAATGTTTGTGTGTAGGGGGGAGGAAGGCAAATAGGAGACATTTAATTCCTTGATGAGCTATTATCAAATCTTAATTGAACTATGTAGAATACTTTTTTTATAATGAGTGTCTTTGTAAATTATCTCTATGGAGGGAGTATGTGGGGTTCAATGTTTTACCTGTACAGATGGGGGAGGGGGGGGGGGGGGGGGGTCAACAATGGTAACAATGTAAAAATATACATAGTCTGTTTGAACTGTATGTACTGAAACTTTGAAAAACATATTTTGTCAACTTGTTTTAAGTACAAATATAACATAACAATTCATGATTATAATTATGATATATGAAATACAGAACAACAATAATATGTATTTGTGCATATTCTTAGAAAATAGCTTATCTAGGGGATATAACTATGACAAGAATAAAGTACACAGGAAAAACACAGTTTTCCATCTTGCTTCAGATTTTCCACAGTGTAAGGGAAGTAATTGGTTTATCACATAAATAATAGTTATGTAACTGTTATGCCCCTTTATTATTGAAAAAATAAGTTTAATCAAGTAATTTTTTGTACATGTGTGAATGTTTTTTAGCCAATAACTTTAACACACAATGCCATGAAGTTAAAATAAAGACAATTATATATAAGCAGTTGTTGGCACTTTGTCATTCAACACTATTACTTTATAAACACTATGTGTGTATCTGGTCAGACAATTACTATGGAGTGCATGGCCCTGATCTAGCCAGACAATTACTATGGCGTGCATGGCCCTGATCTAGCCAGACAATTACTATGGAGTGCATGGCTCTGATCTAGCCAGACAATTGCTATGGAGTGCATGGCCCTGATCTAGCCAGACAATTGCTATGGAGTGCATGGCCCTGATCTAGCCAGACAATTGCTATGCAGTGCATGGCCCTGATCTAGCCAGACAATTGCTATGCAGTGCATGGCCCTGATCTAGCCAGACAATTACTATTGAGTGCATGGCCCTGATCTAGCCAGACATTTACTATGGAGTGCATGGCCCTGATCTAGCCAGACAATTACTATGGAGTGCATGGCCCTGATCTAGTCAGACAATTGCTATGGAGTGCATGGCCCTGATCTAGCCAGACAATTATTATGGAGTGCACGGCCCTGATCTAGCCAGACAATTTCTATGGAGTGCACGGCCCTGATCTAGTCAGACAATTACTATGCAGTGCATGGCCCTGATCTAGCCAGACAATTACTATGGAGTGCATGGCACTGATCTAGCCAGACAATTACTATTGAGTGCATGGCCCTGATCTAGTCAGACATTTACTATGGAGTGCATGGCCCTGATCTAGCCAGACAATTACTATGGAGTGCATGGCCCTGATCTAGTTGGACAATTGCTATGGAGTGCATGGCCCTGATCTAGCCAGACAATTGCTATGGAGTGCATGGCTCTGATCTAGTCAGACAACTACTATGGAGTGCATGGCACTGATCTAGCCAGACAATTACTATGGAGTGCATGGCTTTGATCTAGCCAGACAATTACTATGGAGTGGATGGCACTGATCTAGCCAGACAATTACTATGGAGTGCATGGCCCTGATCTAGTCAGACAATTACTATGGAGTGCATGGCCCTGATCTAGCCAGACAATTGCTATGGAGTGCATGGCCCTGATCTAGCCAGACAATTGCTATGGAGTGGATGGCACTGATCTAGCCAGACAATTACTATGGAGTGCATGGCCCTGATCTAGTCAGACAATTACTATGGAGTGGATGGCACTGATCTAGCCAGACAATAACTATGGAGTGCATGGCTTTGATCTAGCCAGACAATTACTATGGAGTGGATGGCACTGATCTAGCCAGACAATTACTATGGAGTGCATGGCCCTGATCTAGTCAGACAATTACTATGGAGTGCATGGCTTTGATCTAGCCAGACAATTACTATGGAGTGGATGGCACTGATCTAGCCAGACAATTACTATGGAGTGCATGCCCTGATCTAGTCAGACAATTACTATGGAGTGCATGGCCCTGATCTAGCCAGACAATTGCTATGGAGTGCATGGCCCTGATCTAGCCAGACAATTGCTATGGAGTGGATGGCACTGATCTAGCCAGACAATTACTATGGAGTGCATGGCCCTGATCTAGCCAGACAATTACTATGGAGTGGATGGCACTGATCTAGCCAGACAATTACTATGGAGTGCATGGCCCTGATCTAGTCAGACAATTACTATGGAGTGCATGGCCCTGATCTAGCCAGACAATTATTATGGAGTGCATGGCCCTGATCTAGTCGGACAATTACTATGGAGTGCATGGCCCTGATCTAGCCAGACAATTGCTATGGAGTGCATGGCACTGATCTAGCCAGACAATTACTATGGAGTGCATGGCCCTGATCTAGTCAGACAATTACTATGGAGTGCATGGCCCTGATCTAGCCAGACAATTATTATGGAGTGCATGGCCCTGATCTAGTCGGACAATTACTATGGAGTGCATGGCCCTGATCTAGCCAGACAATTGCTATGGAGTGCATGGCCCTGATCTAGCCAGACAATTGCTATGGAGTGGATGGCACTGATCTAGCCAGACAATTACTATGGAGTGCATGGCCCTGATCTAGTCAGACAATTACTATGGAGTGCATGTCCCTGATCTAGTCAGACAATTACTATGGAGTGCATGGCCCTGATCTAGCCAGACAATTATTATGGAGTGCATGGCCCTGATCTAGCCAGACAATTACTATGGAGTGCATGGCCCTGATCTAGCCAGACAATTACTATGGAGTGCATGGCCCTGATCTAGTCAGACAATTACTATGGAGTGCATGTCCCTGATCTAGCCAGACAATTACTATGGAGTGCATGGCCCTGATCTAGCCAGACAATTACTATGGAGTGCATGGCCCTGATCTAGCCAGACAATTACTATGGAGTGCATGGCCCTGATCTAGCCAGACAATTACTATGGAGTGCATGGCCCTGATCTAGTCAGACAATTACTATGGAGTGCATGGCCCTGATCTAGCCAGACAATTATTATGGAGTGCATGGCCCTGATCTAGTCAGACAATTACTATGGAGTGCATGGCCCTGATCTAGCCAGACAATTACTATGGAGTGCATGGCCCTGATCTAGCCAGACAATTATTATGGAGTGCATGGCCCTGATCTAGTCGGACAATTACTATGGAGTGCATGGCCCTGATCTAGCCAGACAATTGCTATGGAGTGCATGGCCCTGATCTAGCCAGACAATTGCTATGGAGTGGATGGCACTGATCTAGCCAGACAATTACTATGGAGTGCATGGCCCTGATCTAGCCAGACAATTACTATGGAGTGCATGTCCCTGATCTAGTCAGACAATTACTATGGAGTGCATGGCCCTAATCTAGTCAGACAATTACTATGGAGTGCATGGCCCTGATCTAGCCAGACAATTACTATGGAGTGCATGGCCCTGATCTAGTCAGACAATTACTATGGAGTGCATGTCCCTGATCTAGCCAGACAATTACTATGGAGTGCATGGCCCTGATCTAGCCAGACAATTACTATGGAGTGCATGTCCCTGATCTAGTCAGACAACTACTATGGAGTGGATGGCACTGATCTAGCCAGACAATTACTATGGAGTGGATGGCACTGATCTAGCCAGACAATTACTATGGAGTGGATGGCACTGATCTAGCCAGACAATTACTATGGAGTGCATGGCCCTGATCTAGTCAGACAATTACTATGGAGTGCATGTCCCTGATCTAGCCAGACATTTACTATGGAGTGGATGGCACTGATCTAGCCAGACAATTACTATGGAGTGCATGGCCCTGATCTAGCCAGACAATTACTATGGAGTGGATGGCACTGATCTAGCCAGACAATTACTATGGAGTGCATGGCCCTGATCTAGTCAGACAATTACTATGGAGTGCATGTCCCTGATCTAGCCAGACATTTACTATGGAGTGCATGGCCCTGATCTAGTCAGACAATTACTATGGAGTGCATGGCCCTGATCTAGTCAGACAATTACTATGGAGTGCATGGCCCTAATCTAGTCAGACAATTACTATGGAGTGCATGGCCCTGATCTAGCTAGACAATTACTATGGAGTGCATGGCCCTGATCTAGTCAGACAATTACTATGGAGTGCATGGCCCTGATCTAGTCAGACAATTACTATGGAGTGGATGGCACTGATCTAGCCAGACAATTACTATGGAGTGCATGGCCCTGATCTAGCCAGACATTTACTATGGAGTGGATGGCACTGATCTAGCCAGACAATTACTATGGAGTGCATGGCCCTGATCTAGCCAGACAATTACTATGGAGTGCATGGCCCTGATCTAGTCAGACAATTACTATGGAGTGCATGGCACTGATCTAGTCAGACAATTACTATGGAGTGCATGGCCCTGATCTAGCCAGACATTTACTATGGAGTGGATGGCACTGATCTAGCCAGACAATTACTATGGAGTGCATGGCCCTGATCAAGCCAGACAATTACTATGGAGTGGATGGCACTGATCTAGCCAGACAATTACTATGGAGTGCATGGCCCTGATCTAGTCAGACAATTACTATGGAGTGCATGTCCCTGATCTAGCCAGACAATTACTATGGAGTGCATGGCCCTGATCTAGTCAGACAATTACTATGGAGTGCATGGCCCTGATCTAGCCAGACAATTACTATGGAGTGGATGGTCCTGATCTAGTCAGACAATTACTATGGAGTGCATGGCCCTGATCTAGCCAGACAATTACTATGGAGTGCATGGCCCTGATCTAGTCAGACAATTACTATGGAGTGCATGGCCCTAATCTAGTCAGACAATTACTATGGAGTGCATGGCCCTGATCTAGCCAGACAATTACTATGGAGTGCATGGCCCTGATCTAGTCGGACAATTACTATGGAGTGCATGTCCCTGATCTAGCCAGACAATTACTATGGAGTGCATGGCCCTGATCTAGTCAGACAATTACTATGGAGTGCATGGCCCTGATCTAGCCAGACAATTACTATGGAGTGCATGTCCCTGATCTAGCCAGACAATTACTATGGAGTGCATGGCCCTGATCTAGTCAGACAATTACTATGGAGTGCATGTCCCTGATCTAGCCAGACAATTACTATGGAGTGCATGGCCCTGATCTAGCCAGACAATTACTATGGAGTGCATGGCCCTGATCTAGCCAGACAATTGCTATGGAGTGCATGGCGCTGATCTAGCCAGACAATTTCTATGGAGTGCATGGCCCTGATCTAGCCAGACAATTGCTATGGAGTGCATGGCCCTAATCTAGTCAGACAATTATTATGGAGTGCATGGCCCTGATCTAGTCAGACAATTACTATGGAGTGCATGGCCCTAATCTAGCCAGACAATTACTATGGAGTGCATGGCCCTGATCTAGCCAGACAATTGCTATGGAGTGCATGGCCCTAATCTAGTCAGACAATTACTATGGAGTGCATGGCCCTGATCTAGTCAGACAATTACTATGGAGTGCATGGCCCTGATCTAGCCAGACAATTACTATGGAGTGCATGGCCCTGATCTAGTCAGACAATTACTATGGAGTGCATGGCCCTGATCTAGCCAGACAATTACTATGGAGTGCATGGCCCTAATATAGTCAGACAATTACTATGGAGTGCATGGCCCTGATCTAGCCAGACAATTACTATGGAGTGCATGGCCCTAATCTAGTCAGACAATTACTATGGAGTGCATGGCCCTGATCTAGCCAGACAATTGCTATGGAGTGCATGGCCCTGATCTAGTCAGACAATTACTATGGAGTGCATGGCCCTGATCTAGCCAGACAATTACTATGGAGTGCATGGCCCTGATCTAGTCAGACAATTACTATGGAGTGCATGGCCCTGATCTAGTCAGACAATTACTATGGAGTGCATGGCCCTGATCTAGTCAGACAATTGCTATGGAGTGCATGTCCCTGATCTAGCCAGACAATTACTATGGAGTGCATGGCCCTGATCTAGTCAGACAATTACTATGGAGTGCATGTCCCTGATCTAGCCAGACAATTACTATGGAGTGCATGGCCCTGATCTAGCCAGACAATTATTATGGAGTGCATGGCCCTGATCTAGTCAGACAATTACTATGGAGTGCATGGCCCTGATCTAGTCAGACAATTACTATGGAGTGCATGGCCCTGATCTAGTCAGACAATTACTATGGAGTGCATGGCCCTGATCTAGCCAGACAATTATTATGGAGTGCATGGCCCTGATCTAGTCAGACAATTACTATGGAGTGCATGGCCCTGATCTAGCCAGACAATTACTATGGAGTGCATGGCCCTGATCTAGTCAGACAATTACTATGGAGTGCATGGCCCTGATCTAGCCAGACAATTACTATGGAGTGCATGGCCCTGATCTAGTCAGACAATTACTATGGAGTGCATGGCCCTGATCTAGCCAGACAATTACTATGGAGTGCATGGCCCTGATCTAGTCAGACAATTACTATGGAGTGCATGGCCCTGATCTAGCCAGACAATTACTATGGAGTGCATGGCCCTGATCTAGCCAGACAATTATTATGGAGTGCATGGCCCTGATCTAGTCAGACAATTACTATGGAGTGCATGGCCCTGATCTAGTCAGACAATTACTATGGAGTGCATGGCCCTGATCTAGTCAGACAATTACTATGGAGTGGATGGTCCTGATCTAGTCAGACATTTACTATGGAGTGGATGGTCCTGATCTAGCCAGACAATTACTATGGAGTGCATGGCCCTGATCTAGTCAGACAATTACTATGGAGTGCATGTCCCTGAACTTTGGTGCAAAATTATTTTAATGGAAACACTATTATATCTCACTGAAGTTAAATAATTTCCTTGAAATATGCCTAACTACAAGGGGTAAAGCCTAGAACAATAATATAAATAAATTTTAACTTATTTTCAATGAAAAAACATGTCCGTGTTTGTAGTAGTCAGGAACTGGTTCTAGCCCCGCTGATTTTTAAGTATTTTTTTTTTCTGAATGTGGTCTTTTTTTCCTTTTAAAAAGTGTACTTTTTTGTTCTTGATGACTATTTTAAGTGTTACACAAGTAAATATGTAAAGGCAAGAAAAGTTAGAGGAAATCTTTTTTCGATTTTCAATATAATATTAAGTTTGTTTAGTCAGGCCAACATTATATAATGCTTTTTTTGGCACTCTCTCCTGATCTTAGTTTTCAACCAGAGTAGGTACAAGTATGGACATTTTTTGTTCCATATAAAAAATTATCATATAATATACACACATGGCTACATAATTATACTACTGTTTGTTTTTTTCATGTATAATTTTAAAATTATATACCAAGCTGAAGTCTACCTGGAATGTTTGTAAATTTTGAAATATGTTATGATTCTCTTTGTTTATTGAATGAACAAATATATATATCTCTATACTATATGATATATATATATCTATACTATATGATAGATATATCTCTATACTATATGATACATTTTTGTTGGGCACACTTAACTATAAGGGGAGGGGGAAGTAGGGGGTCATATAGTAAATAATTTGGGGCTAAAATAATACACAATCTAGTGCCAATGGAAACGTCACATCTATATGCCTCTTTCTTTCTTCAAAAAGCAAAAAGATAATAAAATGATCAAATGGAAACGTCTATTACAGAAATTAAGACGCATGCACAAACATGTATTTTTATACAAACTGTCCATATAACAGCATGCCAAATGTATAAAACATTGTCTATACCATCACAAAATCTCACATACAACCATTATGAAAGACATACGCCACATAGCAAAGTTGCATAACTCAATTTCATTATCTGTCTACAATAGTAAATTGAGAAACATAGATCTGGATACACTACTTTCCATGCAATATAATACCAGTTATAAGACCCCCTGCCAAGAAAGAAATAGAAGCATTACTAGGATTACATCAGATACTTGAAGACAATTACATTCATGGTTGATTTGGGTTTATACTATCTCAAAATGTTAGTAGAGGAATTATTTCAAGATTCAATTATTTGTGTGGACAAAATTAAGAAAGCAGACAATTACGTATGCCTGATTTAATTGTCTGATTTAATGTTTTGTCTGATAAAATCACATTTGTCTGATATAATCATATATATCTGATATAATCAAAATTGTCTGATATAACCACGTATGCCTGATATAATCACAATATGCATGATATAACCATGTATGCCTGATATTATCACGTATGTCTGATATAATCACATATGTCTGATATGATCACGTATGTCTGAGATAATCATGTATGTCTGATATAATCACATATGCCTGATATTATCACGTATGTCTTATATGATCACATATGTCTGATATGATCACGTATGTCTGA
This sequence comes from Panopea generosa, assembly GCA_029582155.1. Lineage (NCBI taxonomy): Eukaryota > Metazoa > Mollusca > Bivalvia > Adapedonta > Hiatellidae > Panopea > Panopea generosa. The sequence goes on from CM055901.1 coordinate 59,312,084, forward strand.
TATAATCACATATGCCAGATATAATCACATATGCCTGATATAATCACAACAGTCTGATATGATCACATATGTCTGATGATCATGTATAATCACATATGCCTGATATAACCATATATGCCTGATATAATCACATATGTCTGATATAATCACATATGTCTGATATGATCACATATGTCTGATATAACCACATATGCCTGATATAATCACATATACCTGATATAATCACGTATGTCTGATATGATCACATATGTTTGATGATCATGTATAATCAAATATGCCTGATATAACCACTTATGCCTGATATAACCACATATGCCTGATATAATCACATATACCTGATATAATCACGTATGTCTGATATGATCACATATGTTTGATGATCATGTATAATCAAATATGCCTGATATAACCACTTATGCCTGATATAATCACCTATGCCTGATATAACCATGTATGCCTGATATAATCACATATGCCTGATATAACCATGTATGCCTGATATAATCATATGATGTCTGATATAACCAAGTATGCCTGATATATTCATGTATGCCTGATATATCCATGTATGCCTGATATAATCACATATGCCTGATTTGATCATATATGCCTCATATAATCACATATGCCTGATTTGATCACATATGCCTGGTTTGATCAAATATGCCTAATATAATCATGTATGTCTGATATAATCACATATGTCCAATTTGATCATACATGTCAGATATAATCACATATACCAGATTTGATCACATATGCCTGCTATAACCACAAATGCCTGATATATTCACATATGCCTCATTTGATCACATGTTTGATATAATAACATATGTCTGATATATTCACATATGTCTGAGTTGATCACATATGCCACATATAATCACGTATACCTGATTTAATCGCATCTGATATAATCATATATGCCTGATATAACCACGTATGCCTGATATAATCACAAATGTCTGATATATTCACATATGTCTGTTATAATCATGTATGCCTGATATAATAACATATGCCTGATTTGATTACACATGCCTCATATAATCACATATGTCTGATATAATAATGTATGCTTGATTTGATCATGTCTGATATAATCACATATGCCTGATATAATCATGTATGTCTGATATAATCATGTATGTCTGATATAATAAAGTATGTCTGATATAATCACATATGCTTGATTTGATTGCATACTTCTGATATAATCACATATTCCTGATTTGATCACATTTGTCTGATAAAATCACTTATGCCTTATATAATCACATATGCCTGATATAATCACTTATGCCTGATATAATCACATAAGTCTGATAAAATCACATATGCCTGATATAATCATATATATCTGATATAATCATGTATGCCTGATATAACCAAAAATACTTGATATAATCACATATGCCTGATATAATCATGTATGCCTGATATAACCAAATATGCTTGATATAATCACATATTCCTGATATAATCATATATGCCTGATATAACCATGTATGCCTGATATAAAACTTGTATGCCTGATATAATCACATATGTCTGATATAATCAAGTATGCCTGATTTGATCATGTATGCCTGATATGATCAAGTATGCCTGATATGATCATGCATGCCTGATATAATCATGTATGCCTGATATAATATAAAATGCCTGATATAATCACATATGCATGAATAACCACGTATGCCTAATATAATCACGTATATCTGATATAATCATGTATGCCTGATATAATCACATACATCTAACATAATCACATATGCCTGATATAATCATATATATATCTCATATAATCACATTTGCCTGATATAACCATGCAGCCTGTTATAACCACATATGCCTGATATAATCACATATGCATGATATAACCATGTATGCCTGATATAATCAAAAATGTCTGATATAACCACGCAGCCTGTTATAACCACATATGCCTGATATAATCACAATATGCATGATATAACCATGTATGCCTGATATAATCACGTATGTCTGATATGATCACGTATGTCTGATATAATCATGTATGTCTGATATAATCACATATGCCTGATATTATCACGTATGTCTGATATGATCACATATGTCTGATATGATCACGTATGCATGATATAACCATATATATCTGATATGATCTAGTATGCCTGATATAATCACATATAATATTTCAGATGCTTAATATATGAGATGCTTGTATAATGTTTGAGATGATGGTATACTATATGAGATACTTGTATGATGTTCCAGATGTTGGTATACTATATGAGATGCTTGTATGATGTTCCAGATGTTGGTATATAATATGAGATGCTTGTATGATGTTTGAGACATTGATATACTATATGAAATGCTTGTATGATGTTTGAAATGTTGGTATAATATGTGACATGCTTGTATGATGTTTGAAATGTTGGTATACTATATGAGATGCTGGTATAATGCTTGAGATGTTGGTATACTGTATGAGATGCTTGTATAATGTTTGAGATGTTGGTATACTATATGAGATGCAGGTATAATGCTTGAGATGTTGGTATACTGTATGAGATGCTGGTATAATGTTTGAGATGTTGGTATACTATATGAGATGCTCGTATATGTTTGAGATGTTGGTATACTTTATGAGATGCTGGTATAATGCTTGAGATGTCGGTATACTGTATGAGATGCTCGTATAATGCTTGAGATATGAGATGCTTGAATGATGTTCGAGACATTGGTATACTGAATGAGATGCTTGTATAATGTTTAAGATGTTGGTACTAACTTATTATGATCAGAGTGGAACTGTAGAATGTAATGAGGTACCAGCTTATTATGATCAATGTAGAACTGTAGAATATAGTTGGGTACCAGCTTATTGTGATCAAAGTAGAACTGTAGAATGTAGTGGGGTACCAGCTTATGATCAGTGTAGAACTGTAGAATGTAGTGGGGTACCAGCTTATTGTGATCAAAGTAGAACTGTAGAATGTAGTGGGGTACCAGCTTATGATCAGTGTAGAATGTAGTGAGGTACCAGCTTATTATGATCAATGTAGAACTGTAGAATGTAGTGGGGTACCAGCTTATTGTGATCAAAGTAGAACTGTAGAATGTAGTGGGGTACCAGCTTATGATCAGTGTAGAGCTGTAGAATGTAGTTGGGTACCAAACTATTCAGATTAGAAACTATCTTACCTTACAGGGTGATGGGTATGTTTGGGCCACACCCAGTCCCCTGGGGATCATTGTGTGTTGCAGTAAATCTTCAAAATGGTTTTGTGGTTCTAGTTTTTATACCTGAAAATAGATATGAAACTTGCATCAGTTCTTGCAGGTCACTACAAAGTATGAGCATTACTCTATGATTGTGTTCAGATCCTGAGTACTAGTAACCGGTACAAACAATGTAGATATAACTGGCCAATTATTCCATCTTGATCATACCATTGTCTGGCTCTCAGTCAAAATATAAATGTCCCCACTGTATGACAAATACCTCCTTTTTGGGAATATATGTAAAGGTGGCATCAACATTTCAAACAATCTAAGGGACCTAGCTATGAGTTACTGGGGCTATTAAGCTGATTATATAGTTTGTGGCAAAGTTTGGTAAAGATTGAAGTAAAAGAAGTCAAGTAAGAAAGTGGACATCTACAATTTTGCAAATTAAGAACAATCCAAGGGCCAAAACTCAAGAGTGACAGTGGCTGTTCACTGAACTTGATTTAGACATTTTGCCGATTAAAATTCTGACCTGTTTGGTAAAGACCAGATTAAAATCACTTGAGTTAGAGATGCGTTACCAATATTTCTGCAAATCTAAAAAATACCAAGGGCAGTAATTCTAGGGTTATACAAGAGCTAGTTTAGAACTTGGCATACATTTTGCTAATATACATTGTGACCAAGTTTGGTGATGATTGGATAAAATTAATTGCTGTAAGAGAACGTACATCATCAATTTTACAAATTTTGAACTGGACCATAACACCCAACATTAATTAACCAATTTGACAGTTCAAGAACTTGTCCAAGATAATATGGATAAACAACAACTCTGTATGTTTAATGAAGATTAAATATAAACTGCGATTGCTAGAAAGCACACAACATTAAATACACACAACTTTTGACAATTTAATAGCTATAGTTCTGACAATATTTATCTCATTGGCCAGTTCAAGAACTCGTTCATGATATTACAGTTATGTAACTATTGTGTTAGTTTAGTGGACATCAAGTGAAAAATGCTAGTACTAGAATGCACACAAGGTCAAATAATGCAATTTTTGATGATTCAAGAGCCATAACTCTGACATTAATAATCAGATTTGGCCTGTTTAAGAACTTATCCAAGTTAATATGGTTACATTACTACTGTGTCAGTTTGATGAGAATCAAATGAAAAATGAACTTGTCCAAGATACTATGGTTATGTTACTATTATATAATTTTAATGAAGATCCAATAAAAAATGCAGGTGCTAGAGTGCACACAACAACAAGTTCAGAGACAGATGATGGATGACAGACGACCAGATTAGCTCACCTTAAGCTTTGCTCAGGTGAACTAAAAAACACTGCTACTATAATGGTTACTAACTGACCTTGAGTCACCCAACATAAGTAGATTATATAATACATGTACACTCAAAATTCCAGAAAGACGAGATGGGCAAGTAGTTAGAATTTTGATTTGTTTTGAAGATGTAACAGATGCCTAGAAGAATTCAAACTTGGTAGAGGTTCACCCATGGTAAATGTCAGTGAAATAACATCAAAATCAGGTCAGTAGATTCTGACAAGAAGGCTTTTGAAGTTTTTACTATAGCTGCTAAGTCTTCGAAGTAAGATAAAAAACTAAAGCATCAGACTAAACTATTGTGCATGAAACAATCCACAATTCCAGCACAATAAATATTCCTATGAGTTTCAAACACAAGCCTTCCTAAATTCTATCGCTTGAAAGAATCTTTGTCGCAGTGCACTCTCCCTCAAAAACAATTAAGCTACTCCTCCAAGATTTCAAGTACACTTTGACACTGAAAACCTGCTGTGATGAAACTAGCTGAAAATATGGTTTATTATGAAGCAGTAAACCATCCCTGTCTGAACCTTAAAAACTCTACTTTTATATTCAGAAAAACACCTATTTTAAAATAGTTCATGATATATGAATAATATTTCAATCTTCAATCATTGATTATAATTGTATCATTCATCTTTTTATGATGAATTATCTTTTAAAACTTATTTCTGGTATAATATTGTATAATAATAGCAAAAAAAAGTTTATTTAAAAAGTTTATTACCTCTTCTTATAATAATTGCTATATACAGACATTTATGCTATAAAACAAGGGAAGTAATTTGACATAAAACTAACCCCACCCCCTGGCTGCTTTGTTTTTTAATGAATCAAGATGGCTTGAACAAACTTGGTAGAGAGTCACCCAAGGAACATTTCTGTGAAATTATTTTAAAATCGATCCAGTAGTTTCTGACAAGAAGATTTTTTAAGTTTTTACTATAGCTTATATAGTAAACTAAACCCACCCCCTGGCCGCCATGTTTTTTGACAAATCAAGATGGCTTGAACAAACTTGGTAGAGGATCACCCAAGGAACATTTCTGTGAAATTATATCAAAATTGGCCCAGTGGTTTCAGAGAAGAAGTTGTTAAAAGCTAAAAGTTAACGACAGACGACGGACACCACGCGATCGATCACAAAACTCACCTGTGAGCCTTTGGCTCAGGTGAGCTAAAAATATGCACATAAAAAAACATCAAAATGTATTTTGTTGTTTGATAGCTATACCATACAGTGAAATAACATCCTTTAATAAAAAAAGATAACATTATTATTAAAATTTATATTTCAGTATTATATTCTTATACGCCCCATTAAATGAATGGGAAAAAGATTGCCCTTAAAGTACAAACTTTTACACTGAAGCTTAAAAGACATTGGCGCTGGGTTCTTTTATGCACTTTTCTACTCAATATGTTTACCTTTTATACCAACGAAACTATTTGTGAATAACATATTAAACTGCAAAGGGGGATTTTTTCTTAACTGAAAGATGGTAAGCTTTAAAAGCACTTAAAATACATCAAAGGCAGCCATCCGAAATTTCCTCTGACCTTTTGTACATTCTATTTCAGAAAACTAACTGCTTAAAATGACATTAAAGAGATGCCATACAATAATGTTGAACCGTAATGTCATTTTTACATTCAACTACACATAACCATGTAATATTGATAAATGAACTTTTCATAAAACGTAATTATTTATACAATATTTTCACAACATTTGTACACACATTGTTAAATTTCATACATTATTTATACAGTATTAATATAACATTTTATATTTAGCCATCAGGTCATGATGATGAATTCGCTTCCTTGGATACTGAATAAAATCCCAGCATGCTGTTTGTTATTTGAATAGCAGCTGGCGTATATATAGGTAGGTCAATATAACAGGTTATTGTGATATTTAATAAATTTTTTAAAAATAATAATTCCGAAGCCAAGTGCTGTGATATCAGTATTATGTGAAACTTGTCGACTGTCTTTACAATAGATGGAAGAATAGGAAGATCGGTAGCCCTAGTCCTCAATAGTAGAGAAAATCTTTATATACTGATATTGGTTTCTAGTTGGGGCCCATTTATTTAATGTTCATGAGTTACTAACTTCATAGTGTAAAATTTAAAGTTTCTAAAAAAAAAACTGAAAATTGATTTACTGCTTTGCTTACATCATTTTACAGTCTTTCACTTTCTAAATAGTATTCTTTTTTTAATTTTTTTGAAAAAAAACTGCGAAAATGAAACATTCCCAGGTGTCACAATTTGTTCATATAAAAATCTTAAGACTTAAGAAATTGAGGAAAATAGACCCCAGAGAAGGCCATGACAAACTAATTGGGAAGCATTTTCCCCCTTCATTTTTATATTTTAAATAAATATGATAATATAAATAATTAACATACTCAAATAACCTTAAGAATTGTAAATACAATAATTGCTTTGTTAAAATAAGCAAAAAAGCAAGTCCACAACATAATTCAAGGAAAACACAGCTTCCCATTAACCATGATAGTGTTTATTATTCTTCCACTACCTCTATATTATAGATTTATTACAATAATAACCATAAACACATCAGATATTGCTCTAAACTAATCCTAAATTGCTGACTTAGCAATATATAACTTGAATGAATAGAACATCTTGGATGTTTCACTTTCCAAGAAAATATCTTCAGATTCATACCATTTTACGACATTATAGGCACATATTTCAATATCTCTGAATGAAAACCCAAACCAGACACAGTGTCATCGCCTCACACTAAGACTACATTGTAATTTGTTTGGAAGATATTCAACATTTTCTAAACAAACAAAGATGCTTAAAAAATATATAAAAAATTTGACCTAGCCCCACACATTTTATGAAAGTGTTTACAAATAACAAATTAGTTTACCCCTTTGCTCCATAAGCATTTTCTTGGACTCTTCCAAATTAAAAGCATTAATTCACAATGTATCAGCAATGGGTGAATTATGTTTATATTAACTGACAGAGTGGAAAACAGTGCAGGAAGCGTTCAGATTGCTTGTTACAAGCAATCTGAACTCTTTCTGCCCAGTTTTCAAAAGCCTTCTATGATTGGTGCGGGAAAATGCATATCAATGGGGTAATGGGTTAAAGTTGAATTTTTTAAATAAACCTGCATTTTGGGATGTGGAACTCCTCACATGTCGAGACCAGTTAGCTTAGATGGTAGTGCATCTGACTATCAATCCAGCAGTAGTGAGTTCGAATCCCTGCACGGCTACAGTATCTGTGATAACTGACATATGACATTGTGTCTCATTGTCATTTTCTCTCACTACTGATACAAATGGGAAAGTTATCAGCTACTTGCAGAGATGGGAGTGCTGGTTAACATTCTGGTCTCCCAGTAACAAATACCTGATCATCTGTTAACCCTGCATAGCAAAAATATACTAAATCTTCGCATGTATATAAGGTACATCCGTAAACAAAATAAAGAAATAATTTTCACCTTATTTGAGAATATCCAAACACTGAAATACACCTGCTAGTAACTTATCCGTGATACTTCTACACAAAATAATGTGTTCCTAAGAAGCAAAAAAAACAATACCATATTCTGAAATGTAACAAGCATAAAATGTGTATTACAAAAAAATCAATCCGGCTGCAGGTAAAAGTTAAAGTATATATTATAATAGAATGTCAGTCTACCGGCAATTTGATACTCATTAAAACCATATATACTGATCAAATATCACTGGGAAAAACAGGTGCATTGTAATGATGACATGTGTGGGCACTCAGAAGTCAAAAAATCCTATACACCCAACTTGTTCGCCATGCATGTGCATGACTTGTACACCCAACTTGTTCACCATGCATGCGCATGACATTAACACCCAACTTGTTCGCCATGCATGTGCATGACATGTACACCCAACTTGTTTGCCATGCATGTGCATGACATGTACACCCAACTTGTTCTCCATGCATGTGCATGACATGTACATCCAACTTGTTTGCCATGCATGTGCATGACATGTACATACAACTTGTTTGCCATGCATGTGCATGACTTGTACATCCAACTTGTTCGCCATGCATGTGCATGACATTAACACCCAACTTGTTTGCCATGCATGTGCATGACATGTACACCCAACTTGTTTGCCATGCATGTGCATGACATGTACACCCAACTTGTTCTCCATGCATGTACATGACATGTACATCCAACTTGTTTGCCATGCATGTGCATGACTTGTACATACAACTTGTTTGCCATGCATGTGCATGACATGTACATCCAACTTGTTTGCCATGCATGTGCATGACATGTACACCCAACTTGTTCTCCATGCATGTGCATGACATGTACATCCAACTTGTTTGCCATGCATGTGCATGACTTGTACATACAACTTGTTTGCCATGCATGTGCATGACATGTACATCCAACTTGTTTGCCATGCATGTGCATGACATGTACATCCAACTTGTTTGCCATGCATGTGCATGACTTGTACATCCAACTTGTTCGCCATGCATGTGCATGACATTAACACCCAACTTGTTCACCATGCATGTGCATGACATGTACATGACATGTACACCCAACTTGTTTGCCATGCATGTGCATGACTTGTACATCCAACTTGTTCGCCATGCATGTGCATGACATTAACACCCAACTTGTTTGCCATGCATGTGCATGACATGTACACCCAACTTGTTTGCCATGCATGTGCATGACATGTACACCCAACTTGTTTGCCATGCATGTGCATGACTTGTACATCCAACTTGTTCGCCATGCATGTGCATGACATTAACACCCAACTTGTTTGCCATGCATGTGCATGACATGTACACCCAACTTGTTTGCCATGCATGTGCATGACATGTACACCCAACTTGTTCTCCATGCATGTACATGACATGTACATCCAACTTGTTTGCCATGCATGTGCATGACATGTACATCCAACTTGTTCACCATGCATGTGCATGACATGTACATCCAACTTGTTCACCATGCATGTGCATGACTTGTACATCCAACTTGTTTGCCATGCATGTGCATGACTTGTACATCCAACTTGTTTGCCATGCATGTGCATGACTTGTACATCCAACTTGTTCGCCATGCATGTGCATGACTTGTACATCCAAGCTTTTCCAATAATGTGCAGAATTTGATTATTTTCATTGTGGGTATTGAATTAAAAAAAAAATTAAGTTTCAATTTTATTTTAATTATTTACATTTCTTTTAGATTTACAATAGAACTTTGTTGACTTGAACATGGATGGCTGGAACACCACATTAAGATCGAATTTAACCACTTATCTGGCCCTGGCCAAACACGGATGGCTGGAACACCACATTAAGATCGAATTTAACCACTTATCTGGCTCTGGCCAAACACGGATGGCTGGAACACAACATAAAGATCGAATTTAACCACTTATCTGGCTATGGCCAAACACGGAAGGCTGGAACACCACATATAGATTGAATTTAACCACTTATCTGGCCCTGGCCAAACACGGATGGCTGGAACACCACATTAAGATCGAATTTAACCACTAATCTGGCTCTGGCCAAACACGGATGGCTGGAACACCTCATAAAGATCGAATTTAACCACTTATCTGGCCCTGACCAAACATGGAAGGCTGGAACACCACATAAAGATCGAATTTAACCACTTATCTGGCTCTGGCCAAACACGGAAGGCTGGAACACCACATAAAGATCGAATTTAACCACTTATCTGGCTCTGGCCAAACACGGAAGGCTGGAACACCACATAAAGATCGAATTTAACCACTTATCTGGCCCTGGCCAAACACGGAAGGCTGGAACACCACATAAAGATCGAATTTAACCACTTATCTGGCCCTGGCCAAACACGGAAGGCTGGAACACCACATTAAGATCGAATTTAACCACTTATCTGGCTCTGGCCAAACACGGAAGGCTGGAACACCACATAAAGATCGAATTTAACCACTTATCTGGCCCTGGCCAAACACGGAAGGCTGGAACACCACATTAAGATCGAATTTAACCACTTATCTGGCTCTGGCCAAACACGGAAGGCTGGAACACCACATTAAGATCGAATTTAACCACTTATCTGGCTCTGGCCAAACACGGAAGGCTGGAACACCACATAAAGATCGAATTTAACCACTTATCTGGCTCTGGCCAAACACGGATGGCTGGAACACAACATAAAGATCGAATTTAACCACTTATCTGGCTCTGGCCAAACACGGAAGGCTGGAACACCTCATAAAGATCGAATTTAACCACTTATCTGGCTCTGGCCAAACACGAATGTCTGGAACACCACATAAAGATCGAATTTAACCACTTATCTGGCTCTGGCCAAACACGGAAGGCTGGAACACCACATAACGATCGAATTTAACCACTTATCTGGCCCTGGCAAAACACGGAAGGCTGGAACACCACATTAAGATCGAATTTAACCACTAATCTGGCCCTGGCCAAACACGGATGGCTGGAACACCTCATAAAGATTGAATTTAACCACTTATCTGGCCCTGGCCAAACACGGAAGGCTGGAACACCACATAAAGATCGAATTTAACCACTTATCTGGCCCTGGCCAAACACGGAAGGCTGGAACACCACATATAGATTGAATTTAACCACTTATCTGGCCCTGGCCAAACACGGATGGCTGGAACACCACATTAAGATCGAATTTAACCACTAATCTGGCTCTGGCCAAACACGGATGGCTGGAACACCTCATAAAGATCGAATTTAACCACTTATCTGGCCCTGACCAAACATGGAAGGCTGGAACACCACATAAAGATCGAATTTAACCACTTATCTGGCTCTGGCCAAACACGGAAGGCTGGAACACCACATAAAGATCGAATTTAACCACTTATCTGGCTCTGGCCAAACACGGAAGGCTGGAACACCACATAAAGATCGAATTTAACCACTTATCTGGCCCTGGCCAAACACGGAAGGCTGGAACACCACATAAAGATCGAATTTAACCACTTATCTGGCCCTGGCCAAACACGGAAGGCTGGAACACCACATTAAGATCGAATTTAACCACTTATCTGGCTCTGGCCAAACACGGAAGGCTGGAACACCACATAAAGATCGAATTTAACCACTTATCTGGCCCTGGCCAAACACGGAAGGCTGGAACACCACATTAAGATCGAATTTAACCACTTATCTGGCTCTGGCCAAACACGGAAGGCTGGAACACCACATAAAGATCGAATTTAACCACTTATCTGGCTCTGGCCAAACACGGATGGCTGGAACACAACATAAAGATCGAATTTAACCACTTATCTGGCTCTGGCCAAACACGGAAGGCTGGAACACCTCATAAAGATCGAATTTAACCACTTATCTGGCTCTGGCCAAACACGAATGTCTGGAACACCACATAAAGATCGAATTTAACCACTTATCTGGCTCTGGCCAAACACGGAAGGCTGGAACACCACATAACGATCGAATTTAACCACTTATCTGGCCCTGGCAAAACACGGAAGGCTGGAACACCACATTAAGATCGAATTTAACCACTAATCTGGCCCTGGCCAAACACGGATGGCTGGAACACCTCATAAAGATCGAATTTAACCACTTATCTGGCCCTGGCCAAACATGGAAGGCTGGAACACCACATTAAGATCAAATTTAACCACTTATCTGGTCCCGGCCAAACACGGATGGCTGGAACACCACATAAAGATCGAATTTACCCACTTATCTGGCCCTGGCCAAACACGGAAGGCTGGAACACCACATTAAGATCGAATTTAACCACTTATCTGGCTCTGGCCAAACACAGATGGCTGGAACACAACATTAAGATTGAATTTAACCACTTATCTGGCTCTGGTCAAACACGGATGGCTGGAACACAACATAAAGATCTAATTTAACCACTTATCTGGCCCTGGCCAAACACGGATGGCTGGAACACCACATTAAGATCGAATTTAACCACTTATCTGGCCCTGGCCAAACACGGAAGGCTGGACCACCACATATAGATTGAATTTAACCACTTATCTGGCCCTGGCCAAACACGGAAGGCTGGAACACCACATTAAGATCGAATTTAACCACTTATCTGGCTCTGGCCAAACACGAAAGGCTGGAACACCACATTTTGATCGAATTTAACCACTTATCTGGCCCTGGCCAAACACGGATGGCTGGAACACCACATAAAGATCGAATTTAACCACTTATCTGGCCCTGGCCAAACATGGAAGGCTGGAACACCACATTAAGATCGAATTTAACCACTTATCTGGTCCCGGCCAAACACGGATGGCTGGAACACCACATAAAGATCGAATTTAACCACTTATCTGGCTCTGGCCAAACACGGAAGGCTGGAACACCACATTAAGATCGAATTTAACCATTTATCTGGCTCTGGCCAAACACGGATGGCTGGAACACAACATTAAGATCCAATTTAACCACTTATCTGGCTCTGGCCAAACACGGATGGCTGGAACACAACATAAAGATCGAATTTAACCACTTATCTGGCCCTGGCCAAACACGGATGGCTGGAACACCACATTAAGATCGAATTTAACCACTAATCTGGCCCTGGCCAAACACGGATGGCTGGAACACCTCATAAAGATTGAATTTAACCACTTATCTGGTCCCGGCCAATTCCTATTTTGATGTACATGCATGTATTGTATGATGTTGGACAACACTTTGCTCAAACAACACTTAACTCAAACTATTTTGTACAGCCCTTCAGACTGGAGCCATCTTAGTTCTTCTGTATTCACATTTAAGTTGTGAATAGCCATTTAGTTTGTGTGATATTCTTTCACTGACCGCAAAGTTTTGACCTTCATTTTGTAAATGATCAGAGGATCTGGAATGGAAGGAACCTGAACTCACAGTAAAACTTCATTGACATGAACTTAACGGGACTGGACAAAATAATTTGAATCAAGGATTATTTGAGTCAAGAATTGTTCACCATCATACTACATAATTATAAATTGTACATTTGCCATAAAGTTATTGAATCCAGCATGTATGCTTTATTTTCAGAGTCAGAGTCAAAGTTAATTTTTTTTTTTTTATTAGGGAATGCAAATACACTAAAAACAATATTTTCAAAATTAATTAATTTAACAATTACCTGAATCATCTTTATTCGTTGTTTGATCATAAATATATTACACACTGGCAACATTAATTTGGATCTGAGATATCAAAACTTTAAATTTTACATTTTACAAAGTGTATAAATCATAAAATGCCATATAACACACAGTCACTAATGAGACATTTAGTCAACTTTATAATGTTTAACCAGACTTGTAATCTACTTGTATTTATTTGGATTAAAGACTCGCTTACAGTGAGTTCAGTGGAGCCTTTATTATGGGGTATACATTAACCATAGTTACTTTTTTGGACAATTTTTTAAAGATAAATATTGTAGTAGAAGTTATGGCATTTGAACTGTTGAAAAATGCTGCATACTCTCTGGCAATGGCAGTTTTCATTTCATCTTCACAATGAAAGCAATATGTATCCTACATTCATAGGCAAGTCACCTGAATGCCCAGAGAAAGCAATTCATAGGCAAGTCACCTGAATGCCCAGAGAAAGCAATATGTATCCTACATTCATAGGCAAGTCACCTGAATGCACAGAGAAAGCAATATGTATCCTACATTCATAGGCAAGTCACCTGAATGCCCAGAGAAAGCAATATGTATCCTACATTCATAGACAAGACACCTGAATGCCCAGAGAAAGGAATATGTAACCTATATTCATAGATAAGTCATCTGAATGCCGAGAGAAAGCAATATGTAACTTACATTCATAGACAAGTCACCTGAATGCCCATTGAAAGCAATATGTATCCTACATTCATAGACAAGACACCTGAATGCCCAGAGAAAGCAATATGTTACCTACATCCATAGACAAGTCACCTGAATGCCTAGAGAAAGCAATATGTAACCTACATTCATGGACAAGGCACCTTAATCCACAGAGATAGCAGCATATAAGCTTTATTCATAGGCAAGTCACCTGAATGCCTAGAAAAGCAATATGTAACGCATATTCATAGACAAGTAACCTGAATGCCCAGAGAAAGCAATATGTAACCTACATTCATAGACAAGACACCTGAATGCCAAGAAAAAGCAATATATAATCTACATTCATAGACAAGTTATCTGAATGCCAAGAGAAAGCAATATGAAACCTATATTCAAAGGCAAGTCAACTGAATGCCCAGAGAAAGCAATATGTAACCTTTATTCATATGCAAGTCACCTAAATCCACAGAGAACACAGCACATAACCTATAATAATAGGCAAGTCACCAAAATGCTGTAACCTATATTCATAGGCAAGTCACCTAAATGCTGTAACCTATATACATAGGCAAGTCACCTGAATGCACAGAGAAAGCAATATGTAACCTATATTCATAGGCAAGTCACCTAAATCCACAGAGAACACAGCACATAACTTATAATCATAGGCAAGTCACCTAAATGCTGTAACCTATATCCATAGGTAAGTTACCTAAATGGTGTAACCTAAATACATAGGCAAGTCACCTGAATGCACAAAAAAAGCAATATGTAACCTATATTCATAGACAAGTCACCTTAATCCACAGAGAACACAGCACATAACCTATTATCATAGGCAAGTCACCTAAATTCTGTAACTTATAATGTAACTTATAATCATAGGCAAGTCACAATAAATGCTGCAACCTATATACACAGGCAAGTCACCTGAATGCACGGAGAAAGCAATATGTAACCAATATTAATATGCCGGTCACCTAAATGCTGTAACCTATATTCATAGGCAAGTCACCTGATTTCCTAGAGAAAGCAATATGATGCCTATATTTAAAGGCAAGTCACCTAAATGCCCACAGAGAACACAGCACATAACCTATTATCATAGGCAAGCCATCTAAATGCTGTAACCTATATACACAGGCAAGTGACCTAAATGCCCAGAGTAAGCAATATGTATCCTACATTCATAGGCAAGTCACCTGAATGCCCAGAGAAAGCAATATGTATCCTACATTCATAGGCAAGTCACCTGAATGCACAGAGAAAGCAATATGTATCCTACATTCATAGGCAAGTCACCTGAATGCCCAGAGAAAGCAATATGTATCCTACATTCATAGACAAGACACCTGAATGCCCAGAGAAAGGAATATGTAACCTATATTCATAGATAAGTCATCTGAATGCCGAGAGAAAGCAATATGTAACTTACATTCATAGACAAGTCACCTGAATGCCCATTGAAAGCAATATGTATCCTACATTCATAGACAAGACACCTGAATGCCCAGAGAAAGCAATATGTTACCTACATCCATAGACAAGTCACCTGAATGCCTAGAGAAAGCAATATGTAACCTACATTCATGGACAAGGCACCTTAATCCACAGAGATAGCAGCATATAAGCTTTATTCATAGGCAAGTCACCTGAATGCCTAGAAAAGCAATATGTAACGCATATTCATAGACAAGTAACCTGAATGCCCAGAGAAAGCAATATGTAACCTACATTCATAGACAAGACACCTGAATGCCAAGAAAAAGCAATATATAATCTACATTCATAGACAAGTTATCTGAATGCCAAGAGAAAGCAATATGAAACCTATATTCAAAGGCAAGTCAACTGAATGCCCAGAGAAAGCAATATGTAACCTTTATTCATATGCAAGTCACCTAAATCCACAGAGAACACAGCACATAACCTATAATAATAGGCAAGTCACCAAAATGCTGTAACCTATATTCATAGGCAAGTCACCTAAATGCTGTAACCTATATACATAGGCAAGTCACCTGAATGCACAGAGAAAGCAATATGTAACCTATATTCATAGGCAAGTCACCTAAATCCACAGAGAACACAGCACATAACTTATAATCATAGGCAAGTCACCTAAATGCTGTAACCTATATCCATAGGTAAGTTACCTAAATGGTGTAACCTAAATACATAGGCAAGTCACCTGAATGCACAAAAAAAGCAATATGTAACCTATATTCATAGACAAGTCACCTTAATCCACAGAGAACACAGCACATAACCTATTATCATAGGCAAGTCACCTAAATTCTGTAACTTATAATGTAACTTATAATCATAGGCAAGTCACAATAAATGCTGCAACCTATATACACAGGCAAGTCACCTGAATGCACGGAGAAAGCAATATGTAACCAATATTAATATGCCGGTCACCTAAATGCTGTAACCTATATTCATAGGCAAGTCACCTGATTTCCTAGAGAAAGCAATATGATGCCTATATTTAAAGGCAAGTCACCTAAATGCCCACAGAGAACACAGCACATAACCTATTATCATAGGCAAGCCATCTAAATGCTGTAACCTATATACACAGGCAAATGACCTAAATGCCCAGAGTAAGCAATATGTAACCTATATTAATATGCCGGTCACCTAAATACTGTAACCTATATTCATAGGCAAGTCACCTGAATTCCTAGAGAAAGCAATATGTTACCTTTATTCATAGGCAAGTCATCTGAATTCCTAGAGAAAGCAATATGTTGCCTATATTTATAGGCAAGTCACCTGAATGCCCATAGAAAGCAGTATGTAATCTATATTCATTGGCAAGTAACCTAAATGCACAGAGAAAGCAATGTGTAACGTATATTCATATGCAAGTCACCTGAATGGACAGAGATAGCAATATGTCACCTATATCCATAGGCAATTCACCTATATAGATATGCTGTAACCTATATGCACAAATTTATTAACCACTTAGATACAACAGATAAAGCAGTTCATAGCAGTTAAGTCAAAAACAATATGATGTAGCTCATATGTATAGATAAGTTAATTAAATACACATTCAATACAATATGATGTAGCCTATGTGTATAGATATGTGTCAATCAAATGCACAGTAAATACAATATGATGTAGCCTTTATGTATAGAGAACTTAATTAAATACACAGTGAATACAATATGATGTAGCCTATGTGTATAGATAAGTTAATTCAATGCATAGTGAATACAATATGATGTAGCATATGTGTACAGATCAGTCAACTAAATGCACAATGAATACAATATGGTGTTGTCTATACGATGTAGCTATATGTGCAGATAAGTCAAATAAACAGTGAATACAATATGATTAGCCTATGTGTATAAATAAGTCAATTAATGCACAATGAATACAATATGACATAGCCTATGTGTATAGATAAGTCGATTAAATGCATAGTGAATACAATATGATTTAACATATGTGTAAAGATAAGTGTCAATTAAATGCACAGTGAATACAATATGATGTAGCATATGAGTATAGATAAGTGTCAATTAAATGCACAGTGAATACAACATGATGTAGCATATGTGTAAAGATAAGTGTCAATTAAATGCACAGTGAATACAATATGACGTAGCATATGTGTATAGATAAGTGTCAATTAAATACACAGTGAATACAATATGATGGAGCCTATGTGATAGATCAGTGTCAATTAAATGCACAGTGAATACAATATGCTGTAGCCTTAGTGTAAAGATAAGTGTCAATCAAATGCACAGTGAATACAATATGATGTAGCCTTTCTGTATAGATCAGTTAATTAAATGCACAGTGAATACAATATCCTGTAGCTTTTGTGTTTAGATAAGTGTCAAGCAAATGCACAGTGAATACAATATGCTGTAGCTTTTGTGTTTAGATAAGTATCAAGCAAATGCACAGTGAATATAATATGATGTAGCTTTTGTGTTTAGATAAGTGTCAAGCAAATGCACAGTGAATACAATATGATGTAGCCTTTCTGTATAGATCAGTTAATTAAATGCACAGTGAATACAATATGCTGTAGCCTATGTGTATAGATAAGTGTCAATCAAATGCACAGTGAATACAATATGATGTAGCCTATGTGTAAAGATCAGTTAATTAAATGCACAGTGAACACAATATGATGTAGCATATGTGTAAAGATAAGTGTCAATTAAATACACAATGAATACAATATGATGTAGCCTTTCTGTATAGATCAGTTAATTAAATGCACAGTGAATACAATATGATGTAGCCTATGTGTATAGATAAGTGTCAAATAAATGCACAGTGAACACAATATGATGTAGCCTATGTGTATAGATGAGTGTCGAATAAATGTACAGTGAATACAACATGATGTAGCATATGTGTATAGCTGAGTGTCAATTAAATGCACAGTAAACACAATATGATGTAGCCTATGTGCATAGATAAGTGTAAATTAAATGCACAGTGAACACAATATGATGTAGCCTATCTGTATAGTTGAGTATTAATTAAATGCACAGTGAACACAATATGATGTAGCCTATGTGTATAGATAAGTGTAAATTAAATGCACAGTAAATACAACATGATGTAGCCTATGTGTATAGATGAGTGTCGAATTAATGTACAGTGAATACAACATGATGTAGCATATGTGTATAGTTGAGTGTTAATTAAATGCACAGTGAACACAATATGTTGTAGCCTATGTGTATAGATGAGTGTCAATTAAATACACAGTGAATACAATATGATGTAGCCTATGTGTATAGATGAGTGTCAATCAAATACACAGTGAATACAATATGATGTAGCCTATGTGTATAGATGAGTGTCAATTAAATGCACAGTGAATACAATATGATGTAGCCTATGTGTATAGATGAGTGTAAATTAAATGCACAGTGAACACAATATGATGTAGCCTCTGTGTATAGATAAGTGTCAATTAAATGCACAGTGAACACAATATGATGTAGCCTATGTGTATAGATAAGTGTAAATTAAATGCACAGTGAACACAATATGATGTAGCCTATGTGTATAGATAAGTGTAAATTAAATGCACAGTGAACACAATATGATGTAGCCTCTGTGTATAGATAAGTGTAAATTAAATGCACAGTGAACACAATATGATGTAGCATATGTGTATAGATAAGTGTAAATTAAATGCACAGTGAACACAATATGATGTAGCCTATGTGTACAGATAAGTGTAAATTAAATGCACAGTAAATACAACATGATGTAGCCTATGTGTATAGATGAATGTCAAATTAATGTACAGTGAATACAACATGATGTAGCATATGTGTATAGTTGAGTGCTAATTAAATGCACAGTGAACACAATATGATGTAGCGTATGTGTATAGATGAGTGTCAATTAAATGCACAGTGAATACAATATGATGTAGCTTTTGTGTTTAGATAAGTATCAAGCAAATGCACAGTGAATATAATATGATGTAGCTTTTGTGTTTAGATAAGTGTCAAGCAAATGCACAGTGAATACAATATGATGTAGCTTTTGTGTTTAGATAAGTGTCAAGCAAATGCACAGTGAATACAATATGATGTAGCCTTTCTGTATAGATCAGTTAATTAAATGCACAGTGAATACAATATGCTGTAGCCTATGTGTATAGATAAGTGTCAATCAAATGCACAGTGAATACAATATGATGTAGCCTATGTGTAAAGATCAGTTAATTAAATGCACAGTGAACACAATATGATGTAGCATATGTGTAAAGATAAGTGTCAATTAAATACACAATGAATACAATATGATGTAGCCTTTCTGTATAGATCAGTTAATTAAATGCACAGTGAATACAATATGATGTAGCCTATGTGTATAGATAAGTGTCAAATAAATGCACAGTGAACACAATATGATGTAGCCTATGTGTATAGATGAGTGTCGAATAAATGTACAGTGAATACAACATGATGTAGCATATGTGTATAGCTGAGTGTCAATTAAATGCACAGTAAACACAATATGATGTAGCCTATGTGCATAGATAAGTGTAAATTAAATGCACAGTGAACACAATATGATGTAGCCTATCTGTATAGTTGAGTATTAATTAAATGCACAGTGAACACAATATGATGTAGCCTATGTGTATAGATAAGTGTAAATTAAATGCACAGTAAATACAACATGATGTAGCCTATGTGTATAGATGAGTGTCGAATTAATGTACAGTGAATACAACATGATGTAGCATATGTGTATAGTTGAGTGTTAATTAAATGCACAGTGAACACAATATGTTGTAGCCTATGTGTATAGATGAGTGTCAATTAAATACACAGTGAATACAATATGATGTAGCCTATGTGTATAGATGAGTGTCAATCAAATACACAGTGAATACAATATGATGTAGCCTATGTGTATAGATGAGTGTCAATTAAATGCACAGTGAATACAATATGATGTAGCCTATGTGTATAGATGAGTGTAAATTAAATGCACAGTGAACACAATATGATGTAGCCTCTGTGTATAGATAAGTGTCAATTAAATGCACAGTGAACACAATATGATGTAGCCTATGTGTATAGATAAGTGTAAATTAAATGCACAGTGAACACAATATGATGTAGCCTATGTGTATAGATAAGTGTAAATTAAATGCACAGTGAACACAATATGATGTAGCCTCTGTGTATAGATAAGTGTAAATTAAATGCACAGTGAACACAATATGATGTAGCATATGTGTATAGATAAGTGTAAATTAAATGCACAGTGAACACAATATGATGTAGCCTATGTGTACAGATAAGTGTAAATTAAATGCACAGTAAATACAACATGATGTAGCCTATGTGTATAGATGAGTGTCAAATTAATGTACAGTGAATACAACATGATGTAGCATATGTGTATAGTTGAGTGCTAATTAAATGCACAGTGAACACAATATGATGTAGCGTATGTGTATAGATGAGTGTCAATTAAATGCACAGTGAATACAATATGATGTAGCATATGTGTATAGATGAGTGTCAATTAAATGCACAGCAAATACAATATGATGTAGCCTATGTGTATAGATGAGTGTCAATTAAATGCACAGTGAATACAATATGATGTAGCCTATGTTTATAGATGAGTGTAAATTAAATGCACAGTGAACACAATATGATGTAGCCTATGTGTATAGATAAGTGTAAATTAAATGCACAGTGAACACAATATGATGTAGCCTATGTGTATAGATAAGTGTAAATTAAATGCACAGTGAACACAATATGATGTAGCCTATGTGTATAGATAAGTGTAAATTAAATTCACAGTGAACACAATATGATGTAGCCTCTGTGTATAGATAAGTGTCAATTAAATGCACAGTGAACACAATATGATGTAGCCTATGTGTATAGATAAGTGTAAATTAAATGCACAGTGAACACAATATGATGTAGCCTATGTGTATAGATAAGTGTCAATCAAATGCACAGTGAACACAATACGATGTAGCCTATCTGTATAGATAAGTGTAAATTAAATGCACAGTGAACACAATATGATGTAGCCTATGTGTATAGATAAGTGTCAATCAAATGCACAGTGAACACAATATGATGTAGCCTATGTGTATAGATAAGTGTAAATTAAATGCACAGTGAACTCAATATGATGTAGCCTATGTGTATAGATAAGTGTAAATTAAATACACAGTGAACACAGTATGATGTAGCTTATGTGTATAGATTAGTCAATTAAGTTTATCAATATGTTTAATTCAGAAAATAAGAGAATAATAAAAAAATATTAGTACTTCTATATTAAAAGCTTTTCAATATATGTCTGATACACATGTTTTTGTTTTGTTTATATTCATATTCTATTGATATAAACCGATTCAGCTATTTTGAAACTACGTCATTTTATTTTTAGATGGAACCTTCCATATTAGGGGTGCTTGTAGTATGATAGCAGATTTATCTGTTACATAAACTATAAAATAAACTAGATATCAATATTAAGTGTGTTGAATTACTGTCTGTTCCGATAGCGTAGTGGTAATGGTTTGAACTGTCAACCCAAATGTCGCGAGTTCGAGCCTTATTTATGTTGATTTTTTTTTAATTTATTTTCCATAAAAGTATCCCAGGGTACTGTTTCAATGTGTTTTTTAATTTGGTAAGTGTTGGTAGCAACCTCTTCTATATATACATTGCCTGTATACAGATCTCACTTAAGAATCACGCCCCTTACATTATTACAGGATGGTATCAAGGTTTTTACGCCAAAGAAATTAGAGCTGTGTAAAACGGTTTGGCGATATTTTTTTTAAAAAAACATAAAATGTCATTTGTGCATATGGGATCATTTTTATTATTTCTGCCAAGTTTGGATGACATTGCGAACTGTTTGGTTAAACCATCGAAATTGTGAAAAAGCAACCTGGTCAACCTCAAGTTTTTTTCCGCATAATTAACCCAACAGAGGACAATCTATGGGAACAATGCACTTTTAGAACCATTGATAATGAATCCAGTGTTAAAGAAGCGCATGTCTCTATATGTAGAACAGTACAAAATTAATTGTTGTGCGATACTTATAGCGTAGCGTCTCACCACACCAAGACAAAATCATCTAAAACAATTCTGTCTGATTGTGGCTTCCGAGGAGCCTCCGATGCCGGTGCCGACTTGCTGCTGTGGATAACAGCTATCATAATATGTGCGTGTGCATATGAATAAAACATTGTAAGTAAATTTTCTTCGCGATGATTGATTTTAACAAAAAATCATTGCATTTTATTAATTTCGCAGTTGTTTTAATGGACAATAGCATAACACAGTTAATATTATATATCAAGGCACTCTGATACTTTTATGGCAAATAAAAATTCAACATAGGTACGTCTTGAACTCGCGACATTTAGGTTGACAGTTCAAACCGTTACCACTACGCTATCGGAACAAACAGTGGTACAAACACTTATTATTTATATCTAGTTTATTTAATAGTTTATGTAACAGATAAATCGGCTATCACACTACAAACACCCCTAATACGGAAGGTTCCATCTAAAAATAGAATGACGTAGTTTCAAAATAGCTGAATCGGTTTAAAGTATAATATCATGCTGTTTTTATATTTGTTTTTATATTTGTTTTTATATTTGTTTTTCTGACATGACTTTTGAATATTATAACTGTGTTGCATATGCAAAACGGTGTATCTTCATCTCACTTTCACCTATACTTTCACCTTTTGCTACATTCAATATGATTGATGATATAAAACTAATATTGTAAACCGCTGTTTGTCATTATGTTTTTCTATTTATCATGATTGTACCAGATGGGCCTGTGCTAATTGGAAATAAAACTGTACAATGTATAGATAAGTTACCTGGATACACAACTTGGTGCACAAAGCACTCTCCTAAGGTCCGTTTTAGAAAAGTGAGTACAAAGCCTGTTTTAGACTTTTGATTTGAAGTATAATTATATTGACACTTGATTTACATGCCAGTTACTCACACTTCACTTGGACAGGTATTTATTGTAACAGAGAACTCCAAGCTTCTTGATCAAACTAAAATGAAAATGAAAATAACAATGATCAGATGCTTTAACATACCTTATCTCCTGTCATAAAGTGTATATCACAGACAGTTGTAAAGAAAAGGTCATAAAACACTTACGGTGTATTAACCTAAACAGCACTGTGCTCCACGGTTGGAAGGACTGGTTGATGAGGAAACAGAAACATCTGGGTGCCAATATATGTTATATGATTTGAAACACCGCTATGTAAACATGTTTAGTGGAGGGGTGGGGGAGTAAGCAATTTAAGGACAGAAAAGACAGGAGGTACATGTTGACAATTATGACGTTTACAGCTTATCTCCGATGCATATCGCGATACTTCATTTTCAAAACGCTACAAATCACAGTAAGTATTGCTTGTGAAAATATAAGGTGATGCATATTGCAATATTTAAATCGCGATGCAATGCGTATCACAATACTGATTTTTAAATTGTATCTTATGCAATCACCAGGATTGTTTAATGAGGTGCATGTAATAACTTTTTTTTTAATGGGGTTAAACGCCATTTTCAAACAGTAGAACCACCGTCCTTCCGCAAATAACTGGAAACTTTCTCACATAAAGTTCTGGAGCGAGCGGGACTCAAACCTATGACCTTAGTGGTGAGAAGTTAAGTGATCTTGAGACGGCATCTTAGGCCACTCGGCCACAGAGGACCCTCGTATGCAACTTAAAAGTATCTTTATGGACAGAGAACAACAGAATTTATTACACTGCAAAACTGCGATAGTGATGAAATAAACATAGTGGGATAATACCTGATGGGAAAGATATGCTGTCTTTAGCCGGTTTATATCCAAAAAAATTTCTTGCTTTTTAAAACAAACGTTCTATTTTGTTTGTTAGTTTTTATGAGCTATTTTTTTATGTTTCATCAAGAATGAAATTGCAATGCACGACATCTGACAATCGTATTGATGCATCATAAGTCAAAAGAATGCATTGCATCGGAAAATAAAAAGAGTCAAGAAGTCACTATGATGAATGTAGAACTCCCTGTCAAGAAGGCTACATGTGGAAAACAGAAATCCCTGTAAAGTAGGCTACATTTGAAATATGAACTCCCTGTTAAGTAGGCTACATTTGAAATATGAACTCCCTGTTAAGTAGGCTACATCTTAAATATAAAACCTCCTGTCAAGAAGGCGCTATGTTGAATGTAGAACTCCCTGTCAAGTAGGCTACATTTGAAATATGAACTCCTTGTCAAGTAGGCTACATGTTAAATACAGGACCTCCTGTCAAGAAGGCACTATGTTGAATGTAAAACTCCCTGTCAAGAAGGCTACATGTGGGATATAGAACGCCCTGTCAAGTAAGCTACATTTGAAATATGAACTCCCTGTCAAGAAGGCTACATGTGGAAAACAGACATCCCTGTCAAGTAGGCTACATTTGAAATATAGAACTCCCTGTCAAGTATGCAACATATGAAATATAGAACTCCCTTGTCAAGTAGGCTATATGTGGGATATAGAACTCCCTGTCAAGTAGGCTACATGTGGGATATAGAACTCTCTGTCAAGAAGGCACCATGTGGGACATAGAACTCTCTGTCAAGTAGGCATCATGTGAAATATAAAACTCCCTGTCAAAATAGGAACCACGTGGAACAGATAACCCTGCCAAATAGGCACCATGTGGAATATAGAACTCCCTGTCAAGTAGGCTACATTTGAAATATGAACTCCCTGTCAAGTAAGCTACATGCGGAAAACAGACATCCCGGTCAAGTAGGCTACATTTGAAATATAGAACTCCCTGTCAAGTATGCAACATATGAAATATAGAACTCCCTTGTCAAGTAGGCTACATGTGGGATATAGAACTCCCTGTCAAGTAGGCTACATGTGGAATATAGAACTCTCTGTCATGTAGGCACCATGTGGGACATAGAACTCTCTGTCAAGTAGGCATCATGTGAAATATAAAACTCCCTGTCAAAATAGAAACCACGTGGAACAGATAACCCTGCCAAATAGGCACCATGTGGAATATAGAACCCTCTGTCAAGTAGGCACTATGTGGAATACAGAACTCCCTGTCAAGTAGGCACCATGTGGAATACAGAACTCCCTGCCAAATAGGCACCATGTGGAATACAGAACTCCCTGCCAAATAGGCACCATGTGGAATACAAAACTCTCTGTCAAGTAGGCACCATGTGGAGTAGAACTCCCTGTCAAGAAGACACCATGTGGAATATAGAACTCCCTGTCAAGTAGGCACAATGTGGAGCAGAACTCCATGTCAATTGCAATAGGCACTATGAGAAATATGGAACTTCTTGGCAAGTTAACAACATGTGGAATCAGTGGTGGCTAAATCTGGCAAAACATACATAAAAATCAAATATGTTAGTATATGGACAAGTGAATTTTAATTTTTACATGTCTGCATATGTCAAATATTCATACATGTAATAACTGACTGATTGGCTGTCAAACAAACAAGTCGATAATCCAATCAGTGATCAATATTGTTTCCAGAACTGCCATTTTCCTTAGACAACTGAATGGTCTCTAAGTAAACACTATATTATATTACATTGTATTTACTTGAATAAACAATGCCATGTGGCCAGTGCACAGTGACAGTGGCTCTCGGGTCAGTCAAGTCACAAGTCAATCATGTACAGCGAGATGCATGTGCATTCACATGATTGTGACAATGTTTACATTTTTAATGTAAAAACATGTTGGAGATCAATTTTATAAGTATGTACCTTTTTGTCACAAAGTCTTCTTCCATTAGCTTGGAAATAAAGAATTTGTGGGATTGTAATAAAAATTCCAGTACGGTAAAAGTTACCTTCCCAACCAGTCTGTCTCAGAAATCCTTGATGAACGAATGAATGAATGAACGAATGAACGAACGAACCAAAAACCAATGAACGAATCAACGAACGAATGAATGAACGAACAAACAAACAAACGAACCAACAAACCAACCTATATAGCTTTATCAATAACTGCTTGTCCCATCTAGGTCAACTGTATGTCATAAATACCATATATTCCCTTATAAACGCCCCCACTCTAATAAACGCCCCCCCCCCCCCCCCCCCCCCCCCCACCTATTTTTCTGGAAAATTAAAAAATAAAACGTATATGCGAGTTGAGTGCGTATTCACCCATCTTTCCCTGATCGATTATTTTGTTACGCAGACAACAATTAGCGGAATGTTTATTACCTTTGAACTCTTTAACCCATTGTTTATATCTTGGGTGACCACAAGATATACTAAATACCGTCTGCCGATTAAAACATTACAAAACGTCGGAAAATGCGGTTAGTCTGTGTACGCTGAAAGCTCATTGTTCCACGTTGATAAGAGCAAGCGTCCAAGTGATTTAAAGTGAAGAGTACACTGACCATAACTTTTTTTCATCTTATGTCGATTATTTCATTCACTATCAAATAATTCTGAACCACTTTTTCGGGGATTTAAACCGGATTTAAGTTTTTTTCCATGACTTTATTGGTTTTATTGTATTTTTAACTGTTGTTAAATTTGCTTTTTTTTATCTTTTATAAACGCCCCCACCTTGTAAAATGTAACGGCCCCGGGGGCGTTAATTAGGGAATATACGGTATGTAAGCAGTCAATATTAACCTTTAGTTCCTGTTACGGATTTCAATACAGATTCAAGTCAGCATAATATGGGGGGTTTTTTAATGTAAGAAAATGAATTTATAACAAAAAAAATTTGAGCTGAGGATAAAATTAATACAACCCAGAGCCAAAAAACTTTTAACCCAGGTGAGATTTTCTTTTCATGAATGAAATAGTGCTATAAATGAAATGTCACGACATGTGTAAATTGTTTCATTTCAAAAAGGCAAACCTTTAAATAACCATCCTGTCTGAATCGTAAAATAAAACATTAAGTTCACCACATTTTTTTCTACAAGTTACTTCATTCACATATGAAACCCATTCTATTATAATATGAATGGCCTAAGCAAACACTATCAGCTAAATACGATACAAATAAATGCTTTCATTCAGTCTTACTTACAAGAACAACCACTGTTAGTCTGGAAAACTAAATGTAACAATGTGTTTTCTGTGGCCGGTGAGTAATGTATTATTATGTACAACCACAGTGCATGTAAGGGCAGACTTGTGGGATTTTTATAGATATTTTGTCAAAAATATAAGATACCTTTAACTTTTAGTCAATACCACAACCATTGTCTAGTTAGTGGTAGAGTGTCCGCCTCATATGCGGAAAGGTGTTGGTTTGATCCCAGGCCGAGTCAGTCCAGACTTCAGAAATAGACTAGAAGCTTCCTCACTTGGTGCTCAGGTGCTCAGCATTTAGAGGATAGTTTTAGGTCTGGTCCACCTGGTGTCAGTATAATGTGACTGGGTTGGGTATCATTCCATGTGTCTGTGGCATGATACTCCAGTGTGGCAGTGCTCAGAATACCATCTAAAGTAGACATCACAGCCAAATGACTAAAAATATTTTGAAAGTAACGCTGAAGACCATACAACATAGACTCTACAATTGTCATATAAGATCAACTGCTCTTGTTTCAATGATACCATTTACAACCAATGATGTGATAACACAATTACAATGATGTGATCATACAATTATAATGATGTGATCACACAATTACAATGATGTGATCATACAATTATAATGATGTGATCATACAATTACAATGATGTGATTTCACTTACAATGATGTGATCACACAATTACAATGATGTGATCACACAATTACAATGTTGTGATTACACTTGCAATGATGTGATCACACAATTACAATAATAGGATTACACTAACAATGATGATATCTTACAATTACAATGATGTGATTACACTTGCAATGATGACATTGTGATCATACAATTACAATGATTTGATTACATAATTACAATGATGTGATCACACAACTACAATGATGTGATCACACAATTACAATGATATTTTCATAAACAATTGGAAAACTTTTGCATTTATATATTATATATGTTTTCAACTTCATAAAAATGTGCACACTTGCTTCTCTGGCCATTTAATTAAAGAGCCAATGTTATATCAGTTCAGAATGGGGAAAACTTTGTTTATTTTATCAAGGAATTTTGGCAAGTTTTAATTTACATTTATTGAAGCATGGGAATTTTACCACTCTATTGGGGAAAAAAATACTATTTGTCACTGGAAATATGACCCAATAATGGTTATAAAATGGCTGGAAAAAAACACTGAGCTGTACAAAACTAATCTCAGACTTTTGCTTAAATAACAGAAATTTAACCAAGCATTTAAATTCGTAGTGAGAAATATGACATCATGTTTACAAATGGCAAGGGTACAAAGACATTCCCAGAATCACCAACCCCTGCCACTTCACATACCAAGTCATTATGGTTCATTGGGTAGTTTCTTCTCTTTTCAAATTCAAGTCATAAAAAAGCAAATAAGTATATAAATAAAACATTTATTTCAGAGAACCCAACTGAATCATATGAGTAATATGTCAATAAAGATTAAACAGCATTAATCCCAAACACCGTACACACGTAGCGGTGGCCATGTTGGAATTTGGCAGCAACCAGCATGGAGGATTGGTTTCATACTTCACAACATTTGGGTGTACAATTACATGTGTACTTTACCTGAACTCAGAAACGTGGAAACCTTACAGCAACTTAATCCTTGATAACTCCAGCCCAATGTGGACAAACTACTCAGGCACTGATAGAAATACTGAAGACGTAATATGTAAGATGACAAGCAACTTCTCTAAGGATACAGTTACATCAGGGGAAGGTAAAACACAGTATTCGGTACCCAAGTTTCACTGTACCATACTTACACCACCACAAGAGGTCTAGTAAGGGGGAGGGGGGGGGGGGAGGAATTAAAGAAGCTTGTATCAAGATAGTTTGTTTTTTCATTGGGAATTATTGCAGTTCCAATCCATAAAAAAAGTTACATTTATTGGTGGAGGAATTTAGACCTTTGAATCAATCTTAGTAGAACAACCATCCTTAATCACACTAAATCTTTGGACCATATTAGTTTAAACGAATGGATAAATGGTATTTGATGACCCATTAACAGTCAGGGTCATAATAAGTCTGGATTGGGGCAAAAATATCCTGGCATTAGAGTTGGGCTCAAACCCATGACCACCATTGAAAGGAAGACAGGTAAGTGATACAGAGAGCTCTCATCCGCATACCCTTGCATCAGGATATACTAGTAAATAAAAATGAACCTTAGTAATTCTGATTTACAAAAAAATATAAACATTTAATGAAGATATCAAATTCTAATATGTCCAAAAAAATAATCACACTATAAATGTTATAATTAACTAAAAATACTGAAACAATAACATTAGTTCCAATTATTAACAGTTATACCTAAAGATCAACAACAAATACATGAAGTTTCGATTAACTGCAGTTGCATTTAAAATAGTCATACAGTAAAATTTACATAAAGTTCTTAATACATAGAGTCAAAGAGTAAAGTATGAAAACAATTACATAAAGTTCCAATTACCTGCATTTACAGGGTAAAATACAGAAACAACTACATAAAGTTTCAATTACCTGCAGTTACAGGGTAAAATACAAAACCAATTACATAAAGTTCAAATTACCTGCATTTACAGGGTAAAATACAAAAACAATTACATAAAGTTCCAATTACCTGCAGTTAAAGGGTAAAATACAAAAAAACAAACTTAAAGTTCCAATCATCTAAAGTTACAGGGTAAAATACATAAACAATTACATAAAATTCCAATAACCTGCAGTAACAGGGTAAAATATAATTACATAAAGTTCCAATTACCTGCAGTTACAGGGTAGAATACAAAAAACAAACAAAACATAAAGTTCCAATAATCTACAGTAACAGAGTCAAATACAAAAATAATTACATAAAGTTCCACTTACCTGCAGCTACAGGATAAAATACAATTACATAAAGTTCGAATTACCTGCAGTTAAAGGGTAAATTACAAAATCAATTACATAAAGTTCCAATAACAAAGAGTTACAGGGTAAAATACAAAAACAATTACCTAAAGTCCCAATTACCTGCAGTTACAGGGTAGAATACAAAAAGAGCTGTCGAAGGGACAGCGCGCTCAACTATTCGAATATTTGTCACAGAAGTATAAATTTGATTTAGAATGATGACAAATTAAAGCAAATAAGAGTTATCTAACTTACAAAATTGAGTAGGTCTTATAACTGCAATATCTAAATAAGTTTCAATCAAATACATGCAGTGACTGCTGAGTTTCTAAGTAAAACAATGGCCCTAATTTTCAAAAAAAATCTGGCAAGAGTTATCCAACTTCATTAATTTAGTTGGTTTCATAACTGCAAAGTCATATGTAAAGTTTCAATCAAATACATTGAGTGGTTGGTGTAATATGGACTTGAAGGTACTTGCATGCAAAACATTAACCAACATTCTAAGTCAAAGAAGGGCAATAGTTTGCATTAAATTCATGCAAGAGTTATCTAACTTAGTTATTGTAGAAGAGTTGATGACTGGGAAGGCTTGCATAACGTTTCAATCAAATACATTAAGTGGTTGGTGCAATAGTGACTTGACAGTACTTGCATGCAAAACTTTAACCAAAAATTCTAGGTCAAACAAGGGCAATAATTTGCATTATATACATGCAAGAGTTATCTTACTTAATTATTGTAGTAGGGTTGATGACTGAGAAGGCTTGTGTAAAGTTTCAAGTCAATACATGCAATGGTTACTGAGATTCAGACTTGATGGTACTTGCAGGCAAAACTTTAAACAGATTTTCTAAGTTAAAGAAGGGCAATAATTTGCATTATATTCATGCAAGAGTTATCTAACTTAGTTATTGTAGTATGATTGATGACTGGGAAGACTTGTGTAACATTTCAATTAAATACATCGAAAGGTTGGTGAGATAATGACTTGATTGTATTTGCAAGCAAAACTTTAACCAGAATTTCTAAGTCAAACAATGGCAATAATTTGCATTATATTCATGCAAGAGTTATCTAACTTAGTTATTATAGTAGGGTTGATGACTAGGAAGATGTGTGTAAAGTTTCAATCAAATACATGCAATGGTTACTGAGATATGGACTTGATTTGATGGTACTTGCATGCAAAACTTTAACCAGAATTTATAAGTCAAACAAGGGCAATAATTTGCATTATATTCATGCGAGAGTTATCTAGCTCAGTTATTGTAGAATGGTCGATGACTGGGAAGGTTTGTTTAAAGTTTCAAGTCAATACATGCAACGGTTACTGTGATAGGGACTTGCATGCAAAACCTCAACCAATGTGTGACGCCGGTGCTTTGGTGAGTACAATAGCTCTCTTTATTCTCCGAATAGGCGAGCGAAAAACAATTACCTAAAGTTCCAACTACCCACAGTTACGGGCTAAAATACAAAAGCAAACTTAAAGTTCCAATCACCAACAGTAATACAGGGTAAAATATGAAAACAATTACATAAAGTTCCAATTACATGCAGCTACAGGGTAAAATACAATTACAAAAGTTCCAATTACCTGCAGTTACAGGGTAAAATACAAAAACAATTACATAAAGATCCAATAACCTACAGTTACAGGGTAAAATACAAAAACCTTTTATAATGAAACCTTTCATACACAATCTGATTGATTGATTGAATATTTAGCATCATTTTTATGCCACCGAGGGCTAACAGGCGATCAGTTTCCTGGGATTAACCAGTACTCGAGCACACCCCGTCTCCGTAAGTAACTGATAACTTTCCCACTTGAATCAGTGGTGAGAGACGAATGATAATTAGACACAATGTCGTATATCAATCATCACAGAGACTGTTGCCATGCGGGAGAATCTGGAGAACAAGCTATATCTCACTGAGTCCTACTCTGCTTCTCTGAAGACTAAAGACAGAGGGCAGTATATACAGCAATTTACTACAAATGCATGCTTGGATGTATAAGATATCACAACAAGGCAATCTGAGTATGCTTCTGCAGGACACAGACTTCTGTTACTATAAATAGAATCTGGCAGCAGGCTGCCAAGATAGCCGGCTGGTTATCTATCAGAATGCATTATTATCAAGAATAAGTAAAAGAAAGTGCAAGTAAGTGAAACTTCCCAGGGGTACAGGGCCGTAGCCAAACTGAGGCAAACGCAGACACTTGCCTTCTGTAGAATAGAGGAAATTCGATTTTTTGATTAATATTTTTGTAAAAAACAAAGATAATTATCCACAAAATAATAATAACTCTTGCAACACTATGTCATTACTTGCACATATGTCTAGTATCAATATATACCACAGTACTTTCAAAGTAAATATTCTTATTACTAATACTGATGTGTACGCACTACTGATATGTCAGGTCTAAAAAGCTACAAATGGGTATTCAAGATATTGGTGTAAACCAGGAAGAATTGTTTAAATGCAGTTAGTTCTATCAATTTGAAAGTCGCGACATATCAGGAAACCACAGGAAACACATTCTAGGAACTATTTTTTCAGTTGAACATGTCTCTGGATCCCTCAGCAAGGATGGGATGGTACCTCCTATTAAATCCAACTTTGGCTACAGCCCTGGGCTACATACATCATTGTGTATACCCAATGCCCTGAAGACTATAATCGCCTTCAAATAAGGCAGACATATTACAATATGATTCATCTAATATAGCTGACAAATTGTTCATTCAAAATAAATACATTTTATGATGTTTGTAATTAATTTTAAAATCCATAAGTCTTTTTTCTTGAAAATCAATGCATTTAATTGTTTAATACACCATGACATGTTAGCGACAGAGGTAAACCTGTCTGGAGTTACTTATGCTAATGACAGAGGTAAGTCTTGCTGGGGTTACTTATGTTAATGACAGAGATAAGCCTTTCTGGGGTTACTTATGTTAATGACAGATGTAAATCTTGCTGGGGTTACTAATGTTTATGACAGAGGTAAGCATGTCTGGAGTTACTTATGTTAATGACAGATGTAAGTCTTTCTGGGGTTACTTATGTTAATGACAGAGGTAAGCCTGTCTGGGGTTACTTATGTTAACCACAGAGGTAAGCATGTCTGGAGTTACTTGTGTTAATGACAGAGGTAAGCCTGTCTGGAGTAACTTATGTTAATGACAGAGGTAAGTCTGTCTGGGATTACTTAATTTACCTCCCTGTAAGTTTCTTTAAAATTTGACAAAATTTAAAATCTGAAAATATTAGTGAATTGTGTACACATTCAAATCATCATCCTATAATAGTGGTTGTCCCTCCATCTAGTGCTACATATTAAACACCCCACAAGGAACCATTTGATGATTTAATTTTACATCTGAGCTTTGTACAGTTATCACAAATATGTGTGCTCTCACATGTGCAATAGAACAAGAGGGCCAAAGATGCGTTATTTACAGGTTTGCCCACTTTCAGCGACAAAAGACAAACTATTATGAACATTGTGGTCATGTTTAATTAAAATTAAGTTAAATAAATGGTTTAAAAGTAATTTTTGTTTTTATATAAATTATATCCCTATATAATGCCAACTTCACCTTCATAAAATGGACATCTTGAATGTTTTACAAAGATAACATATGTTATAATGCTTGACACATAGATCCAACAGTCTACACGGAGATTTAAAGCAGATTTCACATAAAATATCCATTTGCTGAAAACACTTCACCTTCTCAATTAGGCCATAATAAATTAATAGCTGGATTATCATCCCCACCCACCCCCACTCATGCCACCCGACCCTTTTTATATTCATAAAAAAAAAAAAAATTTAAAAATAGAAATAAAAAATAAAATCCTTCCGTTTTTAAGAAAAATTTGGACGGTAATCTACCAATTAATTTATAATGGCCTTACTGGCAAAAATTTATCTTGGTTCAATTAATGACAAAAACTTATCTCAATTCAATAACTGACAAAAACCTTTCTAAATTAAATTGACAAAAACCGTCATCAAATCCATCCCAGATAATTGATGGAATACACCCATTTCAGATAATTTATCTTTTATTAAAGTCTCATCATAGTATAAACATATAACATTTACAGTTAAACATAACATTAACACATATACCCTGTCATTCTATTAGAATTGTAAGAGACTATTACATCAATTGTCAAGATCACTATTACAGAGTAAAACAATATTTACAAATTGAGTAAGAATTGGGCAGTCACTGTTAATCTTGACTCTGTTATACCCCCAAGTCGGTTATATACAACAGTCTAAAAGAGTAATAAAATAACAATCTAATAAAGAAACAAAATGTGAAAAAAACACATAAATAAAACAGCGCCATAGTGTAATTATAAACGCATGAAATATTTAAAAAAAATCATTTATCTCCACAAATCATATTTGTCATGACCTGATTAACAATGACCGCTCAAGTTTATATAAAATGAGCAAAATATACAATGAACTGCCTGTTTACATAATTTATAAGTAAAAACATCATTACTTGTTAATTTAAAATATATTTTGATATAAAAAATAACTGACAATACACCCATTGCAGATAATTGACAAAACACCCATTTCAAGATAATTGACAATACACCCATTTCAGATAATTGACAATACACCCATATCAAGATAATTAACAATACACCAATTTCAGATAATAGACAATACACCCATTTCAAGATAACTCACAATACATTAATTTCAGATATGATAATACACCCATTTCAGATAATTGACAATACACAAATTTCAAGATAATTGACAATGCACCAATTTCAAGATAATTAACAATACACCGATTTCAAGATAATTGACACTACATCCACTGCAGATAATTGACAATACATCCATTTCAGATAATTGACAATACACCCACTGCAGATAATTGACAATACACCCATTTCTGATAATTGACAAAACACCCATTTCAGATAATTGACACAACACCCATTTCTGATAATTGAAAAGACACCCTTTTAAGATAATTTAACAATACACCCATTTCAGATTATTGAGAATACACCCATTTCAGATAATTGACAATAAACCCATTTCACATCATTGACAGTATACCCATTTCAGATAATTGACAATACATCCATTTCAAGATAATTGACAATACACTCATTTCAGATAATTGACAATACATCCATTTCAGATAATGAACAATACACCCATTTCAGATAATTGCCAATACATCCATTTCAAGATAACTGACAATATATCCATTTAAGATAATTGACAATACATCAATTGCAGATAATTGACAATACACCCATTTCAGATAATTGACAATACACCAATTTCAGAGAGTTGACAATACACCTATTTTAGATAATCGACAAAACACCCATTTCAAGAATACACCCATTTCAAATAATTGACACTTCACCCATTCCTACTAATGATAAATAAACCAATTTCAGATAATTGACAATACACCCATTTCAGATTATTGACAATACACCCATTTCAGATAATTGACAATAAACACATTTCAGATCATTGACAATAAATCCATTTCACATCATTGACAGTAAACCCATTTCAGACCATTGGCAAAACACCCATTTCAGATAATTGACAATACGTCCATTTCAGATAACTGACAATACATCCATTTAAGATAATTGACAATACACCCATTGCAGATAATTGACAATAAACCCATTTCAGATTATTGAAAATAAACCCATTTCAGATAATTGACAATAAACCCATTTTAGATTATTGACAATAAACCAATTTAAGATTATTGACAATACAAACATTTTAGATAATTGACAATAAATCCATCTCAGATAAATGACAGTAAATCCATCTCAGGACTTTTAAGACAATGACCATTTTTTAGATTTATTAACAACAAAATTCATCTAAAAGAATTTTTCTCTTTTTTTTCTAATTCACCAATAGGCAAACCTGATATCATTCATGACAATGCCAAATTACAATAAAACTTTACAACTCAATTGAACAAAGATCAAGCCTATATCTTTCTATGCTGATAAGAGAAAAAAAAAGACAAATAGGTCTCTCTGGGGTGTGATTTGTCACTGAGATTTCTAGTATACTTTACACTTAATCAATTTAAAAGTCAATTACTGTTTTATCCGTGTATTATTTGTCGTAACAGTATCCAGCATAGTGAGATTTCTCACCCAGACAAGAAATCGTATCAAACAAATTCAAATGTGACACTGAACATTTTTTTTCAGTTGAGTTTGAATATTTCCCTTGAATGGTATTTTTGAACTTTACATAATATATTACTCCTTACTTAAGTTTCTTATTTTGAACTGTTTCTATTAACAAGAGGGCTACATGTGCACTAAAATGCTCACCTGTGTGGTAGAGGAGACAAATTGTCAAAGAAGGCAATTTTTGATCATGTATGCGTCATACCTCACTATTTAAGTTCAACTCTGACAGAGCTATTATTGATATATTACTACTGTGTAAGTTTGGTGCAAAACAAATGAAAAGTGCATGTGCTAAAACTCACATAACATCAAAATAACTTTTGATGATTTAAGGGCCATAACTCTTAATAATTACCGGATTTGGCCAGTATAAAAACCTGTCCAAG
Source organism: Panopea generosa (assembly GCA_029582155.1). Lineage (NCBI taxonomy): Eukaryota > Metazoa > Mollusca > Bivalvia > Adapedonta > Hiatellidae > Panopea > Panopea generosa. Next base: position 59,349,771 of record CM055901.1, read on the forward strand.
ATACTATGGTGATATAATTAGTGTGTAAGTTTGATGAAGATCAAAGAAAAACTGTGTGCTAGTGGGCACACAAGATCAAATAACTCAAGATTCAAGGGAATAATAGCCTGATGATCTATTGATTTCTCCATTGAGTGTCCCTGTTAACAAGAGTGTATATATTAGGGTGGTAGTGAGTAGAAAACTTCACTCACCAAGTAATTTGCAAAAGTTTGGCATTAAGATTTTGGATTAAGTCAGGCTTGAACCCTTAACCTCAGCAATCAGGTATACAACCTTGAGGCAGGATCTCAGACCATAATAATGCTATGGAGAACACCTGTCATGAATCATAGGACCAATCAAATTATCATTAATAATATCCAGGTTATAATTATCCATAGCGAAACAATAGTAATGCCTGAGGCCTGCGATTTTATTTAGTAATTTGGACAATAAGGCCATTAAAAATTTCTAGATTATCATCCAAATTATTAAAAAGGGGGAGTGGAGACGGTTTCTTTTTTAATTTTTTTTTGTTGTTTTGAAAAAAAAAAAAAGATTTTAAAAATAAAAACGGTCAGGGTAGCATGAAAAATAGGAGGCGAGTAGGGCTGATAATCTAGCAATTAATGTATTATGGCCTAATGGTGGCCATAATTATTTAACTGTCAACTTTAACGATCAACTGATATTTCATAATCAATATGTCTAACAAATATCACAGTTACCATGGTATCTGGTTTCTTGCTACCATTGTTTTACTTCACAAAATGTCATACACATTCTATCTCTTCGGAAGGTTAGTACACTTTTAGGAAGTTCAAAACAAGTTAAAACAAGAGGGCAACAATGGTCCTAAATCGCTCACTTGTGGCAGAGGAGACAATGCAAAAGACGGCAATTTTTGCAGGTGCTAAATGTTTCAAGGGACACAACTTTGACATTAATAATCCAATTTAACCAGTACAATAATCTGTCTGAGATATTATAGTTATATAACTACTGTGTAAGTTTGGTGAAGATCAAATGAAAAATGCAGGTGCTAGAGTGCACACACAGTCAAACAGTGCATTTTTTAGTGTTTCGAGGGCCATAACTGACATTACTAATCTAATTTGACCTTTTCAAGAACTTGGCCAAGTTATTATGGTTATATAACTACTGTGTAAGTTTGGTGAGAATCAAATGAAATATATGGGTGCTAGAGTGCACACATGGTCAAACAGTGCATTTTTTAATAATTCAAGGGCCATTACTCTGACACTTATATTCTGATTTGGCCAGTTCAAAAACATAACTGAGATATTATAGTTATACCGTATATTCCCTAATTAACGCCTCCGGGGGCGTTTCATTTTACAAGGTGGGGGCGTTTATAAAAGATAAAAAAAGCAAATTTAACAACAGTTAAAAATACAATAAAACCAATAAAACCATGGAAAAAAAACTTAAATCTCGTTTAAATCCCCGAAAAAGTGTTCAGAATTATTTTAGAGTGAATGAAATAATCGACATAGGATGAAAAAAAGCTGGAAATCTGTATGAAATTACTACCCTGCGTACTGGAATGTCCGAATTTATGGTCATTGTACTCTTCACTTTAAATCACTTGGACGCTTGCTCTTATCAACGTGAAACAATGAGCTTTCAGCGTACACAGACTAACCACATTTTTCCGGCATTTTGGGATGTTTTAATCAGCAGACATCATTTTTACTAGTATTAAACAGCAAATATGGGAAGTATTTGTTCAACCAAAAGTGGTTAAGTGGTCACCAAAGATATAAACAATGGGTTAAAGAGTCCAAAGGTAATAAACACTTCGCTGATTGTTGACTGTGTAACAAAAATAATCGATCAGGGAAAGATGGGCGAATACACACTAAAATCGCATATACGTTTTGTTTTTTAATTTTCCAGAAAAATAGGTGGAGGGCGATTATTAGAGTGGGGGCGTTTAAATTATAAGGGAATTATAATATGGTACTTTTAATGTTTCAAAGGCCATAACTCTGACATTAATAATTTAATTTGGCCAGTTCAAGAACTTGACTGAGACATCATGATTATATAACTACTTTGCAAGTTCAGTTCATACAAAAAATGCAGGTGCTTGAATGCACACAGAGTCAAATAATGCATTTTTTAATGTTTCCAGGGCCATAACTCTGACATTAATTATCCCATTTGGCCAGTTCAAGACCATGTCTGAGATATTATGGTTATATAACTACTATATAAGTTTAGTGAAGATCCAATGAAAAATGCACACAACACAAATGTTCACTGACGTTTGCTCAGGTGAGCTAAAAAAATATGTTTGTTTACAGCGTTGCCTTCCAACCAATGCAATATGTGAGCAATAAAAAACATCACAAATCACTGACCTTCAACTGAATTCTTGACCAGTAAGCAAGTTTTTCATTACATATAGTGAACTTCTGCGAGTTGTAAAGCTCAGGAGTTCGTTTCACTAACGTTCATAAGCGTTACAAATAGTATTCTTTTAAAATTTGCAAAAATACTGAGCAAATGAATATTCCTGGGTGTCACAATTTATGTACAAAAATCTTTACACTTACGAATGTTAATGATATGGGCTCCGGTCAGTCACGGCTTAGGTTGAACTCCCACAATGTGAGCAATTGATCATATTGACAACACAGGAAATAGGTGATCCATTCCACACAATAAACCTATCTTCTTTAAGAAATGTTTATGTACAAAATTTTATTTCCCATTAAGTTTTCAGAGTATTACAAACAACTGCAATCTACACATAATCATGTTTTTTGGAACCACCCGGTCTGTGAAATCAACTTCTAATGAAAAGTCATATATTATCAACAGTAATGTCAAATACTAATTCTGACTAGCCAATAATACTTTGCAGAATCACAGACATCACTCAGAGACAAATTAATATATTTATAATCGTTTTTATGTATGATCATAAAGATTTTCCAGGCACCGGGGATTATTGATGGAAAACGTCTTTCAATGCTCAATATTTATGTTGTCAGATTCCAATAAAAGGCCATTATCATGGTTACCAGATCAGTAAGGATCTTATATAATGAAAAAAAAAAAACACAAGTCTCTTGTAGCTTATCATTATATTATTTTTCATTTTTAATTCATTTGAAGAAATTGGTCAAGCATCAAACATATCTAGGAAATCCATTATAAAATTATGACATTATTACTTGCTGATCAACAATCAGTGAATAATTTGTTGAACTAAAGATTTCACATTTTGTCAAATAACAGTCATTTGACAAATTTCTGATGAAACATAACAATTATTTCCTTTTAGGAAAAGTAGCAAGGTAGATACCAAGCGAATTCCATGGAATTAAATATCTCTCCAATGTCATTTTATCTCACAATAAGGCTCTGAAGAATTCTAGTAGTTTTAACCACTACACAAATATGAACAGAATTAGGTGACTGAACTTTAGCAAACAGTTTCAAAGAAACATTGAGATTAAAACAAAAAAATAACATTTTGTAGGCCAAAATAATTAATTCTAGAGGTCAAGATCATCTAAATAATGCTAGATGCACTACCCATTAAACAATTGTGGACCAAGTTACGTGGCTCTTGGCCAAAAAGAAATCAAGGTAAAGGTTAAACAACATGTATGGTGGAGCATTGATTGATTGATTGAATATTTTGTGTCATTTTTATGCCATTGAGGGCTAACAGACAATCAGTTAACCTAACCCCTGTTTCCTGGGATCCTGAAAGGTTAAACGCTACTTGAGTACACCCCATCTCTGCAACAAACTGATAACTTTCCCACTTGAATCAGCAGTGAGAGACAATGATAATGAGAGACAATATTGCCGGGCAGGGATTTGAAGTCAAGACCGAACAAGAATTAAGAAAATACTGAAGTAGAAAGTACAAAAAAGAAATGAGGAGTTGCAATGAATGTAATTTTATTAAAAAGATCAAAGGACCATAACACAGTATCAAACCACTGAATTGGAATGCCAAAACCATAGACTTATGCTCAAACCATGTACCTGGTGTACAGCAAGTTTAATTTGAAATGGTTTAAAACTGTTGATGGAGACACATTCGCAATGTTATTGGTCCAAAATGTGTTGTCAATTTAGGTTCAAAGAACAAAGGGCTCCATCAAAAATAATTCACTTGAAATGCCAATTCCACAGGCACATGTTCAGACCATATATACATAATGTACAGCAAAATTTCATATTAATCGGGTTAAAACTGTGGGAGAAGAAAACTGTTGTTTTTCCAAGGTTGTTGGTTCATAATATGACATAAAAATTTAAGTTCAAAGAATAAAGGGCCAAAATACCATAAAAAGTAATCTAATCAGAAAATCAGAATGCCAATACCACAGGCACATGTCCATACCATGTACATTCTGTATAGCAGGTTAAAATTCTCTGTGTGTGAAGGGGGGGGGGGGGGGGGGGGGGGGGAGAGGGAGTAGGATCGGCAAGGTTGTTGGTTTTAAGTTTCAAAGTAAGACATACAATTTAAGTTAAAAACAAAGGTCTATAACTCCATAAAAAATAAATCAATCGAAACGCCATTATTAAAGGCACATGTTCAGACCATTTGTTGTGTCTGCAAGGTTGTTGGTCGAAAATGTGACAGACAATGCACAGACGTTACATGCGAGGTTCTATTATAAATGGGTATTTAAGTGGCTTCTATGCACCCAACTGATAATTTGTGTGGCTTAATTTAATTTAAGGCAGATGCTATTTCAATATCCCCAAATTAAAAAAAACAAAATCCCCTTACTGGGCCCCAACAAATGCTAGCTTCTTTATTTAAAAATAACTTGCCGGGCCCGATTAGCTCAGTCGGTTAAGCGTCTGACTATCAATGCAGGGGTCGTGAGATCGAATCTCTCGCCCAGCAACAGTCTCCGTGATAATTGATATATGGCATTGTGTCTCATTATCATTTGTCTCTCACCACTGATTCAAGTGGGAAAGTTATCAGTTACTTGCGGAGAGGGGGTGTGCTCGAGTACTGGATAATTCCAGGAAACAGCGGTTAGGTTAACTGATCGTCTGTTAGCCTTCGATGGCATAAAAATGACGTTAAATATTCAATCATATCATTAAAAATAACTTGAAACACCTAGGCATAGGGATCATTTAAACCAAATATGAAAAAAATTGGGTAATAAGTTCTCAAAAAGAAGGTTTTTGGAAATTCACAATTTTTTTCTTCTTTTTTACCCATATAAACACTATCCCCTTTTTGTTGCTTATGACAATTTATGTTTGACAATTTATGACACTTTGTTAAAATAAACTAGCATCCATACCATATAAAACTGTTTTTATTTATAAGCCAATAGCTATATTATTATTATTACAGGAATAAAAATTTCGTCTTCCCAGTCATAAATATTTATGATGAAATAACTCATGTAATATGTATGTGATAGTGATACCCCATCCCAGTATGAGGCTTACTAGGGACTTGATCCAAGTATGCATTCATACCTATTTATAATGGTATTTAAACAGTCAGTGAAATGAAAGCAAACAGGCAGCAGTCATGTGAAAAAAAAACTAAGTTTGAGAGCAGATTCACAAAAATATGTTTCTTTTTCATGATAAGCCCACACCTTGTGGGGCAAATTTTGATCCTAGGGTCATGACTATTATTTGTATAGTGCTTAGCACTGCTTTCAACAATGTTTCAGTTATATCGCGATGATGTCTACTTGAGACAGTATTGTAAACCCTGCCACACTGGAGTATCATGCTGCAGACACATAGTTTGATACCCGATGCAGTCTGACACCGGGTCGTCCAGGCCCAGAGCTATCCTTTAAAAATTTTGAGCGCCACGCGAGGAAGCAGACAGTAGATTTTTCAAGTCTTTGGTATGACCTGGAGGATCAAACCATGACCTTCCATATGTGAGACGTACACTCCTAGACCATTGCCGCTCTTTCAGAAAAGAAGATTTTTGAAATTTGCGATACCGGTAGACCAATGTGGCAGGGCCAAAGAGAACTTCATGACAGAATACTTTATACACAATTTGGTGAAAATCTGTCATGTGGTTTAACCCTTTACTTCATATAGATGACTTTGGACACCTCTAATATAGACACCTTTGGACACCTTATATAGAAGGCTTTTGAATTATTTGGTGAATTATGTTTATATTAACTGGCAGAGTGGAAAACAGTGCAATCTGAACTCTTCCTGCACTGTTTTCAAAGGCCTTCTGTGATTGGTGCAAGAAAACTTGTATCTATAGAGTAAAGGGTTAAAAGAAGGAGTCTTTTGAAGCTGAAAGTTAATGACAACATATGAACATTGACGGACACATCTTCAGCTCAGGTCTGAGCTAATAATATACCTTTGGGTGGTATAAAGTATTCAATTTTGTGACAATATTCAAAACACTTTTATATCAATTTGTAAAAAGAAGATAATCAGTTAATTTCAGCATACATATTATGAGGTAAATCACTGATGTTTACAGAATTACCAATTTCCCTATTCATTATTTCATTTTATTATAGTCTTGTGTATAAGAAGGACATGGTATCATATTTCACTTGCGGAAGAAGGACAGTTGTTCTATTCTGATTCATTCAAAGGCCGACCTCTATCAATACAAGAGGCCCAAGAGCACTCGAATTGCTCTACTTGAAACAAAAATCACTAGAAGAAATAGTTTCCCCTTCCCGGAGATCTTTTAAAGTTTCACTTAAAATGTGCTTATAAGCCCTGTGGCAGGGGCATTTGTGGATGAATCACAATGGTTTAAGTAATGTGCAAGTTTGGTTAATATTCAATGAAAAACAGAGGTGTTATTGTATCTACACAAAAATGTTAACATTTTCCCTGTATAACTCTATGTGGCAGTCCTAAATTTAACCACCAGGACCGGTTTTCAACAACCTTTTCAGGGCTTTCATTAAGCTTTGAAGTAGTCAATAGAAAGGAAAAAGTAAGAGGGGACTGGGGGTCCTCTGCAAAAAACAAACGGAAGAAATTCAGCTGATAATAGCCGGGTGTTGAAGTACGAATAGCCAGGGGAAACCCCTGGCCCCCGGCTTATAATGACAGCCATGCCTTTGATGCAATGCTCTATGTAAAATACCTAAGTCTATGGTTTGAACTTTCAGGTAAAACGTTTTTTAAAGTTTCCTGTAATAATTATGTGCTTATAAGCCCTGTGACAGGGCATTTTTGGTTGAATCACACTGGTTCAAGAACTTGTCTGAGATCTTGAGTTATATAGCTTCTTTGCAAGTTTGGTTAAAATTCAATGAATAATGAAGGTGCATTGCGTCTAAAACGTATTCCCTATGTAACTCTTTGTAAAACCATGACTTTGTGCCGGAGTCAGATAATATTTTGCTATAATATTCCCCCCCCCCCCCCACCCCCCATTATATTTTTAAAAAAAACGAACACAATGACTTATTTTGATAAAGAAAGCATAAAACTTGCATTTATGATGAAGCAAACTTAAAAGAAACAAGAGGTCCAAGAGGGCCTGAGGATGCTCTACTGACTCATAGTGGCCATAGCACTTTTTGAAATTCTACTATGCAATAGAACATCGGGGCGGGGTCATTTTTAACTCAAGGGACACCATTTGAACAAATCTAACAAAACTATAGTTGGTCATCATTACTACATAAACATTTTGAAAATCTGTTGGACCGTTCATGAGAAGAAGATTTTTTAAGTTTTGGACTATTTTTAGTAACGGTGGCCATCTTGAATTTAAGATAGAAAAAATAAATCTTTTTATAGTCTCCTATACAATAGAAACATCCATGTAAAGTTTCAGTTTAATTGGCCTTGTGGTTTAAGAATAAATGAGAAAAAAAGAAGAGAATTTTCTGTTTTCCCACAGTATCCCTATGTAAAATTCTAAGTCCCCTTACAGGGCCCCTATATATTTTAGCCCCTAAATTCTTATCTTCAATCAAACCCCTACACTTAGGGATAATTTATATAAAATACGTACAAATCTGACATACCGGTTCTTAAGAAAACAATTTTACTAATTCCCAATTTGTACCCTTTTTGGGCCCCTCCTGACCCCTTAAGACATAGGAACCCAGTCATTTTTACAAATCTTAACCTCCTTAACCTAACAATGCTTTAGTGAAGATATAAGCAAAATTATTTCCATTTTAAAAAAAAATAATATAATATTATATTGACATGTGTCCCCTAATTGAACCCTCGGGGTAGGGTCATTTTTAACCCTATTGACACCATTTGAACAAATCTAACAGAACTATAGTTGGTCATCATTACTACATAAACATTTTGAAAATCTGTTGGGCTGTTGTTCATGAGAAGATTTTTTAAGTTATGGACTATTTTTAGTAATGGCGGCCATCTTGAATTTCAGATCGAAAAAAAAAATCTTCTGTATAATCTCCTATGAAATAGAAACACCCATGTGAAGTTTCAGTTTAGTTGGCCTAGTGGTTTAAGAACAGATGAAAGAAAAAGAGAATTTTCTATTTTCCCATAGTATCCCTTTGTAAAATTCTAAGTCCCCTTACAGGGTCCCTATAAATTTTAGCCCCTAAATTCTTATCTGCAATCATACCCCTACACATAGGAATAAATTATGTAAAATATGAACAAATCTGACGTACCGGTTCTTAAGAAAACGAATTTAGTAATTCCTAATTTTTACCCTTTTGGGGCCCTTCCTGACCCCTTAAGACAGTGGAACCCAGTCATTTGTACAAATCTGAACCTCCTTCACCAAAAAATTCTTCTTTTAAAAATATAGGCTAAATCATTTCTATTTTAAAAAAAATAAATAAAAAAATATTATAATGACATGTGTCCCCTAATTGAACCCTCGGGGCGGGGTCATATTTTACCCTAACGGCACCATTTGAACAAATCTAACAAAACTATAGTTGGTCATCATTACTACATAAACATTTTGAAAATCTGTTGGGCCGTTCATGAGAAGAAGATTTTTTAAGTTTTGGACTATTTTTAGTAACGGTGGCCATCTTGAATTTCAGATCGAAAGAAAAATCTTCTGTATAGTCTCCTTTGCAATAGAAACACCCACGTGAAGTTTCAGTTTAATTGGCCTAGTGGTTTCAGAGAAAGTGCTGCTAACAGACAACCAAAATGACAGACGTCGGACGACAGACAACGCGCCATCACATAAGCACTTCTGGCCTTTGGCCAGTAGTTTGGTTAAGATTCAATGAAAAATGGGGGGTACTATCTCATCTACAAGAAAAAATTTAAAGGAAGGATAATATACATGGCATAGGCAAATGCAAGTAAAGTTAAAAACTGGATATATAATCCGCCATGTGTTGAAACTGGTAAAGAAATTCCTGGAAAGCTTCTTTAAATGTTAGATATTTATCTTCATAATACATTCTATGAAATTATCTAAACTAAAGTTATTGAGGAGAAATCATTTCCAGTTCTTCATTCATGCATATAACAAAGGGGAATAACTCACATAAATTTTAGTGAATTGTTGAAATTCAATTCCATACAATGTCTATTGATGTGACATTTTGAAAAGAGCCAGGGGTCACTTATTTGAGTTATTGAATGGATGTTGAATACAACATACTTAATATTGGGACATTACTCATGTTACGTCATAAGCAAGAACCTGAAATACAGTTACATGTAAAAATTAAATAAAAATCCAAAGATGTTTATTTGAATTAATGAGCAGACGTTGATTAAAATGAAATTTTATGTAGATAAAGGGGCATAACCCAAGTTAACACTTAGAGGTATAGGTCTCAAATACAATCACATAATAGGCACACGCACCCTTGTGAGATCTAAACAGATTCACACAATATTTGTTCGATTTATCAAGCGGATGTTGAATAGAAGGTAATTACTATAGCTCACAAATTCATAGAACAGCCAAGCTAAAAATGTTTCAATGATGTGCAATTAAACTTTCATGGTACTGTAGTTATTCTTTTCATAATGTTTCCTGTCATTCTAACACATTGCAACAAGATATATATATCATCATTAATCATATTGCTGGAGGAAGACCGTACACTCGTTAACTGAACTTTTTCACATATAAGTTTTGGATTGAGCTGGGCTTGAACCCAAAACCTCAGCAGTGAGAGGTGTCTTAGACCACTAGTCACTGATGGTGTCTTAGATCACTAGTCACTGACGGTGTCTTAGACCACTAGTCACTGACGATGGCTTAGACCACTAGTCACTGTCGGTATCTTACACCACAAGTCACTGATGGTGTCTTAGACCACTATTCACTGATGGTGTCTTAGACCACTAGTCACCGATGGTGCCTAAATAGATCACTTGTCAACAGAAGATACCTATATTTATTGATAGATTCAAGGTTGCTCAGATTGTTTTTTGTAGAGTTTTGTAGAGTTTACATAATGTGATATTTATTATCAATAAAAATGTGCAAAAAAAAAAAAAAAAAAAAAAGCTGTTACAGAAAAAATACAATTATGTGTATTATAACTATTCATTTACTTCTTCAATTATCTAAAATCAAAACAATATTTACCTGTGTAACTGAAGTAATTTCTATCCAATGTACTGTATTGTTTGCTACCACCTACTTGTTGCCACTTCTCCTCATATATAAAACTGAAAGCAGACGAAAATCAATTTTAACAAACATGGTTAATGATACAATTTAGTTTGTAGCTGTACGTTTTTACTATCATACATAATGGATTTTTTTCACAGAGAAAATATTAAAATAACAAAGCATTAAGAAGCATAAAAAATGTACTTTATTAGATAATCATCTCACCCTTATGATATATAATATACGAATGAGTGTGTGTGTGTGTGTCGCGCAAACCCCATTTCCTGTTGTTCAAATACCCCAGTGGGTAAGCACAATAGAGCCATAATTCAGGCCAATTAAACATGAATTAAATACAGGCTAGCTTTAACAGGATAAAATTAAACACAGAAAAACTTGAACAAAATGTTTCGCTACAAGCGAGAAGTACAAAAAAAAAGAGAAAGGAAAACCAAATGAATAACAGACGCTTGTTAAAAGAGATAGTTACAATAGATAAACATAAAAATGTTTTACTTTAAATAAAATTCTTCCATATTTAGCTTGATACTTCTTTCATTCTAAAGAAGACAAACAGATTGAAATGTATAACAGAATGTTTGTATAAATTGATATGCTCCTATGTATACATTAGCCGTGCTGGTGAAGAGCCATCAGTAGAACACTTGACAATGGATATCGGGACTGGGTTACTTGTATTCTCTTCTCTCTAGTTCATTCTGCTCACATTTGTATAATTGCAGTCGGGCTTTGGGTATATCACTAAATTCAACATATAACAGGTTATATATGAGACTGAGTAGACACTAAGCCTGACACTAACAATGTTACGCAGTCCCAACACCATTTTAAGATGGGACACCAAATTTTAAAAGAGACTTTTAAAAATTCAGAAATTTCACAATTTTATGGGAACTATCTGACTCTCCAAGGTCATGGATGACCAAATTTAAATTTCCTTGACCAAATAATGCTTTTGCCAAAATTTCAGCAAAATCTAACCAAGAATACCTGATAAAAAGCTGTTAGAAACTGCGGACAACCATTACAAGGATGGACAACTGGAATTTGATGATAATATGCATTCATCCACTTGTCTGTCCTGGAAACCTAACTAAAACTTGGTGACAATGTGCATTCATTGACTTGTCTGTCCTAGATACCTAACCAAAACTTGATGATAATAACTTTTTATGCATTCATCAACTTGTGTCTCCTAGATACCTAACCGAAATTTCATGATAATATGCATTCGTCAACTTGTCTGTCCTATATACTTAACCGTAACTTGGTGATAATATGCATTCGTCAACTTGTCTGTCCTAGATACCCAACCAAAACTTGATGATAATATGCATTCGTCCACTTGTCTGTCCTAGATACCCAACCTAAACTTGATGATAATATGCATTCATCCACTTGTCTGTCCTAGATACCCAACCGAAACTTGATGACAATATGCATTTGTTCACTTGTCTGTCCTAGATACCCAACCGAAACTTGATGACAATGTGCATTCCTCTGCTTGTCTGTCCTGAATGCCTAACCGAAACTTGATGATAATATGCATTCATCCACTTGTCTGTCCTAGATACCTAACCGAAACTTGATGACAATATGCATTCATCCACTTGTCTGTCCTAGATACCTAACCAATCTTGATGATAATATGCATTCATCCACTTGTCTGTCCTAGATACTAACCGAAACTTGATGATAATATGCATTCGTCCACTTGTCTGTCCTAGATACCCAACCGAAACTTGATGACAATATGCATTCATCCACTTGTCTGTCCTAGATACCTAACTGAAACTTGATGATAATATGCATTTGTCCACTTGTCTGTCCTAGATACCCAACCGATTCTTGATGATAATTTGCATTCATCCACTTGTCTGTCCTAGATACCTAACCAAAACTTGATGATAATATGCATTTGTCCACTTGTCTGTCCTAGATACCTAACTGAAACTTGATGATAATATGCATTTGTCCACTTGTCTGTCCTAGATACCTAACTGAAACTTGATGATAATATGCATTTGTCCACTTGTCTGTCCTAGATACCCAACCGATTCTTGATGATAATATGCATTCATCCACTTGTCTGTCCTAGATACCTAACCAAAACTTGATGATAATATGCATTTGTCCACTTGTCTGTCCTAGATACCTAACTGAAACTTGATGATAATATGCATTTGTCCACTTGTCTATCCTCGATACCCAACCGATTCTTGATGATAATATGCATTCATCCACTTGTCTGTCCTAGATACCTAACCGAAACTTGATGATAATATGCATTCGTCCACTTGTCTGTCCTAGATACCTAACTGAAACTTGATGATAATATGCATTTGTCCACTTGTCTGTCCTAGATACCCAACCGATTCTTGGTGATAATATGCATTCATCCACTTGTCTGTCCTAGATACCTAACCGAAATTTCATGATAATATGCATTCGTCAACTTGTCTGTCCTAGATACTTAACCGTAACTTGGTGATAATATGCATTCGTCCACTTGTCTGTCCTAGATACCCAACCGAAACTTGATGATAATATGCATTCGTCCACTTGTCTGTCCTAGATACCCAACCTAAACTTGATGATAATATGCATTCATCCACTTGTCTGTCCTAGATACCCAACCGAAACTTGATGACAATATGCATTTGTTCACTTGTCTGTCCTAGATACCTAACCGAAACTTGATGACAATGTGCATTCCTCTGCTTGTCTGTCCTGAATGCCTAACCGAAACTTGATGATAATATGCATTCATCCACTTGTCTGTCCTAGATACCTAACCAAAACTTAATGACAATATGCATTCATCCACTTGTCTGTCCTAGATACCTAACGGAAACTTGATGATGATATGCATTCATCCACTTGTCTGTCCTAGATACCTAACCGAAACTTGATGATAATATGCATTCGTCCACTTGTCTGTCCTAGATACCCAACCGAAACTTGATGACAATATGCATTCATCCACTTGTCTGTCCTAGATACCTAACCGAAACTTGATGATAATATGCATTCGTCCACTTGTCTGTCCTAGATACCTAACTGAAACTTGATGATAATATGCATTCATCCACTTGTCTGTCCTAGATACCTAACTGAAACTTGATGATAATATGCATTTGTCCACTTGTCTGTCCTAGATACCCAACTGATTCTTGATGATAATATGCATTCATCCACTTGTCTGTCCTAGATACCTAACCGAAACTTGATGATAATATGCATTCTTCCACTTTTCTGTCCTAGATACCTAACTGAAACTTGATGATAATATGCATTTGTCCACTTGTCTGTCCTAGATATCTAACCGATTCTTGATGATAATATGCATTCATCCACTTGTCTGTCCTAGATACCTAACCGAAACTTGATGATAATATGCATTCATCAACTTGTCTGTCCTAGATACCCAACCGAAACTTGATGATAATATGCATTCGTCCTCTTGTCTGTCCTAGATACCCAACCGAAACTTGATGACAATATGCATTTGTTCACTTGTCTGTCCTAGATACCCAACTGAAACTTGATGACAATATGCATTCCTCTGCTTGTCTGTCCTAGATGCCTAACTGAAACCTGATGACAATATGCATTCGTCCACTTGTCTGTCATAGATACCTAACCGAAACTTGATGACAATATGCATTCGTCCACTTGTCTGTCCTAGATACCTAACCGAAACTTGACGACAATATGCATTCGTCAACTTGTCTGTCCTAGATACCTAACCGAAACTTGACGACAATATGCATTCGTCCACTTGTCTGTCCTAGATACCTAACCGAAACTTGATGATAATATGCATTCGTCCACTTGTTTGTCCTAGATACCTAACCGATTTTTGATGATAATATGCATTTGTCCACTTGTCTGTCCTAGATACCTAACCAAAACTTGATGATAATATCCATTCATCCACTTGTCTGTCCTAGATACCTAACCGATTCTTGATGATAATATGCATTTGTCCACTTGTCTTTCCTAGATACCTAACCGAAACTTGATGATAATATGCATTTGTCCACTTGTCTGTCCCAGATACCTAACCGAAACTTGATGACAATATGCATTCATCCACTTGTCTGTCCTAGATACCTAACTGAAATTTGGTGATAATTTGCATTTGTCCACTTGTCTGTCCTAGATACCTAACAGAAACTTGATGATAACATGCATTCTTCCACTTGTCTGTCCCAGATACCTAACTGAAACTTGATGATAATATGCATTGTCCACTTGTTTGTCCTAGATACCTAACTGAAATTTGGTGATAATTTGCATTCGTCCACTTGTCTGTCCTAGATACCGAACTGAAACTTGATGATAATATGTATTCGCCCACTTGTCTGTCCTAGATACCTAACCGAAATTTGGTGATAATATGCATTCGTCCACTTTTCAAGTTTCATCAGTCATGGATAAAAAATAGACGTCACTGGCATAAAATGAAGGCTTAATATTTAAATTTGTTAGGCTAACAGCATTTTCCATTTTTACTTGATACAAGTATAAACCCAGATACTCAACGTGTTGTTTCCCCAGGCATGGGGTACATGCTCTGTGTGCTCAGTCTATCCCACCACCGAAAATGGCAAAAATGAACTACAATTGAGTGAAATATCGCCTCATACACACATTTCAAATCACATTATAAAAGTAATTCTTAATAAACAAGAGTTCAAGTGACCTTGACCTGTATAACCTCAAAGCTTATCCCAAACTTCCTTTCCTTGTTAGGAAAAGAAAAACAATAGCTTAAGGACATTAAAAAGCCATTGCAAATTTGACATAAATAGATTCCATTCTTCTGAAATGTTTTTTAAAAAAAAAGGAACAATGCAGAAGTCTGGTAAGTGATGGTGGGGCAGTTACAGGAATATGAGAAAAATACAACTTAAAAAAACGTTATACAAACTTGAGATCAACATATCAGCGCAAAAGCTTATTTTTAAACAGGAACTGTTTACCACAAATTCCAACATCGTAAAAAGGAAGAACATAAAATTATACCTATAAAACCTTCTCTTTTGTTACTCCATGATCCGTAAAATTTAAAGAATTACTGTCGGTGCACACTATTTCAATCTGATGTGACTTTTTATAAAAATAATTAGTATCCTATTTATCGCTACACAGCGTTAAGACCTGAACGAGTCTGACATTTAGTATTATGGCGATATTGTTAAAGAAATAGTTGTTAAAATATACCCAAGTGCTTTGAAGGAAAATTAAAGTGGGCAACTTTTAATTTGAGGGGTAATAATTGCTTGATAAAGTACCGTTTAATAGAGACGACAAAAATTTGAAGGTAAAAATGGTAAAGAATGTATACACGGAATACCCAAGGTTGAACACGTAGATTGTAAACAAGCACCTGAGGTTATTGTTAAAATTTAAAAGTTGGTTTTGAGATATGAATAGCCGTGCCCATCTAGGCAAGCACAATACACATATTACGGAATAAATGAAAGAATTGTGGTATTACACCATACATGCAACAACACAAATAAGCTATGATATTCTAACAAAAAATATCATTCCACTCTTACTGCACATGATTAATGATTATCTAAATTTCAGTAAAAAACTTATTTCAGAATTTCATTACTGGTGAATGATTAGACTTCATGCAGTTCTAAACAAGAAATTATTGATGGAACCGATGGATGCTCCCCAAGTGAGTGTTTGACTCTGTACCGGCTACTTGGTTGATAAATACCAAACTGCATAATAGGAACAATATGTGGCTCTGCACTTCACAGAACTCATTCGCAAATCAGTGAACCGGAACAAAATGACAATATGCGCAGATCCCAGCTAGTTTTACAAAATTAAAATAAGAGGTTGTAGCGAAATAGTGTCATGACAACAATATGCACATCTTAACTTGGTAGTGATGCATCCTAACAAGTTTCATAAAATTTCAACCAGCGATTGTAAAGAAATAGAGCAGAGAAGAATTTGGTCACAGACAGAATCAGCCAGAAAAATCACCAAACCGGAACACAAACATAGCAAGTTTCATAAAATTCAAACTGAGGTTGTAAAGAAAAAGCACCGACAATAATTTCCACAGACTCAATGAAAGGGCCATAACTCCATTAAAAATCATCACACCGGAACAACCAGACAATAATGCGCATCTGCACTTGGTAATGATGCATCCAAGCAAGTTTCATAAATTATATTTTACCATTTATTATTAATGAGGATCAGACAGGATTTTTGTCAGGCCGATACATTGGCGAAAATACTCGATTATTGTATGATCTAATGTTTTATTTAGAAAAGAACCATGAACCAGGCATGTTACTACTCATTGACTTTGAGAAAGCATTTGACTCGGTCGCCTGGGCTTTTATTTTTGCTGTTCTTAAATTTTTTAACTTTGGTCCATCCTTTATTAAATGGGTCAAAGTATTTTATACAAATATAGAATCATGTGTAATAGTCAATGGCCACTTGTCAGAGTGGTTCTACTTACAGAGAGGTTGTAGACAAGGAGACCCATTATCCCCATATATATTCATTTTATGTGCAGAGATCCTCGCTGTTCTAATCAGAAATAACCCTAATATAAAAGGAATACAGATTGACAATACAAACTTTTTAATTTCACAATATGCCGATGACACAACACTCATGCTTGATGGTTCAGAAAAATCACTTGTAAACACACTTCAAACACTCAAATTCTATGCTGAAATCTCCGGCCTTAATATCAATGTTGATAAAACTAAGGCAGTGTGGATAGGTTCAAGGAAAAATAGTAATATTAAGTTATGTAAAGAATATAATCTTTCTTGGGACAATGAATTTACTGTCCTTGGTATTCGATTTTCAGTAGATTTAGATAAAATGATTAATGTGAACTTTGATGATAAAATACATGATATAAAACAACTTCTTATCCATTGGTCAAAACGAATATTAACACCAATTGGTAAAATAACAATCTTAAAAAGTTTAGCCATATCAAAAATTAATCATCTTATCTTAGCTCTACCAAACCCTAACTCTGATAAAATTAAAGAGATTAAAAGCTTATTTTTTAAATTTATTTGGAATGATAAACCGGATAAGGTGAAAAGAACTACAATTTGCAACCCTTACATAAAAGGGGGCCTCAAAATGTTTGATATAGACCTTTTTATTAACTCATTAAAACTCACATGGATAAGACGCCTTTTAAACTCAAATAAAAAATATCTAGATATATTTAACTCCATGTACCCATTCATGTCAAATGTTGGCGCATATGGCCCAGATTTTATTAGTAGACACATAAACAGAATACATAATCCCTTCTGGAAAGATATTTTTAGAAGTTATCAAACATATTCAAACCTACTAAAGCCTGCAAATTGGTACACATTTCAAAAAATTCCAATTTGGTTTAACCCAAACATTAAGGTCGGAGGCACAAGTATATTTTATAACCATTGGTTCTCTAAGGGTGTTTTATTGATAAATGATATTATGAACGCAAATGGTAATTTTTACTCATTGACTGATTTTATTAATAGGTACAACATAAATACAAACTTCATAGAATATGAAGGATTGCTAGCATCTGTTAAAAGGTACTTATTTAAACTTTCTATTGTTCATTTAGCTAGTAATGGAGGGGCACCTACATGCCCTTTATCAATATCAATAATTATGAAAGATACAAAAGGATGTAGGGCAATTTATCAGTCTTGTATACAAGAAAATATAATCCCTCAATCCGCTGCAAAATGGGAAAATGATTTGGATATAAGAACCAGTTTCGTTGAAACTAAATTTTACTGCCTTCCATTTAACATAACAAATGATACAAACTTACAATGGTTTCAGTACAGAATAAACCACCAAATATTAGGAACCAATTCGCTTCTTAAAAAAATGAAAATAAAGGATTCTGATATTTGCAGTTTATGCAACAGAGAAATAGAAACAATTAAACATATTTTTATCGAATGTGACATTTCTAAACAATTTATCTCCTGTTTGATGAACCATATTCGTGAAAAATGTATAGGCACTAATTTAAATTGGACAAATACAGACATTATGTTCGGAAATAAAATTTTTGACAAAGTTTTGAATAAAATAATATTAATTGCAAAGAAATTTATTTACACCCAGAAACTTAAAACAGTTAAACCTACACTTGACAACTTTAAAAAACATATTATAAATCTGTATAATACAGAACGGTATCTTGCAACAATAAATTGTAAAATACACACTTTTGATATTATTTGGAATGACTATAAGCCACTTATATCTTGATACAAATTTGAAACATTTTTCATGTTACTCTTTCAGTTTTAATTTAGACACATTTGTTTGATTACAAATACATATATATTTTGTAGATAATTAATTATATCAATCCCCATCCCCTCCCCAGAGTGTTTTTATTTTTTCCTTTTTTTTCTTTTCTCCAATCAACTATAATATTTAACTGCTCATTATCAAGACTAGACCTGCAATAAGAATAATTATTTAATGTTATATACATCAATAAAGCATTACTTTCTTCTCAAAATAATAAGTTTACAAAGTCAGATAAAAGATTCAAAGCGGATTGTTTTATGACAATTGGATTGGTTTTTTTATGCATTCATCAATCATAAATAAATGAACTCCATCATTCAATTTAACATGTATTGTTGCTTTTTAGTGTATACGTTACAACAAGTGAAAAGCATTTTGATAACGTTACAAAGTTGACTCTCATCGATGTTTGTTAGACTGGATGAGTACTTATTAAAGATTTGTAGATGAAATTTTGCACTTTTTAAGTTGTGTAGTATTTTCTCAGGAATTTGCAGAACTTAAGCTTATACACTTATTGTTTCAAAATATCTCTAATACAAATGATTAACCGGCCAAATGTTTAATGATATTCCACTATATAACTAACTACTTTATATTAAATTGTGAAAATTGATTTCAATTACATGTATATTGTTCTGCACGTCTACAAATGCATATATGTACAAGTTATCTTAATGTCTGGTAGCCATTGAGTTGTTGACCCCGGTTTCACTAATTTAACATATTTTGATAGTTTCCTCAGCGATACTTTTAAATGCTAAAACATCACACTTACTGATTATGTTGCAAGTTATATTTTATCATTACGTACAGAGGTGTTAGGACTGTATGTGATAAATTAACTGTGAAGTATTTCAAATAATAATTAAAAGAGAAACTGAAATTAAATTGTTTGGGGGGGAATTTCGGTTTGAACATTTTTATTAATCTCGATAATACAGCCCTTGAGATTTAAACTACACAAACAAACTATCTGGATTTACCTGGGCACTGTTTGTTACTCATTCATTTCCCACAGACAGTGAGACACTCAATGGCTATTAGAAATTTCTAAATGTATATACAATTGTCATGAACTATTTTGTATCAATATTTCTGTTTTTGTACAACTAAATTGAAATAAAAGTTACAAAAAAAAAAAAAAAAAAAAAAAGTTTCATAAATTCCATAATGGGGTTGTAGAGAAATAGCGCGTACAAGAATTTGGTCACAGAACCAATGAAAGGGCCATAACTCTGTGAAAAATCACCGAACCGGAACACAAAGAAAATATGCGCATCTGCACTTGGTAATGATGCATCCTAGCAAGTTTCATACAAGAAAATATTTGTGGAACCGATGGATGCTCCCCAAGTGAGTGTTTGACTCTTTACCATATTCCCTTAGTGCTGATGGCTACAGACCACAATCCGTTCAAGTACACCAAACGGACGCAAACGAAACGAATATCAAACGCATTTTAAACGATATACAAACGCACTAAAAACGTGAATGAAACGATAAACGAAACGATAAACGAAACCATACACGGACGCAACAGGGCAAACGATCCACGAACGATACAAAACAATAATGCAAACTTTAAAAGCATCAAATAATAAAGATTCAGATATTCTCTAATATTGTCGTAGTTATATTGACAATGAAATAAATAATTAAACGTAATGATTGCTCTCTTTTGTCATTTAAAATCTTTAAATTGCAATACCTGTAACTTTAATTTAATTTCTTTGTTATAAGTTTTAATCCCGAACTATCCGTGAAAAACATTGCTTCGGGCATCCGTTCTTTACTTGTAAAAGTGTGATAAAACAATCAGATGACACATGACCTGCTTACACAACTACCCCAATTAACTGATTTAACTATCTGAACACCAATTTATGTTGCTGTTCTGTCTTATGATTGCTAATCAGGAAAAGTTTTCACGCAATTTTTGAAAATCTGTTTGTTACACCAAACCCTTTCCACTTAGGGCTTTTCCAGAATTGTATATAAAAATAGTAAAGGGTTGGTGTTGTTTGTTACTGGGTGTCTTCCAAAATGTTTGTTTTCAATATAGGCATTTGTTATAAAAAGATTACTATTAAGCTGATAGAGTTATTAATAACTACACATACCTAAACTTGTGTACAGAATGAACACGCTGTCCCTTTCACTATCTCCTTGTGCCAATGTCCGATGACGTCACCAGTGAAACAAACATTTTATTCACTAATTGGGTATCTTGGAAATTTTTGATGGAAGGATATCAGAGGAATTCTATCGGTGTAATGTACATAAAAGTCCTTGAAAGCGTCAGACGGAAGTACATGTACCAGCGATTTTAGAAGCCATGCCACAAGACATAAAACTTTTACCCTTAAAGGCATCTTTTTTATGGAAACATCCTGCTTCCCCCATGCATTTACCGTAGTGAAATAGAACGCGACATTAAATGACGCAAGAAACTGTCAGAGTTATGACATTGCACATTGCCATGAGGTCAAAAATAAATTGTGTCGGAGTTATAGACATAATGTGTGTGCGTTCGCTACATAAATTAAGGCATGTGTATTTCTAAATATATTTATCTTTGCGGATTATATAAATTATTTTGTTTAATGAATTGTTATAATTGTTTAACATGACAATCTATCGAAATTCATAACTGGAATTAAAATTGGAAAAAATCTAGTAAATAATGCATTATTCCTGTAAATAAAATAAATACTTGCTGAGGTGTCTATACTCTGTTTCTTGCATAATAGCAGATTATACACCACTGCAGATATAAAAAAACACGGACTGGTTCATATTTATTTACTATATACTTTTTCGATACCATAATGTTAACGTTAGTGTAAACCAGTCTGGCAATGTTTGGCCAATCTAATGATTACGTGACCGTAACGTGTTTATCTGATGTAATTCACATGCCCCGTACCATGTGTATTAAATTTCAATGATTGAGTTTTATGAAACATATTAATCTGCTGTCACGCTACAAATCATCAACTATATGGTAGACCATATCTAACATAAGGTGACTTAGTTAGCAATATTTCAGAATGATTTTAATCAATATTTCAGAATGATTTAATCAATATTATTTTAATTTATTTAATTAATATGTTATCATATAAAACCGGGCTATTTCTTTAAATATCTAGTTCTTATTATTTATTCTACTGCAGTGTTACAATTGGACAACCAGAGATGATGCGATTGGTAAACATGTCGTGTAAACGGTAAATGGTAAAAGATACACGGTAAACGATACACACTAAACGATTTGAACGCAAACGCAGGCTAAAATGCATTCAGTATCGTTTTGAACTGCATTTTCATATTTTCTCTAACGTTTATCATAAAAAAAATGCAAACCACTTAGAAACTAAAATGCATTTCAAATGCAAAACAAACGCGCTTGACACGCAAAACGAACGCAGTTGAAATGCATTTTGGTGTACTTGAACGGATTACGGTTTGTACTTGGTTGAAAAATACAAAACTGCATAGCAGGAACAATATGTGGCTCTGCACTTGACAGAACTCATTTGCATATCATTGAACTGGAACAAAATGACAATATGTGCATATCCTAGCTAGTTTTACAAAATTAAAACCAGAGGTTGTAGCGAAATAGCGTCATGAAGGCAATATACACATCTCCACTTCGTAATCATGCATCCTAGCAAGTTTCATAAAATTTCAACCTGAGGTTGTAGAGAAATAGAGTGGAGAAGAGTTGGTCACAGACAGAATGAAAGGGCCACAATTCTGTGAAAAATCATTGAACTGGATCACAAACTTAGCAAATTTCATAAAATTCCAACCTGAGGTTGTAGAGAAATAGCACAGACAATAACTTGATCAGACTCAATGAAAGGGCAATTACTCAATCATTGAACCAGAACACAAAGACAATATGCGCATCTCCACTTGGTAGTGATGCATCCTAGCAAGTTTTATAAAATTCCAACATAGGGTTGTAGAGAAATAGGGCGGACAAGAATTTGGTCACAGACAAAATCAAAGGGCCATAACTCCGTGAAAAATCATCGAACCGAAACATAAAGACAATATGCGCATCTACACTTGGTAATGATGCATCCTTTATGCAGGTTTCATAAAATTCCAACCTGAGGTTGTAGAGAATTAGTGTGGACAAGAATTTGGTCACAGACTCAATTAAAGGGCCTTACCTCCGTGAAAAATCATTGAACTGAGACACAAAGATATTATGCGCATGTCCACTTGGTAGTAATGCATCCTAGTAAGTTTCATAAAATTTCAACATGTGGTTGTAGAGAAAAAGCACGTACAAGAATTTGGTCACAGACAGAATCAAAAGGTCATAACTCTGTGAAAAATCATCGAACCAGAACACAAAGATATAATGCACATCTGCACTTGGAAATGATGCATCCTAGCAAGTTTCATAAAATTCCAACCAGAGGTTGTTGAGGAATAGCCTGGACAAGAATTTGGTCACAGACTCAATCAAAGGGCCATAACTCCATTAAAAAATCATTGAACCGAACACAAAGATAATATGTGCATCTCCACTTGGTAGTAATGCATCCTAGCAAGTTTCATAAAATTCCAACATTGGGTTGTAGAGAAATAGCACGGACAAGAATTTGGTCACAGACAGAATCAAAGGGCCATAACTCCGTGAAAAAAACAGAACAAAAAGATATTATGCACATCTCCACTTGGTAGTGATGCATCTTAGCAAGTTCCATAAAATTCCAACCAGAGGTTGTAGAGAAATAGCCCGGACAAGAATTTGGTGACGAACGCACGTACACACGGAAGAAGCGGCGACTATATGCTTCCCCCCTTTGGGGGAGCATTAAAATTCAAACATGGGGTTGTAGAGAAATAGAGCAGACAATATTGGGTCACAGACAGAATCAAAGGGCTGTAACTCCGTGAAAAATCACTGAACCGGAACACAAAGACAATATGCACATCTGCACTTGGTAATGATGCATCCTAGCAAGTTTCACAAAATTCCAACATGGGGTTGTAGAGAAATAGCACAGACAAGAATTTGATCACAGATAGAATCAAAGGGCCTTAACTTCGTGAAAAATCATCAAACCGGAACACAAAGATATTATGCACATCTGCACTTGGTAATGATGCATCCTAGCAAGTTTCATAAAATTCCAACCAGAGGTTGTAGAGAAATAGCTCGGACAAAAACTTGGGGACGCAGGGACGAAGTGGCGAAGTTATGCTTCACGCCTTTGGGGGAGCATAAAAAAACCAAAAAACTTTAACCAGTATTTCTAAGTAAAACATATATTATAAAATTAATAAATAAAAAAAAAAAAATATTTTTTAAATAAATCAAAATAAAGAAAAGTACTCAGCATCTGCATTATATAATGCAGGGTGTTAGTTGAATCTTTGATCCAAGTATGAGTGTCCTAGCACCAGTACTTATTGAGAAATAGTGTAAAAATGAAAACTTAACGTTGGAGGTAAATGCAAAATTCAGCATCAAACAATGTCAATGGACCATGAAATGTAGGTCACAATCAGCATCTGCAGTATTTAATGTGATGCAAGGTGTTAGTTGTAACTATGATCCATGTATGAGTGTCCTAGCACTTGTACTTGTTGAGAAATAGTGTAAAAACAAAAACTTAACGTTGGAGCTAAATATAAATGTTTGATGCCACTGCCGGCGACCGAAAAGCAACACCTTAATTTCGTCTCTCCTTCGTCACAGCGAGACAAAAATCACATTACATGAGATTTGATGAAAATGCATTAAATAAGTATGCAGACAGTACAAAAAAATGCTGGTGATATTTCGGCAGTGACCAATGGTGATGGTGTAACAGAGAATGAATCCAGAGTTTATTTCCTCGTGATTAGGAAGAGGCCAAGGCCTTTGACAATAGTGGGGGAAAAAACAGTACAATTGAGAGTAAATTGGGATTTTTTTTTTAAGACTTTGGCAAACTGGAAAATAAAGCATAATACTGTTTAGATCCTATTTAAACCATCGATTATCAGATGTTACAATTAGTAACCTGCAACAGTAATAAGGTCGGGCTTATGTTTTATGGGTCATTTATTCTTACCAAAGATAAAAAAAATTCGAAGCAAATTAAAACTCATATTTGGTAAATTATTTTGATCAAGTAGAAGACATTTCATTAAAACTTTTTTGAGAAATTTTGGCATCTTTCTTAATTAGTTAGTGTATTCTGTCCAATTCTCGTACATTAGCTCAGCAAGAGGACATTTATGCATACATTTATGCACGATTGTCTTGCGAGTGGGACCAGCATCCTGAACTGGAATAGCAACCTGTGCATGGCCAGTAATCTGATCCAGAGTAAAAACCCGAGCAGGACTAACAACTAAGCAGGACCAGCAACAGAGCCGGAGCAACAACCTGTGCCCAACTAATAACCTGAACCAGACCAACAACCAGAGCAGGACCAGCAACCTGAACCAGTTAGCAACCTTAGCAGGACCAATAACCTTATTACAGAGCCAGAGTAGCAGCCTCAACTGGACCAGCAATCTGAGCAGGACCAGCAACCTGAACCAGTGTAGCAACCTTAGCAGGACCAACAACCTTATTACAGAGCTGGAGTAGCAGCCTCAACTGGACCAGCAATCTGAGCAGGACCAGCAACCTGAACCGGTGTAGCAACCTTAGCAGGACCAATAACATTATTACAGAGCTTGAGTAGCAGCCTCAACTGGACCAGAAATCTAAGCAGGACCAGCAACAGGAACCGGTGTAGCAACCTTAGCAGGACCAATAACATCATTACAAAGCTTGAGTAGCAGCCTCAACTGGACCAGAAATCTGAGCAGGACCAGCAACAGGAACTGGTGTAGCAACCTTAGCAGGACCAATAACCTTATTACAGAGCTGGAGTAGCAGCCTCAACTGGACCAGCAATCTGAGCAAGACCAGCAACCTGAACCGGTGTGGCAACCTTAGCAGAACCAATAACCTTATTACAGAGCTGGAGTAGCAACCCAAACCAGAACAGTAACCTGAGCCAGTCAGCAACCTGTGCCAAACTAATATACTGAACCAGACCAACAACAACCAGAACAGGACCAGCAACCTGACCCAAAGTAGCAATCTGAGCAGGACTAGCAACCTGAGCCTGAGTAGCAATCTGAGCAGGACCAGCAACCAGAGCCTGAGTAGCAATCTGAGCAGGACTAGTAACCTAAACCTTAGTAGCAATAATAGTAGGACCAGCAACATGAGCCCCAAGTAGCAATATAAGCAGGATTAGCAACCTGAGCCTGAGTAGCAATCTGTGCAAGACTATCAACCTCAACGTGAGTAAAACCAGCAACCTGAGCCCCGAGCAGCAATCTGAGAAGGACCAGCAACCTGAGCCTGAGTAGCAATCTGAGCAGGACCAGCAACCTGACCCAGAGTAGCAATCTGAGAATGACCAGCAACCTGACCCACAGTAGCAATCTGAGTAGGACCAGCAACATGAGTAGGACCAGCAACCTGACCCAGAGTAGCAATCTGAACCAGCAACCTGAGCCTGAGTAGCAATCTGAGTAGGACCAGCAACTTGACCCTGAGTAGCAATCTGAGAAGGACTAGCAACCTTACCCAGAGTAGCACTCCAAGTAGGACTAGCAACCTTACCCAGAGTAGCAATCTGAATAGGACTAGCAACCTGAGCAATCTGACCCAGAGTAGCAATCTTAGTAGGACCAGCAACCTGAGCAGGATGAGCAATCTGACCCAGAATAGCAATCCAAGTAGGACCAGCAGCCTGAGCAGGATGAGCAATCTGACCCAGAGTAGCAATCTCAGTAGGACTAGCAACCTGACCCAGAGTAAAAATCCGAGTAGGACCAGCAACCTTACCCAGAGTAGCAATCTGAGCAGGACCAACAACCATATCCAGAGTAGCAATCTGAGCAGGACCAGCAACCATATCCAGAGTAGCAATCTGAGCAGGACCAGCAACCTGACCCAGAGTCGAAATCCGAGTAGGACCAGCAACCTTACCCAGAGTAGCAATCTCAGTAGGACTAGCAACCTGACCCAGAGTAGAAATCCGAGTAGGACCAGCAATCTTACCCAGAGTAGCAATCTGAGCAGGACCACCAACCATATCCAGAGTAGCAATCTGAGTAGGACCAGCAACCTTACCCAAAGTAGCAATCTGAGTAGGACCAGCAACCGTTGATAGACAAGCAACCTGAACCTGGTTAGCAATCTGAGCAGGACCAGCAACCTGACCCAAAGTAGCAATCTGAGCAGGACCAGCAACCTTACCCAGATTAGCAATCTGATAGGACCAGCAACTCAATAGGGATGAGCAACCTGAGCCTGAGTAGCAATCTGAGCAGAACCAGCAACTTTACCCAGAGTAGCAATCTGAGTAGGACCAGCAGCACAATAGGGATGAGCAACCTGAGCCTGAGTAGCAATCTGAGCAGGACCAGCAACCTGAGCCTGAGTAGCAATCTGAGCAGAACCAACAACCTTACCCAGAGTAGCAATCTGAGTAGGACCAGCAACACAATAGGGATGAGCAACCTGAGCCTGAGTAGCAGTCTGAGCAGGACCAGCAACCTTACCCAGAGTAGCAATCTGAGTAGGACCAGCAACACAATAGGGACGAGCAACCCGAGCCTGAGTAGCAATCTGAGCAGGACCAGCAACCTTATCCAGAGTAGCAATCTGAGTAGGACCAGCAACACAATAGGGATGAGCAACCTGAGCCAGAGTAGCAATCTGAGCAGGACCAGCAACCTTACCCAGAGTAGCAATCTGAGCCTGAGTAGCAATTTGTGGATGACTAGCAGCCTGAGCCAGACCAAAAACCAGAGTAAACTTTGATTTGAAATAAAAACATTCTGCACCGACCATCTTAAGTTATGAACACTTTCCATCATATGCACACAAGCTCACAACAATTTTCCCACTTGAATGAGATGCAATGTTGTATATCAGTCATCTTGGAGATTGCGGCCAGGCGGAGATTCAAACCCATATTTGCTGGATAAAAAGTCATACACGCTAATGACTGTTCAGTACTATTCATTTTGTTTGTTTTTTGTTTGTAATGAACAGAAATAACTTCTTTTCAGAAGCAGCATTATAATGTTCATACTTGCATGAATAAACCAATGAAATCACGACTTGCATATTGTTAGTATTATTAGTATTAACCACAGCAGAGTAATTTCAATTATATCTAAAAACTTAAAAAGTTTTATCTGATCATTGGGCAGAAATGTCAATATGTAAGCAATTTCATAGGATGCTTTCTAAGATCAAATTTTTAAAGCATCATGGTGTAGTTTTTACACTATCAATAAAACAGAACTATTTTTTCACCCAAGTTATTTATGGAAAGAGGCCTTGAGTAATGGTCAGTTGAAAAATCGAAAACACAATTAATACTTTATTATAACAAGTCTTTAGAGATGCAAGTTTCTTATCCTTATACATACAAGTCCTAAGTGCAATGCTTTCTCTCTTCCTCTTCTTCTTCTTTTTCTTCTTCGTCCTCCAGTATTGATGCAGAACCACTATTGTAGTAATTGTCGCACCGTTATGAATATATATTTATATGTAAGTGAGGGTCCAAAGTGTAAAATTTAAAAGCAGGAAAAAAATATAGTGCTCCTTGATTACTTCAGGGCAGCTGCAATTCTAGCTTTAAATTTGTCCAAGGTAGGGGCTGTGACAAGACCCTGTGGTAGCTGGTTCCATAAGACTATGGTGGTAGGAAAAAATGACTCCTTCAATACTGACGTCTTGCAGTATGGTACCAAGTACTTCATCGAGTGACCTCTTGTTGACGCTCCCTGTGGATGAAAGTAAGGCACTATAGGAATAGCAACAAGGTTGTTAGTAATCTTGAGAGCATGACAGCCTTGGTCTCCTTCCTCCATTGTTAAAGACTCTCCCTGCCAAGTGTGTTGAGTGTGGCGATGATGCTGCTTTTACTACAGTAATCCCCAGAGACAAATGTGGCGGCTCTGCGTTGCACCACTTCTACTGTGTGAGAAGTGCAATCCTGAAGGACCTAGGCCTCTAAAGGAGTTTCCATGATCAGTTACATCAGCGTATCTTCAGCAAAGAGTCTGGCAGTGGACTGTGCACGTTGGGTCATGTCACTGATATAGACCAGGAAAAAAGAGGTATGAGGATGGTTCCTTGGGGGATGCCTGATATCACTGGTGCAGTACAAGTGTGCCCTGCTCAAGGAGCTTGTGAGGAACATTGTTGAATGAGAAATCTAGGAGAATGGCATCCATTTGCTGAGAGCTGCCGAGGCTGGAAGCAAGGTCGTTTATTGCCAGGATCAGCTAGGAATCGCAGGATCGGATGATAATATCATGGCAATCAATGAACTGCATCAAGGTACTATGGATTATGTATGCATCAAGTTTGCAGGTAAATGAGGTAAGGGAAACTGTCCTGTAGTTCAATGGCTAGTGTTGAGTTCATTGAAAAAGTTTTAAAACCATGTAGTTACTTAAAATCTATAAAACTATAAACGTAAATAGTTTTTAATCGTAGCAGTGACCTAATTCATTGTATATATCTCTCTGGTTTAGCCTGTGCATTTCTGGAGCATATCAACTCTATTGTTGTTATTTTATTTTACAAATCAAAACAAACGACTGTCACCCAACTACACTATAACAAAAAAAATACATTAATGATATATTAATAAGTTTTAAGAACTGAAATGCTCAATAGTCGTTTTTACTCACCATTTAAGACGGACACTAATTCAAACCATTATTTGCAGTAAAAGCTGTCCATCCCGTTGTCAAAATCAAACTTTCGCCAACTTTGTAGCAAAGCATACTGGGACATAAGAGAGTGTTAAAGGGAGGTAATTGTGAGGCCCTGGACAGAAAAAATGAATTTGTTTCCCAGAGTTGTGCCCGTCATGTGTGCTTATTTTAGTTTTTAAAACGTGTGATGATATATGTCGGTATTCGCAATCAAGGAGGAGGCTATTCCCCCCATCTGAACTGGGCGGTTCGGGGACATGCCTCTTCCGCCCCCCCCCCCATCCCCCGGATTTTAGGGCCTTTAAGTGTCGTCTGCTCATTGTAGAGAATAAAGGAAAACCGTGACTATTTTTTATATGAAAAATAGATCTACTATTCTTTACGTGACCTTTTTTTCAAGTACAAACTACAGTGTTTTTTTTTTGAGCGACTTATTAACATGTGGATAGGTCAATGGTTTTGGTAAGTGACCTAGCTAACACAGTTTGCGTGATTTAAAACGTTGTTCAAATCAAATAGTAAGAGCTAGATCTATATTATCCTTTGTCCGAATTTGTCATTTAAGTCCACACACCCTGTCATTTTACAACGATTAGAATGCCCATGCCAAATACTTATATTTGTAAGTCCTTGCACATGCAAATGATTACAAACCACGACCCCGTAACCACTTAAAACATTATAATTTACGTTTATAAAATCAATAGTAAATTGTTTTCCATTAAAAATGATGTTAAAAGTACTGAATATATTGAACTGCATTCCTTTTATTTCTACTGAATATTCTTAAACAATTTACGACCCAGTATCATGCGGCCAAAAATATCAGTTAATTTCTGTATATTTTCACCTCACTGACTTTTACTAGATCATTTTACAGAATATAAAGACAAATCTAATATTAATATCATTCTGCCAAAATAAAAAATTAATGAAAAGGTCAAATCCCCTAAAGAACAAAGTAATGCTCATGCGCAAACAATTGCTCAACTCACACTGCCAATACAATGAAAAACATTATGCATATCAGATTTTTCGTGTTTAAGAACTAATTTGCTTTTTTTGGTGGTTTGTACTTTACCTTTCTTCATTTTATAGAATAATATGTTTAATAGCCTTATACCTGAAATGTGTATCATAGTTGTATGCATAAGTATGTATGTTATAAAGAGAAACTGTAAAAGTGTAAGTTATTATATTATTATTATTATTATTATCATCATAATTATTATCATTGTTCATATCAAGGAATTTTAGAATCCTTTCAAATTCCATGTTCATATTACGAACGCACATACATAAATTATATAACGAACACATGATGCACTTTTATCAATTTCACGGAAACTGATAGGCATGTGCGTCAGAAACTGCTAGAACGCCAGTGTAGTGTTCTAAGATGTACCCTTGCAGTACCATGGTTCGGCATGATAACATTTTAATGTAATACACTCAATAAAATAAGTTATGCAGTACATGATTTTGTTTCTATCAGTTTATTTATCAACTGAACAATTGATCCGATTGATGTAGCTCTTGGACAGCATCGGCAGGATCGCTACTACTCCCGCTGCTGCACCACTGTCTGGATAAGACGATTGTGTAGCTCTTGGACAGCATCGACAGGATCGCTACTACTCCCGGTGCTGCACAACTGTCTGGATCAGATGATTATGTAGCTCTTGGACATCATCGACAGTATCGCTACTTCTGCCGGTGCTGCACCACTGTCTGGATAAGACGATTATGTAGCTCTTGGACAGCATCGGAAGGATCGCTACTACTCCCGCTGCTGCACCACTGGCTGGATAAGACGATTATGTAACTCTTGGACACATCGGCAGGATCGCTACTACTCCCGCTGCTGCACCACTGTCTGGATAAGACGATTGTGTAGCTCTTGGACATCATCGACAGTATCGCTACTTCTGCCGGTGCTGCACCACTGTCTGGATAAGACGATTATGTAACTCTTGGACAGCATCGGCA
The DNA here is from genome assembly GCA_029582155.1 of Panopea generosa. NCBI lineage: Eukaryota > Metazoa > Mollusca > Bivalvia > Adapedonta > Hiatellidae > Panopea > Panopea generosa. The sequence goes on from CM055901.1 coordinate 59,381,455, forward strand.
GGATCGCTACTACTCCCGCTGCTGCACCACTGGCTGGATAAGACGATTATGTAGCTCTTGGACAGCAGCGACAGTATCGCTACTTCTGCCGGTGCTGCACCACTGTCTGGATAAGACGATTATGTAACTCTTGGACAGCATCGGCAGGATCGCTACTACTCCCGCTGCTGCACCACTGTCTGGATAAGACGATTATGTAGCTCTTGGACATCATCGACAGTATCGCTACTTCTCCCGGTGCTGCACCACTGTCTGGATAAGACGATTATGTAGCTCTTGGACAGCATATGCAGGATCGCTACTACTCCCGCTGCTGCACCACTGGCTGGATAAGACGATTACGTAGCTCTTGGACAGCATCGGCAGGATCGCTACTACTCCCGGTGCTGCACCACTGGCTGGATAAGACGATTACGTAGATCTTGGACAGCATCGGCAGGATCGCTACTACTCCCGCTGCTGCACCACTGGCTGGATAAGACGATTACGTAGCTCTTGGACAGCATCGGCAGGATCGCTACTACTCCCGCTGCTGCACCACTGGCTGAATAAGACGTTTACGTAGCTCTTGGACAGCATCGACAGTATCGCTACTACTCCCGCTGCTGCACCACTGGCTGGATAAGACGTTTACGTAGCTCTTGGACAGCATCGACAGTATCGCTACTACTCCCGCTGCTGCACCACTGGCTGGATAAGACGATTACGTAGCTCTTGGACAGCATCGGCAGGATCGCTACTACTCCCGCTGCTGCACCACTGGCTGGATAAGACGATTACGTAGATCTTGGACAGCATCGGCAGGATCGCTACTACTCCCGCTGCTGCACCACTGGCTGGATAAGACGATTACGTAGCTCTTGGACAGCATCGGCAGGATCGCTACTACTCCCGCTGCTGCACCACTGGCTGGATAAGACGATTACGTAGATCTTGGACAGCATCGGCAGGATCGCTACTACTCCCGCTGCTGCACCACTGGCTGGATAAGACGATTACGTAGCTCTTGGACAGCATCGGCAGGATCGCTACTACTCCCGCTGCTGCACCACTGGCTGGATAAGACGTTTACGTAGCTCTTGGACAGCATCGACAGTATCGCTACTACTCCCGCTGCTGCACCACTGGCTGGATAAGACGTTTACGTAGCTCTTGGACAGCATCGACAGTATCGCTACTACTCCCGCTGCTGCACCACTGGCTGGATAAGACGATTACGTAGCTCTTGGACAGCATCGACAGGATCGCTACTACTCCCGCTGCTGCACCACTGGCTGGATAAGACGATTACGTAGCTCTTGGACAGCATCGACAGGATCGCTACTACTCCCGCTGCTGCACCACTGGCTGGATAAGACGATTACGTTGCTCTTGGACAGCATCGGCAGGATCGCTACTACTCCCGCTGCTGCACCACTGGCTGGATAAGACGATTATGTAGCTCTTGGACAGCAGCGACAGTATCGCTACTTCTGCCGGTGCTGCACCACTGTCTGGATAAGACGATTATGTAACTCTTGGACAGCATCGGCAGGATCGCTACTACTCCCGCTGCTGCACCGCCGGCTGGATAAGATGATTATGTAGCTCTTGGACAGCATCGGCAGGATCGCTACTACTACCGTTGCTGCACCACTGGCTGGATAAGACGTTTATGTAGCTCTTGGACAGTATCGACAGTATCGCTACTACTCCTGCTGCTGCACCACTGGCTGGATAAGACGATTATGTAGCTCTTGGACAGCATCGACAGGATCGCTACTACTCCCGCTGCTGCACCACTGGCTTGATAAGACGATTATGTAGCTCTTGGACAGTATCGGAAGGATCGCTACTACTCCCGCTGCTGCATCACTGGCTGGATAAGACGATTACGTAGCTCTTGGACAGCATCGACAGGATCGCTACTACTCCCACTGCTGCATCACTGGCTGGATAAGACGATTATGTAGCTCTTTGACAGCATCGGCAGGATCGCTACTACTCCCGCTGCTGCACCACTGGCTGGATAAGACGATTATGTAGCTCTTGGACAGCAGCGACAGTATCGCTACTTCTGCCGGTGCTGCACCACTGTCTGGATAAGACGATTATGTAACTCTTGGACAGCATCGGCAGGATCGCTACTACTCCCGCTACTGCACCACTGTCTGGATAAGACGATTATGTAGCTCTTGGACATCATCGACAGTATCGCTACTTCTCCCGATGCTGCACCACTGTCTGGATAAGACGATTATGTAGCTCTTGGACAGCATATGCAGGATCTCTACTACTCCCGCTGCTGCACCACTGTCTGGATAAGACGATTATGTAGCTCTTGGACAGCAGCGACAGTATCGCTACTTCTCCCGGTGCTGCACCACTGTCTGAATAAGACGATTATGTAGCTCTTGGACAGCATCGGCAGGATCGCTACTACTCCCACTGCTGCAACACTGGCTGGATAAGACGTTTATGTAGCTCTTTTACAGCATCGACAGTATCGCTTCTTCTCCCGGTGCTGCACCACTGTCTGGATAAGACGATTATGTAGCTCTTGGACAGCATCGGCAGTATCGCTACTACTCCCACTGCTGCACCACTGGCTGGATAAGACGATTATGTAGCTCTTGGACAGCAATGACAGGATCGCTACTACTCCCACTGCTGCACCACTGGCTGGATAAGACGTTTATGTAGCTCTTGGACAGCATCGACAGTATCGCTACTTCTCCCGGTGCTGCACCACTGTCTGGATAAGACGATTATGTAGCTCTTGGACATCATCGACAGTATCGCTACTTCTCCCGGTGCTGCACCACTGTCTGGATAAGACGATTATGTAGCTCGTGGACAGCATCGGCAGGATCGCTACTACTCCCGCTGCTGCACCATTGGCTGGATAAGACGATTAAGTAGCTCTTGGACAGCATCGACAGGATCGCTACTCCTCCCGCTGCTGCACCATTGGCTGGATAAGACGATTATGTAACTCTTGGACAGCATCGGCAGGATCGCTACTACTCCCGCTGCTGCACCGCCGGCTGGATAAGATGATTATGTAGCTCTTGGACAGCATCGGCAGGATCGCTACTACTACCGTTGCTGCACCACTGGCTGGATAAGACGTTTATGTAGCTCTTGGACAGTATCGACAGTATCGCTACTACTCCCGCTGCTGCACCACTGGCTGGATAAGACGATTATGTAGCTCTTGGACAGCATCGACAGGATCGCTACTACTCCCGCTGCTGCACCAATGGCTGGATAAGACGATTATGTAGCTCTTGGACAGTATCGGAAGGATCGCTACTACTCCCGCTGCTGCATCACTGGCTGGATAAGACGATTACGTAGCTCTTGGACAGCATCGACAGGATCGCTACTACTCCCACTGCTGCATCACTGGCTGGATAAGACGATTATGTAGCTCTTTGACAGCATCGGCAGGATCGCTAATACTCCCGCTGCTGCACCACTGGCTGGATAAGACGATTATGTAGCTCTTGGACAGCAGCGACAGTATCGCTACTTCTGCCGGTGCTGCACCACTGTCTGGATAAGACGATTATGTAACTCTTGGACAGCATCGGCAGGATCGCTACTACTCCCGCTGCTGCACCGCCGGCTGGATAAGATGATTATGTAGCTCTTGGACAGCATCGGCAGGATCGCTACTACTACCGTTGCTGCACCACTGGCTGGATAAGACGTTTATGTAGCTCTTGGACAGTATCGACAGTATCGCTACTACTCCTGCTGCTGCACCACTGGCTGGATAAGACGATTATGTAGCTCTTGGACAGCATCGACAGGATCGCTACTACTCCCGCTGCTGCACCACTGGCTGGATAAGACGATTATGTAGCTCTTGGACAGTATCGGAAGGATCGCTACTACTCCCGCTGCTGCATCACTGGCTGGATAAGACGATTACGTAGCTCTTGGACAGCATCGACAGGATCGCTACTACTCCCACTGCTGCATCACTGGCTGGATAAGACGATTATGTAGCTCTTTGACAGCATCGGCAGGATCGCTACTACTCCCGCTGCTGCACCACTGGCTGGATAAGACGATTATGTAGCTCTTGGACAGCAGCGACAGTATCGCTACTTCTGCCGGTGCTGCACCACTGTCTGGATAAGACGATTATGTAACTCTTGGACAGCATCGGCAGGATCGCTACTACTCCCGCTACTGCACCACTGTCTGGATAAGACGATTATGTAGCTCTTGGACATCATCGACAGTATCGCTACTTCTCCCGATGCTGCACCACTGTCTGGATAAGACGATTATGTAGCTCTTGGACAGCATATGCAGGATCTCTACTACTCCCGCTGCTGCACCACTGTCTGGATAAGACGATTATGTAGCTCTTGGACAGCAGCGACAGTATCGCTACTTCTCCCGGTGCTGCACCACTGTCTGAATAAGACGATTATGTAGCTCTTGGACAGCATCGGCAGGATCGCTACTACTCCCACTGCTGCAACACTGGCTGGATAAGACGTTTATGTAGCTCTTTTACAGCATCGACAGTATCGCTTCTTCTCCCGGTGCTGCACCACTGTCTGGATAAGACGATTATGTAGCTCTTGGACAGCATCGGCAGTATCGCTACTACTCCCACTGCTGCACCACTGGCTGGATAAGACGATTATGTAGCTCTTGGACAGCAATGACAGGATCGCTACTACTCCCACTGCTGCACCACTGGCTGGATAAGACGTTTATGTAGCTCTTGGACAGCATCGACAGTATCGCTACTTCTCCCGGTGCTGCACCACTGTCTGGATAAGACGATTATGTAGCTCTTGGACATCATCGACAGTATCGCTACTTCTCCCGGTGCTGCACCACTGTCTGGATAAGACGATTATGTAGCTCGTGGACAGCATCGGCAGGATCGCTACTACTCCCGCTGCTGCACCATTGGCTGGATAAGACGATTAAGTAGCTCTTGGACAGCATCGACAGGATCGCTACTCCTCCCGCTTCTGCACCATTGGCTGGATAAGACGATTATGTAACTCTTGGACAGCATCGGCAGGATCGCTACTACTCCCGCTGCTGCACCGCCTGCTGGATAAGATGATTATGTAGCTCTTGGACAGCATCGGCAGGATCGCTACTACTACCGTTGCTGCACCACTGGCTGGATAAGACGTTTATGTAGCTCTTGGACAGTATCGACAGTATCGCTACTACTCCTGCTGCTGCACCACTGGCTGGATAAGACGATTATGTAGCTCTTGGACAGCATCGACAGGATCGCTACTACTCCCGCTGCTGCACCACTGGCTGGATAAGACGATTATGTAGCTCTTGGACAGTATCGGAAGGATCGCTACTACTCCCGCTGCTGCATCACTGGCTGGATAAGACGATTACGTAGCTCTTGGACAGCATCGACAGGATCGCTACTACTCCCACTGCTGCATCACTGGCTGGATAAGACGATTATGTAGCTCTTTGACAGCATCGGCAGGATCGCTACTACTCCCGCTGCTGCACCACTGGCTGGATAAGACGATTATGTAGCTCTTGGACAGCAGCGACAGTATCGCTACTTCTGCCGGTGCTGCACCACTGTCTGGATAAGACGATTATGTAACTCTTGGACAGCATCGGCAGGATCGCTAATACTCCCGCTACTGCACCACTGTCTGGATAAGACGATTATGTAGCTCTTGGACATCATCGACAGTATCGCTACTTCTCCCGGTGCTGCACCACTGTCTGGATAAGACGATTATGTAGCTCTTGGACAGCATATGCAGGATCTCTACTACTCCCGCTGCTGCACCACTGTCTGGATAAGACGATTATGTAGCTCTTGGACAGCAGCGACAGTATCGCTACTTCTCCCGGTGCTGCACCACTGTCTGAATAAGACGATTATGTAGCTCTTGGACAGCATCGGCAGGATCGCTACTACTCCCACTGCTGCAACACTGGCTGGATAAGACGTTTATGTAGCTCTTTTACAGCATCGACAGTATCGCTTCTTCTCCCGGTGCTGCACCACTGTCTGGATAAGACGATTATGTAGCTCTTGGACAGCATCGGTAGTATCGCTACTACTCCCACTGCTGCACCACTGGCTGGATAAGACCATTATGTAGCTCTTGGACAGCAATGACAGGATCGCTACTACTCCCACTGCTGCACCACTGGCTGGATAAGACGTTTATGTAGCTCTTGGACAGCATCGACAGTATCGCTACTTCTCCCGGTGCTGCACCACTGTCTGGATAAGACGATTATGTAGCTCTTGGACATCATCGACAGTATCGCTACTTCTCCCGGTGCTGCACCACTGTCTGGATAAGACGATTATGTAGCTCGTGGACAGCATCGGCAGGATCGCTACTACTCCCGCTGCTGCACCATTGGCTGGATAAGACGATTAAGTAGCTCTTGGACAGCATCGACAGGATCGCTACTCCTCCCGCTGCTGCACCATTGGCTGGATAAGACGATTAAGTAGCTCTTGGACAGCATCGACAGTATCGCTACTACTCCCGCTCCTGCACCGCCGGCTGGATAAGACGATTATGTAGCTCTTGGACAGCATCGACAGTATCGCTACTAGTCCCGCTGCTGCACCATTGGCTGGATAAGACGATTATGTAACTCTTGGACAGCATCGGCAGGATCGCTTCTACTCCCGCTGCTGCACCACTGGCTGGATCAGACGATTATGTAGCTCTTAGACAGCATCGGCAGGATCGCTACTACTCCCGCTGCTGCACCACTGGCTGGATAAGACGATTATGTAGCTCTTGGACAGCATTGACAGGATCGCTACTACTCCCGCTGCTGCACCACTGGCTGGATAAGACGATTACGTAGCTCTTGGACAGCATCGGCAGGATCGCTTCTACTCCCGCTGCTGCACCACTGGCTGGATAAGACGATTATGTAGCTCTTGGACAGCATCGGCAGGATCGCTACTACTCCCGCTGCTGCACCACTGGCTGGATAAGACGATTATGTAGCTCTTTGACAGCATCGACAGGATCGCTACTACTCCCGCTGCTGCACCACTGGCTGGATAAGACGATTACGTAGCTCTTGGACAGTATCGGCAGGATCGCTACTACTCCTGCTGCTGCACCACTGCCTGGATAAGACGATTACGTAGCTCTTGGACAGCATCGGCAGGAACGCTACTACTCCCGCTGCTGCACCACTGGCTGGATAAGACGATTACGTAGCTCTTGGAAAGTATCGGCAGGATCGCTTCTACTCCCGCTGCTGCACCACTGGCTGGATAAGACGATTACGTAGCTCTTGGACAGCATCGGCAGGATCGCTACTACTCCCGCTGCTGCACCACTGGCTGGATGAGACGATTACGTAGCTCTTGGACAGCATCGACAGGATCGCTACTACTCCCGCTGCTGCACCACTGGCTGGATAAGATGATTACGTAGCTCTTGGACAGCATCGGCAGGATCGCTACTACTCCCGCTGCTGCACCACTGTCTGGATAAGACGATTACGTAGCTCTTGGACAGCATCGGCAGGATCGCTACTACTCCCGCTGCTGCACCACTGGCTGGATAAGACGATTACGTAGCTCTTGGACAGCATCGGCAGGATCGCTACTACTCCCGCTGCTGCACCACTGTCTGGATAAGACGATTACGTAGCTCTTGGACAGCATCGACAGGATCGCTACTACTCCCGCTCCTGCACCACTGGCTGGATAAGACGATTATGTAGCTCTTGGACAGCATCGGCAGGATCGCTACTACTCCAGCTGCTGCACCACTGGCTGGATAAGACGATTATGTAGCTCTTGGACAGCATCGGCAGGATCGCTACTACTCCCGCTGCTGCACCACTGGCTGGATAAGACGTTTATGTAGCTCTTGGACAGCATCGACAGTATCGCTACTACTCCCGCTGCTGCACCACTGGCTGGATAAGACGATTATGTAGCTCTTGGACAGCATCGACAGGATCGCTACTACTACCGCTGCTGCACCACTGGCTGGATAAGACGATTATGTAGCTCTTGGACAGTATCGGAAGGATCGCTACTACTCCCGCTGCTGCATCACTGGCTGGATAAGACGATTACGTAGCTCTTGGACAGCATCGACAGGATCGCTACTACTCCCACTGCTGCACCACTGGCTGGATAAGACGATTATGTAACTCTTGGACAGCATCGGCAGGATCGCTACTACTCCCGCTGCTGCACCACTGGCTGGATAAGATGATTATGTAGCTCTTGGACAGCATCGACAGTATCACTACTACTCCCGCTGCTGCACCACAGGCTGGGTAAGACGATTATGTAGCTCTTGGACAGTATCGGCAGGATCGCTACTACTCCCGCTGCTGCATCACTGGCTGGATAAGACGATTACGTAGCTCTTGGACAGCATCGACAAGATCGCTACTATTCCCACTGCTGCACCAATGGCTGGATAAGACGATTATGTAGCTCTTGCACAGCATCGGCAGGATCGCTACTACTCCCGCTGCTGCACCACTGGCTGGATAAGACGATTACGTAGCTCTTGGACAGCATCGACAAGATCGCTACTTCTCCCGGTGCTGCACCAATATCTTGATAAGACGATTATGGAGCTCTTGCACAGCATCGGCAGGATCGCTACTACTCCCGCTGCTGCACCACTGGCTGGATAAGACGATTATGTAGCTCTTGGACAGCATCGACAGGATTGCTACGACTCCCGCTGCTGCACCACTGGCTGGATAAGACGATTATGTAGCTCTTGGACAGCATCGGCAGTATCGCTACTACTCCCACTGCTGCACCACTGGCTGGATCAGACGATTATGTAGCTCTTGGGCAGCATCGGCAAGATCGCTACTTCTCTCGGCAGACCACTGGCTGGATAAGACGATTATGTAACTCTTGGACAGCATCGACAGGATCGCTACTTCTCCCGGCAGACCACTGGCTGGATAAGACCATTATGTAGCACTTGGACAGCATCGCCAGGATCGCTACTACTCCCGCTGCTGCATCACTGGCTGGATAAGACGATTATGTAGCTCTTGGACATCATCGACAGGATCGCTACTACTCCCGCTGCTGCACCACTGGCTGGATAAGACGATTATGTAACTCTTGCACAGCATCGGCAGGATCGCTACTTCTCCCGGCAGACCACTGGCTGGATAAGACGATTATGTAGCACTTGGACAGCATCGGCAGGATCGCTACTACTCCCGCTGCTGCACCACTGGCTGGATAAGACGATATTGTAGCTCTTGGACAGCATCGGCAGGATCGCTACTACTCCCGCTGCTGCACCACTGGCTGGATAACACGATTATGTAGCTCTTGGACAGCATCGTCAGTATCGCTACTACTCCCGCTGCTGCACCACTTGCTGGATAAGACGATTACGTAGCTCTTGGACAGCATCGGCAGGCTCGCTACTACTCCCGCTGCTGCACCACTGGATGGATAAGACGATTATGTAGCCCTTGGACAGCATCGGCAGGATCGCTACTACCCCCGCTGCTGCACCACTGGCTGGACAAGACGATTATGTAGCTCTTGGACAGCATCGACAGTATCCCTACTATTCCCGCTGCTGCACCACTGGCTGGATAAGACGATTATGTAGCTCTTGGACAGCATCGGCAGGATCGCTACTACTCCCGCTGCTGCACCACTGACTGGATAAGACGATTATGTAGCCCTTGGACAGCATCGGCAGGATCGCTACTGCTCCCGGTGCTGCACCACTGGCTGGATAAGACGATTACGTAGCTCTTGGACAGCATCGACAGGATCGCTACTACTCCCGGTGCTTCACCATTGGCTGGACAAGACAATTATGTAGCTCTTGGACAGCATTGACAATATCGCTAATACTCCCGCTGCTGCACCACTGGCTGGATAAGACGATTATGTAGCTCTTGGACAGCATCGACAGGATCGCTACTACTCCCGCTGCTGCACCACTGGCTGGATAAGACGATTACGTAGCCCTGGGACAGCATCGGCAGGATCGCTTTTACTCCCGCTGCTGCACCACTGGCTGGATAAGACGATTACGTAGCTCTTGGACAGCATCGCCAGGATCGCTACTACTCCCGCTGCTGCACCACTGGCTGGATAAGACGATTATGTAGCCCTTGGACAGCATCGGCAGGATCGCTACTACCCCCGCTGCTGCACCACTGGTTGGACAAGACGATTATGTAGCTCTTGGACAGCATCGACAGTATCCCTACTATTCCCGCTGCTGCACCACTGGCTGGATAAGACGATTATGTAGCTCTTGGACAGCATCGGCAGGATCGCTACTACTCCCGCTGCTGCACCACTGACTGGATAAGACGATTATGTAGCCCTTGGACAGCATCGGCAGGATCGCTACTGCTCCCGGTGCTGCACCACTGGCTGGATAAGACGATTACGTAGCTCTTGGACAGCATCGACAGGATCGCTACTACTCCCGGTGCTTCACCATTGGCTGGACAAGACAATTATGTAGCTCTTGGACAGCATTGACAATATCGCTAATACTCCCGCTGCTGCACCACTGGCTGGATAAGACGATTATGTAGCTCTTGGACAGCATCGACAGGATCGCTACTACTCCCGCTGCTGCACCACTGGCTGGATAAGACGATTACGTAGCCCTGGGACAGCATCGGCAGGATCGCTTTTACTCCCGCTGCTGCACCACTGGCTGGATAAGACGATTACGTAGCTCTTGGACAGCATCGCCAGGATCGCTACTACTCCCGCTGCTGCACCACTGGCTGGATAAGACGATTACGTAGCTCTTGGACAGCATCGACAGTATCGCTACTACTCCCGCTGCTGCACCACTTGCTGGATAAAATGATTATGTAACTCTTGGACATCATCGACAGGATCGCTACTACTCCCGCTGCTGCACCACTGGCTGGATAAGACGATTATGTAACTCTTGGACAGCATCGGCAGGATCGCTACTACTCCTGCTGCTGCACCACTGGCTGGATAAGACGATTACGTAGCTCTTGGACAGCATCGGCAGGATCGCTACTACTCCCGCTGCTGCACCACTGGCTGGATAAGACGATTACGTAGCTCTTGGACAGCATCGGCAGGATCGCTACTGCTCCCGCTGCTGCACCACTGGCCGGATAAGACGATTACGTAGCTCTTGGACAGCATCGGCAGGATCGTTACTGCTCCCGCTGCTGCACCACTGGCCGGATAAGACGATTACGTAGCTCTTGGACAGCATCGGCAGGATTGCTACTATTCCCGCTGCTGCACCACTGGCTGGATAAGACGATTATGTAACTCTTGGACAGCATCGGCAGGATCCCTACTACTCCCGCTGCTGCACCACTGGCTGGATAAGACGATTACGTAGCTCTTGGACAGCATCGGCAGGATCGCTACTACTCCCGCTGCTGCACCACTGGCTGGATAAGACGATTACGTAACTCTTGGACAGCATCGGCAGGATCGCTACTACTCCCGCTGCTGCACCACTGGCTGGATAAGACGATTACGTAGCTCTTGGTCAGCATCGGCAGGATCGCTACTGCTCCCGCTGCTGCACAACTGGCTGGATAAGACGATTATGTAACTCTTGGACAGCATCGGCAGCATCGCTACTACTCCCGCTGCTGCACCATTGGCTGGATAAGACGATTACGTAGCTCTTGGACAGCATCGGCAGGATCGCTACTACTCCTGCTGCTGCACCACTGGCTGGATAAGACGATTACGTAACTCTTGGACAGCATCGGCAGGATCGCTACTACTCCCGCTGCTGCACCACTGGCTGGATAGGACGATTACGTAGCTCTTAGACAGCATCGGCAGGATCGCTACTACTCCCGCTGCTGCACCACTGGCTGGATAAGACGATTATGTAACTCTTGGACAGCATCGGCAGGATCGCTACTACTCCCGCTGCTGCACCACTGGCTGGATAAGACGATTACGTAGCTCTTGGACAGCATCGCCGGGATCGCTACTACTCCCGCTGCTGCACCACTGGCTGGATAAGACAATTATGTAACTCTTGAACAGCATCGGCAGGATCGCTACTACTCCCGCTGCTGCATCACTGGCTGGATAAGTCGATTATGTTGCCCTTTCACAGCATCCGCAGGATCGCTTCTACTCCCGCTGCTGCACCACTGGCTGGATAAGACGATTTTGTTGCCCATTGGCAGCATCGGCAAGATCACTTCTACTCCCGCTGCTGCACCACTGGCTGGATAAGTCGATTATGTTGCCCATTGGCAGCATCGGCAAGATCGCTACTACTCCCGCTGCTGCACCACTGGCTGGATAAGTCGATTATGTAGCCCTTTGACAGCATCGGCAAGATTGCTTCTACTCCCGCTGCTGCACCACTGGCTGGATAAATCGATTATGTTGCCCATTGACAGCATCGACAAGATTGCTTCTACTCCCGCTGCTGCACCACTGGCTGGATAAGTCGATTATGTAGCCCTTTGACAGCATCGGCAAGATTGCTTCTACTCCCGGTGCTGCACCACTGACTGGATCAGATGATTATGTAGCCATTGGACAGCATCGGCAGGCGTTAATCGGTATTTAAATGATGTCTATTTATAGGATGGGGATTTCGTTTCAAGTTTACAACTCAAATTTAAATATCGATTGGTCACGTTTTGGTTGATTTGATATACCAAGACCACACGTATTTGATTTATTAGTGATACTGAAATGGTTTTCCTCCATTTTAATAATTATTTAAGACATTTTATAGCGTTTTCCTCTGAAAAAGTCTTTTAAAAACACTGCATTTTTAAGAAAAAATCAGTTAATGTTGTTGTTCTTTAGATGTAGTTACACATTTTGTAAGCATTAGTATTTCGACAATTGTGATCACAATTTGCTTGGAAAGGTCTTAGAGACTTTCATTATGCAAAGAAACAATCTGTTTTTTTGTTTGGGCCTCCTTTTATATGTTATTTCGGTTTCAAAATAGGCACCTTATTTGTTCTTAAACAAGAAACTATATAATCAGCAGGAGAGATAGCATTCAAGGACACATCCACCGGAGCAGCATGAACACCTACTATTAACAAGAAACTATATAACCAGCAGGAGAGGTAGCATTCCCGGACACGTCCACCAGAGCAGCATTGACACACCTACTATAAACAAGAAACTATATAATCAGCAGGTGAGATAGCATTCAAGGACACATCCACCGGAGCAGCTTGAACACCTACTATAAACAAGAAACTATATAACCAGCAGGAGAGGTAGCATTCCTGGACACATCCACCAGGACAGCATGAACTCACCTACTATAAACAAGAAACTATATAACCAGCAGGAGAGGTAGCATTCCCGGACACATCCACCAGGACAGCATGAACTCACCTACTATAAACAAGAAACTATATAACCAGCAGGAAAAGGAGCATTCAAAGACAGGTCAACCAGAGCAGCATGAACACACCTTCTATAAACAAGAAACTATGTAACCAGCAGGAGAGGTAGCATTCAAAGAAACGTCCACCAGAGCAGCATGGACACACCTACTATAAACAAGAAAATATATAACCAGCAGGAGAGGTATCATTCAAGGACACATCCACCAGAGCAGCATGAACATCTTCTATAAACAAGAAACTATATAACCAGCAGGAGAGGTAGCAATCAATGACACGTCCATCAGAGCAGCATGAACTCACCTACTATAAACAAGAAACTATATAACCAGCAGGAGAGGTAGCAATCAAGAACATATCCACCAGAGCAGCATGAGCTCAACTACTATCAACAAGAAACTATGTAACCAGCAGGAGAGGTAGCATTCATGGACACATCCACCAAACAAGCATTAATGCACCTACTATAAACAAGAAAATATATAACCAGCAGGAGAGGTACCATTCAAGGAAACACCCACCAAACAAGCATGAACACACCTACTATAAACAAGAAACTATATAACCAGCAGGAGAGGTAGCAATCAAGAACATATCCACCAGAGCAGCATGAGCTCAACTACTATCAACAAGAAACTATGTAACCAGCAGGAGAGGTAGCATTCATGGACACATCCACCAAACAAGCATTAATGCACCTACTATAAACAAGAAAATATATAACCAGCAGGAGAGGTACCATTCAAGGAAACACCCACCAAACAAGCATGAACACACCTACTATAAACAAGAAACTATATAACCAGCAGGAGAGGACGCATTCCCGGACATATCCACCAGAGCAACATGAACTAACATACTATAAACTAGAAACTATATAACCCGCAGGAGAGGTAGCAATCAAGGACACATCCACCAGAGCAGCATGAACTCACCTACTATAAACAAGAAACTATGTAACCAGCAGGAGAGGTAGCATTGAAGGACACATCCACCAGAGCAGCATGAACTCACCTACTATAAACAAGAAACTATATAACCAGCATGAGAGGTAGAATTCAAGGACATGTCCACCAGAGCAGCAAGAACACACCTACTATAAACAAGAAACTATACAACCCGCAGGAGAGGTAGCATTCAAGGACACATCCACCAAAGCAGCATGAACACACCTATTATAAACAAGAAACTATATAATTTGCAGGAGAGGAAGCATTCAAGGACACATCCACCAGAGCAGCATAACAACACCTACTATAAACAAGAAACTTTATAACCAGCAGGAGAGGTAGCATTCAGGGACATATCCACCAGAGGAGCATGAACTCATCTACAATAAACAAGAAACTATATAACCAATAGGAGAGGTAGCATTCAAGGACACATCCACCAAAGCAGCATGAACACACCTACTATAAACAAAAAACTATATAACCAGCAGGAGAGGTAACATTCCAAGACACATCCACCAGAACAGCATGAACACACCTACTATAAACAAGAAACTATATAACCAGGAAGAGAAATAGCATTCATGGACACGTCCACCAGAGCAGCATGAACACACCTACTATAAACAAGAAACTATATAACCAGCAGGAGAGGTAGCATTCAAGTACACATCCACCAAACAAGCATGAACACACCTGCTATAAACAAGAAACTATATTACCAGCTGGAGAGGTATTATTCAAGGACACGTCCACCAGAGCAGCATGAACATACCTACTATAAACAAAAAACTATATAACCAGCAGGAGAGGTAGCATTCAAGGACACATCCATCAGAGCAGCATGAACACACCTACTATAAACAAGAAACTATATAACCAGCTCGAGAGGTAGCATTCACGGACACGTCCACAAGAGCAGCAAGAACACACCTACTATAAAAAAAACAATTTAATAACAAGTAAGAGAGGTAGCATTCAAGTACACATCCATCAGAGCAGCATGAACTCACCTACTATAAACAAGAAACTATATAACCAGCAGGATAGGTAGCATCCAATGACACGTTCATCAGAGCAGCATGAACACACCTACTAGAAACAAGAAACTATATAACTAGCAGGAGAGGTAGCATTCACGGACACGTCCACAAGATCAGCATGAACACACTTACTATAAACAAGAAACTTTATAACCAGCAGGAGAAGTAGCATTCAAGGACACGTCCACCAGAGCAGCATGAACATCTACAATAAACAAGAAACTATATAACCAGCAGGAGAGGGAGCATTCAAGGACACATCCACCAGAGCAGCAAGAACACACCTACTATAAACAAAAAACTATATAACCAGCAGGAGAGGTAGCATTCAAGGACACATCCACCAGAGCAGCATGAATTCATCTACTATAGACAAGAAACTATGTAACCAGCACGAGAAGCAGCATTCATGGCCACATCCACCAAACAAGCATGAACGCATCTACTATAAACAAGAAACTATATAACCAGCAGGAGAAGTAGCATTCAAGGACACGTCCACCAGAGCAGCAAGAACACGCCTACTATAAACAAGAAAATATATAACCAGCATGAGAGGTAGCATTCAAGGACACATCAACAGAGCAGCATGAACTCACCTACTATAAACAAGAAACTATATAACCAGCAGGAAAGGTAGCATTCAAGGGCACATCCACCAGAGCGGCATGAACACACCTACTATAAACAAGTAACTATACAACTAGCAGGAGAGGTAGCATTCAAGGAGACATCCACAAGAGCAGCATGAACACACCTACTACAAACAATGAACTATATACAAGCATGAGTGGTAGTATTCAAGGACATGTCCACCAGAACAGCATGAACACACCTACTATAAACAAGAAAATATATTACCAGCATGAGAGGTAGCATTAAAGGACACGTCCACAAGAGCATTATGAACACACCTACTATAAACAAGAAACTATATAACCAGCAGGAGAAGTTGCATTGAAGGACACATCCACCAGAGCAGCATGAACACACCTACTATAAACGAGAAACTATATAACCAGCAGGAGATGTAGCATTCTAAGACATGTCCACCAGAGTAGCATGAACATCTACTATAAACAAGAAACTATATAACCAACAGGAGAGGAAGCATTCAATGACACATCCACCAGAGCAGCATGATCACATCTACTATAAAAAGACACTATATAACCAGCAGGAGAGGTAGCATTCAAGGACACACCCACCTAACAAGCATGAACACACCTACTATAAACAAGAAACTATATAACCAGCAGGAGAGGTAGCATTCAATGACATATCCACCAGAGCAGCATGAACACCTACTATAAATAAGAAACTATATAACCAGCAGGACAGGTAGCATTCCTGGACACATCCACCAGAGTAGCATGAACACACCTTCTACAAACAATATACTATATAACTAGCACAAGAGGTAGCATTCAAGGACACGTCCACAAGAGCAGTATGAACATACCTACTATAAACAAGAAACTATATAACCAGCAGGAGAGGTAGCATTCAATGACACCTCCACCACAGCAGCATGATCACACCTACTATAAACAAGAAACTATATAACCAGCAGGAGAGGTAGCATTCAAGGACACATCCACCATGTCAGCATTAACACACCTACTATAAACAAGAAACTATGTAACCTGCAGAAGAGGTAGCATTCAAGGACACGTCCACCAGAGCAGCATGAACACACCTACTACAAACAAGAAACTTGTAACCAGCAGGAGAGGAAGCATTCAAGGAAACATCCACCAGAGCAGCATGAACGCACCTACTATAAACAAGAAACTATATAACCAGCAGGAGAGGTAGCATTCAAGGACACGTCCACCAGACCAGCATGAACACACCTACTATAAACAAGAACCTATATAACCAGCAGGAGAGGTAACATTCAAAGACACGTGTATCAGAGCAGCAAGAACACACTACTATAAACAAGAAACTATATAACCAGCACGAGAGGTAACATTCCAAGACACATCCAAAAGAGCAGCATGAACATAACTACTTTAGACAATCAACTATATAACCAGCAGGATAGGTAGCATTCAAGGACACATCCACAAAACAAGCATGAACACACCTACTATAAACAAGAAACTATATAACCAACAGGAGAGGTAGCATTCAAGGACACATCCACCAGAGCAGCATGAACACACCTATTATAAACAAGAAACTATATAATCAGCAGGTGAGGAAGCATTCACGGACAGGTCCACCAGAGAAACATGAACACACCTATTATAAACAAGAAACTTTATAACCAGCAGGAGAGGTAGCATTCAAAGACATGTCCACCAGAGCAGCATGGACACATCTACAATAAACAAGAAACTATATAACCAATTCGAGAGGTAGTATTCAAGGACACATCCACCAGAGAGGCATGAACACACCTATTATAAACAAAAAAACTATATAACATGCAGGAGAGATAGCGTTCATGGACACATCCACCAAACAATCATGAACGCACCTACTATAAACAAGAAACTATATAACCAGCAGGAGAGGTAGCATTCAAGGACACGTCCACCAGAGCAGCAAGAACACGCCTACTATAAACAAGAAAATATATAACCAGCACGAGAGGTAACTTTCAAGGACACATCAACAGAGCAGCATGAACTCACCTACTATAAACAAGAAACTATATAACCAGCAGGAGAGGTAGCATTCAAGGGCACGTCCACCAGAGCGGCATGAACACACCTCCTACAAACAAGAAACTATATACCAGCATGAATGGTAGCATTCAAGGACATGTCCACCAGAGCCGTATGAACACACCTACTATAAACAAGAAAATATATTACCAGCATGAGAGGTGGCATTCAAGGACACGTCCACAAGAGCAGTATGAACTCACCTACTATAAACAAGAAACTATATAACCAGCAGGAGAAGTTGCATTGAAGGACACATCCACCAGAGCAGCATGAACACACCTACTATAAACAAGAAACTATATAACCAGCAGGAGATGTAGCATTTAAAGACATGTCCACCAGAGCAGCATGAACATCTCATCTACTATAAACAAGAAACTATATAACCAACAGGAGAGGTAGCATTCAATGACACATCCACCAGAGTAGCATGATCACATCTACAATAAAAAGAAACTATATTACCAGCATGAGGGGTATCATTCAAGGACACATCCACCAAACAAGCATGAACACACCTACTATAAACAAGAAACTATATAACCAGCAGGAGAGGTAGCATTCAAGGACACATCCACTAAACAAGCGTGAACACACCTACTATTAACAAGAAACTATATTACCAGCAGGAGAGGTGGCATTCAAGGACATATCCACCAGAGCAGCAAGAACACACCTACTATAAACAAGAAACTATATAACCAGAAGGAGAGGTAGCATTCCCGGACACATCCACCAGAGCAGCATGAACACACCTTCTACAAACAATATACTATATAACTAGCAGGAGAGAGAGCATTCAAGGACACGTCCACCAGAGCAGTATGAACACACCTACTGTAAACAAGAAACTATATAACCAACAGGAGAGGTAGCATTCAAGGACACATCCACCAGAGCAGCATGAACACACCTATTATAAACAAGAAACTATATAATCAGCAGGTGAGGAAGCATTCACGGACACGTCCACCAGAGCAGCATGAACACACTTCTTATAAACAAGAAACTTTATAACCAGCAGGAGATGTAGCATTCAAAGACATGTCCACCAGAGCAGCATGAACACATCTACAATAAACAAGAAACTATATAACCAATTGGAGAGGTAGTATTCAAGGACACATCCACCAGAGAAGCATGAACACACCTACTATGAACAAAAAACTATATAACATGCAGGAGAGATAGCGTTCATGGACACATCCACCAAATAATCATGAACGCACCTACTATAAACAAGAAACTATATAACCAGCAGGAGAGGTAGCATTCAAGGACATGTCCACCAGAGCAGCAAGAACACGCCTACTATGAACAAGAAAATATATAACCAGCATGAGAGGTAGCTTTCAAGGACATATCAACAGAGCAGCATGAACTCACCTACTATAAACAAGAAACTATATAACCAGCAGGAGAGGTAGCATTCAAGGGCACATCCACCAGAGCATCATGAACATAACTACTATAAACAAGAAACTATATAACCAGCAGGAGAGGTAGCATTCAGGGACACATCCACAAGAGCAGCATGAACACACCTACTATAAACAAGAAACTATATACCAGCATGAGTGGTAGCATTCAAGGACATGTCCACCAGAGCAGCATGAACACACCTACTATAAACAAGAAAATATATTACCAGCATGAGAGGTAGCGTTCAAGGACACGTCCACAAGAGCAGTATGAACTCACTTACTATTAACAAGAAACTATATAACCAGCAGGAGAAGTTACATTGAAGGACACATCCACCAGAGCAGCATGAACACACCTACTATAAACAAAAAACTATATTACCAGCAGGAGAGGTAGCATTTAAAGACATGTCCACCAGAGCAGCATGAACACACCTATTATAAACAAGAAACTATATAATCAGCAGGTGAGGAAGCATTCACAGACACGTCCACCAGAGCAACATGAACACACCTACTATAAACAAGAAACTTTATAACCAGCAGGAGATGTAGCATTCAAAGACATGTCCACCAGAGCAGCATGGACACATCTACAATAAACAAGAAACTATATAACCAATTCGAGAGGTAGTATTCAAGGACACATCCACCAGAGAAGCATGAACACACCTATTATAAACAAAAAAACTATATAACATGCAGGAGAGATAGCGTTCATGGACACATCCACCAAACAATCATGAACGCACCTACAATAAACAAGAAACTATATAACCAGCAGGAGAGGTAGCATTCAAGGACACGTCCACCAGAGCAGCAAGAACACGCCTACTATAAACAAGAAAATATATAGCACGAGAGGTAGCTTTCAAGGACACATCAACAGAGCAGCATGAACTCACCTACTATAAACAAGAAACTATATAACCAGCAGGAGAGGTAGCATTCAAGGGCACGTCCACCAGAGCGGCATGAACACACCTCCTATAAACAAGAAACTATATACCAGCATGAGTGGTAGCATTCAAGGACATGTCCACCAGAGCTGTATGAACACACCTACTATAAACAATAAATATATTACCAGCATGAGAGGTGGCATTCAAGGACACGTCCACAAGAGCAGTATGAACTCACCTACTATAAACAAGAAACTATATAACCAGCAGGAGAAGTTGCATTGAAGGACACATCCACCAGAGCAGCATGAACACACCTACTGTAAACAAGAAACTATATAACCAGCAGGAGATGTAGCATTTAAAACATGTCCACCAGAGCAGCATGAACATCTCATCTACTATAAACAAGAAACTATATAACCAACAGGAGAGGTAGCATTCAATGACACATCCACCAGAGTAGCATGATCACATCCTCTATAAAAAGAAACTATATTACCAGCATGAGGGGTATCATTCAAGGACACATCCACCAAACAATCATGAACACACCTACTATAAACAAGAAACTATATAACCAGCAGGAGAGGTAGCATTCAAGGACACATCCACCAAACAAGCGTGAACACACCTACTATAAACAAGAAACTATATTACCAGCAGGAGAGGTGGCATTCAAGGACATATCCACCAGAGCAGCAAGAACACACCTACTATAAACAAGAAACTATATAACCAGAAGGAGGGGTAGCATTCCCGGACACATCCACCAGAGCAGCATGAACACACCTTCTACAAACAATATACTATATAACTAGCAGGAGAGAGAGCATTCAAGGACACGTCCACCAGAGCAGTATGAACACACCTACTATAAACAAGAAACTATATAACCAGCAGGAGAGGTAGCATTCAAGGACACATCCACCAGAGCAGCATGAACACACCTATTATAAACAAGAAACTATATAATCAGCAGGTGAGGAAGCATTCACGGACACGTCCACCA
Source organism: Panopea generosa (assembly GCA_029582155.1). Classification (NCBI taxonomy): domain Eukaryota; kingdom Metazoa; phylum Mollusca; class Bivalvia; order Adapedonta; family Hiatellidae; genus Panopea; species Panopea generosa. The sequence goes on from CM055901.1 coordinate 59,402,838, forward strand.
GAGCAGCATGAACACACTTCTTATAAACAAGAAACTTTATAACCAGCAGGAGAGGTAGCATTCGAAGACATGTCCACCAGAGCAGCATGAACACACCTGCAATAAACAAGAAACTATATAACCAATTGGAGAGGTAGTATTCAAGGACACATCCACCAGAGAAGCATGAACACAACTACTATAAACAAAAAACTATATAACCAGCAGGAGAGATAGCGTTCATGGACACATCCACCAGAACAGCATGAACACACCTACTATAAACAAGAAACTATATAACCAAGAGGAAAAGTAGCATTCATGGACACATCCACCAGAGCAGCATGAACACACCTACTATAAACAGGAAACTATATAACCAGCAGGAGAGGAAGCATTCAAGTACACATCCACCAAACAAGCATGAACACACCTACTATAAACAAGAAACGATATCACCAGCAGGAGAGGTATCATTCAAGGACACGTCCACCAGAGCAGTATGAACATACGTACTATAAACAAGAAACTATATAACCAGCAGGAGAGGTAGCATTCAATGACACATCCATCAGAGCAACATGAACACACCTACTATAAACTAGAAACTATATAACCAGCAGGAGAGGTAGCATTCACGGACACGTCCACAAGAGCTGCAAGAACACACCTACTATAAAAAAAAACAACTTAATAACAAGTAAGAGAGGTAGCATTCAAGTACACATCCACCAGATCAGCATGAACTCACCTACTATAAACAAGAAACTATATAACCAGCAGGAGAGGTAGCATTCAAGGACAAATCCACAAAACAAGCATGAACACACCTACTATTAACAAGTAACTATATAACCAGCAGGAGAGGAACCATTCAATGACACATCCACCAGAGCAGCATGAACACACCTACTATAAACAAGAAACTTTATAACCAGCAGGAGAGGTAGCATTCAAGGACATGTCCACCAGAGCAGCATGAACACACCTGCAATAAACAAGAAACTATATAACCAATTGGAGAGGTAGTATTCAAGGACACATCCACCAGAGAAGCATGAACACAACTACTATAAACAAAAAACTATATAACCAGCAGGAGAGATAGCGTTCATGGACACATCCACCAGAACAGCATGAACACACCTACTATAAACAAGAAACTATATAACCAAGAGGAAAAGTAGCATTCATGGACACATCCACCAGAGCAGCATGAACACACCTACTATAAACAGGAAACTATATAACCAGCAGGAGAGGAAGCATTCAAGTACACATCCACCAAACAAGTATGAACACACCTATTATAAACAAGAAACGATATCACCAGCAGGAGAGGTATCATTCAAGGACACGTCCACCAGAGCAGCATGAACACACCTACTATAAACAAGAAACTATATAACCAGCAGGAGAGGTAGCATTCAATGACACATCCATCAGAGCAGCATGAACACACCTACTATAAACTAGAAACTATATAATCAGCAGGAGAGGTAGCATTCACGGACACGTCCACAAGAGCTGCAAGAACACATCTACTATAAAAACAACAACTTTATAACAAGTAAGAGAGGTAGCATTCTAGTACACATCCACCAGAGCAGCATGAACTCACCTTCTATAAACAAGAAACTATATAACCAGCAGGAGAGGTAGCATCCAATGACACGTTCATCAGAGCAGCATGAACACACCTATTATAAACAAGAAACTATATAACTAGCAGGAGAGGTAGCATTCACGGACACGTCCACAAGAGCAGCATGAACCGCCTACTATAAACAAGAAACTATAATACCAATAGGAGAGGTAGCATTCCAGGACACATCCACCAGAGCAGCATGAACACATCTACTTTAAACAAAAAACTATATAACCAGCAGGAGAGATAGCTTTCAATGACACATCCAACAGAACAGCATGAACACACCTACTATAAACAAGAAACTATATAACCAGCAGGAGATGTAGCATTCAAGGACACATCCACCAAACAATCTTGAACACACCTACTATAAACAAGAAACTGTATAACCAGCAGGAGAGGTAGCATTCATGGACACATCCACCAAACAAGTATGAACACACCTACTATAAACAGGAAACTATATAACCAGCAGGAGAGGAAGCATTCATGGACACGTCCACAAGGGCAGCATGAACACACCTACTATAAACAAGAAACTGTATAACCAGCAGGAGAGGTAGCATTCATGGACACATCCACCAAACAAGTATGAACACACCTACTATAAACAGGAAACTATATAACCAGCAGGAGAGGAAGCATTCATGGACACGTCCACAAGGGCAGCATGAACACACCTACTGTAAACAAGAAACTATATTACCAGCAGGAGAGGTATCATTCAAGGACACTTCCACCAGAGCAGCATGAACATTACTACTTTAAACAATAAACTATATAGCCAGCAGGAGAGGTAGCATTCAATGACACGTCCATCAGAGCCGCATGAACACACCTACTATAAACAAGAAACTATATAACCAGCATGAGTGGTAGCATTCGCGGACACGTCCACAAGAGCAGCAAGAACACACCTACTATAAACAAGAAACTAAATAACAAGTAAGAGAGGTAGCATTCAAGTACACATCCACCAGAGCAGCATGAACTCACCTACTATAAACAAGAAACTATATTACGAGCAGGAGAGGTATCATTCAAGGACACGTCCACCAGAGCAGCATGAACTCACCTACTATAAACAAGAAACTATATAACCAGCAGGAGAGGTAGCTTTCAAGGACACGTCCACCAGAGCAGCATGAACACACCTACTATAAACAAGAAACTATATTACGAGCAGGAGAGGTATCATTCAAGGACACGTCCACCAGAGCAGCATGAACACACCTACTATAAACAAGAAACTATATTACGAGCAGGAGAGGTATCATTCAAGGACACGTCCACCAGAGCAGCATGAACACACCTACTATAAACAAGAAACTATATAACCAGCAGGTAGGTAGCATTCAATTACACATCCACCAAACAAGCATGTACACACCTACTATAAACAAGAAACTATATAACCAGCAGGAGAGATAGCATTCAAGTACACATCCACCAAACAAGCATGAACACACCTACTATAAATATGAAACTATATTACGAGCAGGAGAGGTAGCATTCAAGGACACGTCCACCAGAGCAACATGAACACACCAACTATAAACAAGAAACTACATAACCAGCAGGAGAGGTAGCATTCAATGACACATCAACAGAGCAGCATGAACATACCTACTATAAACAAGAAACTATATAATCAGCAGGAGAGATAGCATTCAAGCAGAGACATAGACACAAGTCGTACTTTCATTGGCTGATCAATAGTGAGGGATTATCTGTATTTTATCACTGGGTAATGTTTTTTAAAAGTTGATAAGTAAGTTTTATCGAAAGTAAGTTTCATCGAAAGAAGTTATTAAAAAACTGACTGTGTTTTTGAAAGTTGCAAACGTTCTAATTAGTACTACTAGCATATTTAGTACCGGAAGTGTGTTTTGAAAGCGTTGCTAAATGCCTATGCGAAACCGTGATTTTGTTCTAGGTCATCTTTTGCACAGACATGTAGGTCTGAATGCAGACAATCTTCACTCAGTGCACTGGGCAACGCTCACGGGGGACACACCCAATACAAACAATTTACATGCAAACTTCTGGTTTTACATATTGGAAAACAGCATTGCAATGGATAATAATCACTCTGCTCTGCATATTTCTCATATATGTTATAAGTGTGTATACCATAATTACCAGTGTAACTAGCCAATGAACAAAACATACATTTTTACAAAAAAATACTTTTTTCACACAACACTGCTTAAAATAATTATACTCAGATTTTGTAAATGTAAGCATTACTCAGTGGTAAGATACAAGCTGTCATTAATTTTTATAGCAAAGCGCGTGGAGTGACGTGTTTTTTTCTTCTCCATTTCCTGTTGCATATTATTCAAGCAGATACTTGTTTTAGAAAGTTATAAACAGACTGATGCAGGGAAGAATGGTCAACTTCAATTACAAATTGAATAGCGTAAGAAATATTTTATAGATCGATTGAGTACGTATAACCTCTCCCATGTTTGCGTCTCTTTAAATCACAAATTTTGTCAACTCTTCATTCGGGTGTGTATCTCGAACCATTGTACATATGATTTCAATCAAATACGTTATGAAAGAACAAACTAATTCACGGCACAATTATATTGTAAATAGTGTATGTGTGAAATCAAGGACGTATATAGAAGTATAGGAAACTTGCATATTCCGGCTAAATGTTGATGAAATAGCACACGAAGAATTAATACTTTGCAAAATGATCATTCATAATTCACAGGCAACTGATTTCTTGTACATGAACTGCAAGATGTATGTAATCTCAGATGATTAAACATGTTTCGATCACACAAAATGAACTTGCATTAAAGATATGGAGGTTTGAATGAAAATTTAGCATAATTTATCCATATTTTAGCTGCAGTATACAAATTTTGTACTTCAACAATTTTAAATTAAATTTCTGAGAATGGTATTGTTTTTACAAGAAATTCATTCTGCAATGTAAGAGTTTTGATTTGTGTTCCTGAGATGACTGGAAGTTAAGATAATTGAAAACGAGATTTTGCGAGATATTGCGTGAATACGCGAGCGTTTAAAAAATCTCATTCAGTTGCCTTTCCTTCTCTAAATAATTTGTTTGTGTTATATAAATAAATAATTTGAATATAAACTTATATGCAACATGATGTGCTGTATGGTTGTTAATTAAAAAACATATTCACGAATTTAAAATCGATAAACATGTCCAAAGACCAATTAAACGGTGTCCATTGATAACTACAGTTTCTGACATAGATTACTACTTTCGCCTAATGTATTTTATTTGTAAACATATGCGTAAAAGTAATTATTGACACTGCTTCGTGCAGATAGTTTGAACAGCGTGTTTGTTGACATGATCGCCGTGTAGATAGTTTGTACTTACTTTTCATAATATTCTGAAAATATTAGTGGGAATGGCTTTTCAGCCACCTAACACGGGCCAAGGTAATGCTTTTTTATCTTTTGATGTTCAGATGTTTTTACAGAATTGTTTTTCGTCTAAACACTATAACATGTTTTTTTTCCATCGAGATGAATTAATAGTTTGGCAATTCGTACTCAAGTCAATTCGTACCATAAGTTTGTTAGACAATTACTTACTACGTATTTTATCAAATACATATCAACATGTATTCACGTTATTGGTTTTATTTATATCACACTAAATTATTTTGTTTTATTATCTTTTTTACATTTCTATCTAATATTTAAGGGCCACTTTTTCTGTGCTCGTCTTTCACTCTATGTCTGATTTTGATTCTCATAAAATTGGTTTAAATTTAGCTTAATTGCATCACCTAGCCAGAATGTAACAAACCCTTGATCTGGACATGATGTGACTAAAATATGTGTCCATAGTATGGGACCCATCTACTAAGTCCAACACATCCAAGATTTAAACGGTGCTATGCAGAGCTGCACGTTTTGTCATCAGTACTGAGACTTTTTCACTGGAAATTGGGAAGAGGCCCAGGTCTTCGAGATTGGGAAAAAACAGTACTATTGAGGGAAAATTATGAATTTTTTAAGGCTTTATCAGAATGGTAAATAAAGCGTAACATTTTTAAGATCATAAGATCATGTTCTAACCAATAATTATCAGATATTACAATAATACTTCATATCTAGTTGGAAGCTCTAATGTAAAATAAATTTAAGAAAACAAAACAAACAAAAAATTAAATGTTTTTCCCATCTGTTAGCTTTAATTGGGAAAAGAAACATGATTATTGAATTGGAAAGCCATCAAATTTCGACCTCTGTTCAGTAAGGTAAAGAAGCTTTGCAGTGACTATAGTCAAACAAGCAGTGTCACCAGTATGCTCCAGCACTAAGACTGGATGGACCTCCAGACATGTAGAAAACATTCCAAAGATACCATGATGTATGCATTGCACATCAGCTTCTGGAAATACCAACAGCTCAGCGCTTACTGTGACACTTTACACATCTTAGATTTTTTATTTGGGTCTCCCAAGACAGGAAATCTGATATCCATGTAATAAAAAAGCTGTCCATCCATGCCTTATTTAATCAGGCTTACCAGTGCCCAGAGGCCATGCTGACATTGTTCTTCCGCCCTTCAGCTACTGCGACGCCTTCCCATCTGACATCAGACTATGGAACTCCCTCCCAGTCTGCCTCATTGTCGCATCATCAAACGAAGCATTCCAAGCTGGGATGATTGTTAGGATGGAGTGAACGGATGAATGATATTTAGAAGAAGAAGAAGAAGAAGAAGAAGATGAAGAACAGAAGAAGAAGAAGAAGAAGAAAAAGATAAAATTAACCTTTATTTTTATATCACTGCTGAAGACAAAGGAGGATTTGGTAATGGTCTCTGTGCATCAGTGCATTTGTCTGTAAAACTTTTGTCTGGAGCATAACTACAAAAGTATAACTTTTTCTTCTGTCTTTGCAGAATTATTCCCCTTTGCTAGTTTTCCATGTTTGGAGCAAACCTTGAAAAGTTTTGAAGTGAATGCTTTGAAAATGCATACAATGATATAGGGCATTGACAGAAAGTGGACAGTATAAGAATTTAATTTGTTTTTCATACAAGCATATTTTAACAATTCCATTATCATGCAGAAGAGGTTATTGATATAACAGATATTTACTGATTGAAAGTCAGACAATGTTTAGATCTTAAGAATTTGGTTGTATGTGATGGATAAACAGAACATCTGAAGATACAATCAATGCATGGGAGAAAAGAGAGGAATACTGACTTTTTATTGAAATTATTGGGATTGTAAGGAAATGCATGTGAACATGAAAATGGAGGGAATCTGTCTTCTGAGAGTGAGTTTCAATTCTTGAGAGTTTTAATCAATGTATTAAATTAGCAAAAGGGTAAAATAATTGAGTGTAATTGTATATTTCTTTTTATTTTGTAGAGTTTTGTAAAGTCTTTACATAATCAGAAGTAACACATGAAGAATTTGTGTTTTTTTTTGTTTAAGAGCGCCAGAACAGGAAAATTTTGGAACAGCTTGAAGAACAGAAGAAACGACTTCGTATGCAGACACAACCAGGAGCAACAGTACCCACACTTCCGTATGTGCTGCTTAACTGGAGTTTAGTTTGAAAATGACCATGTTTGAACTAATGTGTCACCTGCTGTTGTAGCTCAGCATGGCAACATTTTTACAGTTTCTTGCATCCTTACATCAATAGCTCTAATGGCCCCAAGACCCGACAAGCTTCTTATGGGTAGTGCATTGACTGTCATTGTTTTTAGCAGATCTTTCTTTGACACTTTCTGGCAAATTATACACTTGTCTTCACTTGAATGTAGATGGCTGGGTTACCTCAGTCGGTAGCATATCTTGCTATCAATACAGGGGTTATGATGTGAATCCCCACATAGCCAGTCTCTGTTGATTGCTACACGGCATTATGTCTCATTGTCATTCATCTCTCACTGCTGATTCAAGTGAGAAAGTTATCAGTTACTTGCAGAGATTGGTGTACTCTAGTATTGGTTAACCTTCCAGAATCCCAGGAAAGAGTGGTAAGGTTAACTGATCGCCTGTTAGGCCTCAATGGCATAGAATGATGTTGCATATACAAACCACTTAAATGTGTTTGATATAAGGCAGGCTATAAAAAAAAGATATCTGAATTACAAGATGGTCAGTGGTCAATATCACTACAAATGATAAAAACATTAAAAATAAATTTTCTCAAGAACCTCTTCACAAATTTTGATTTTTTTTCAGAAATGTTCACAAGATAAAATGCTATTTAGTTTGTATAAAATTTAATTGCATTCATGAGCTTAATATTGAAGGTTAAACTTCACATGTGATTGTAAACCTTTTCATTTATTTTCTCTTTGAATGGCACAAAACTTTGAATAATGACAGAATTATCTCCCCTCTTGTACTTTATTTTTGGTTATATTTGCTTGTCTGTATTATAATCATCTCAACACATGTCACAGCTGAATATATGAGATAAGCAAATTGCTGAACTAGTTTCCACTCAACACATGTCACAGCTGAATATATGAGATCATCAATTGCTGAAATAGTCTCCACTCAACACATGTCACAGCTGAATATATGAGATAATCAATTGCTGAACTAGTCTCCACTCAACACATGTCACAGCTGAATATATAAGATAAGCAATTGCTGAACTAGTCTCCACTCAACACATGTCACAGCTGAATATATGAGATCATTTGCTGAACTAGTCTCCACTCAACACATGTCACAGCTGAATATATGAGATCATCAATTGCTGAACTAGTCTCCACTCAACACATGTCACAGCTGAATATATGAGATAAGCAATTGCTGAACTAGTTGCCAGTCAACACATGACACAGCTGAATATATGAGATCAGTAATTGCTGAACTAGTCTCCACTCAACATATGTCACAGCTGAATATATGAGATCAGCAATTGCTGAACTAGGCCCACTCAACACATGTCACAGCTGGATATATGGGATCAGCAATTGCTGAACTAGTCTCCACATAACACATGCCACAGCTGAATATATGAGATCAGCAAAGGCTAAACAAGTCTCCACTCAACACATGTCACAGCTGGATATATGAGATCAGCAATTGCTGAACTAGTCTCCACTCAACACATGCCACAGCTGAATATATGAGATCAGCAAAGGCTAAACAAGTCTCCACTCAACACATGTCACAGCTGAATATATGAGATTAGCATGTGTTACAGTTGAATTATATTGGTGAACAAATGTTCAACTAATTCCCATTCAATGATACACATTCATAAAAAAAACCATCTTCACTGTGTCTTGTTCTGTGATAAACATGAACATAAAACATTTTTGGAGACCTTTCTGTCAGAATTATCATAAAGTATTAGAAAAACACAACAATATGGTAGATAACTACTTTTACTTGAACATAGATACAGTACATGCAGTTCAGTCTTATTATCTCCCTTTAATTATAACCAGGTCCTCTGTGGCAGAATGGTTTATGGCACTGTCTCAAGATCACTGGGAATTTGAACTCAAGACACCTTGATTTATAGTCAGATGTGGTACTAACTGGGACTGGCTTGATCTTAACTATTTTTCTTTGATCATTGATAAATTATATACTGAACTGAACAGCTTATATGCCTCTTTTGTATTTCCAATATATTCATCAAAACTTGTATACCACATTAACAGATAATTATGTATTAATATTACATAGCAGTGTTCTTCCTTATTCAAATCAAAATTTCATGGAAGTTGCTGTGACACTTTTTGAGAAAATACATAAAATGTCAGGTACATAAAATGTTAGGTGGTGGGATAGCTGTTCCATTCAGTATATGTGAGGTGGTGGGATAGCTGTTCCATTCAGTATATGTGAGGTGGCGGGTTAGCTGTTCTGTTCAGTATATGTCAGGTGGTGTGTTAACTGTTCTGTTCAGTATATGTGAGGTGGTAGGTTAGCTGTTACGTTCAGTATATGTGAGTTTGTGGGTTAGCTGTTCCATTCAGTATATGTGAGGTGGCGGGTTAGCTGTTACGTTCAGTATATGTGAGGTGGTGTGTTAACTGTTCTGTTCAGTATATGTGAGGTGGTAGGATAGCTGTTCCATTCAGTATATGTGAGGTGGTGGGTTAGCTGTTCTGTTCAGTATATGTTTTGTGACGGTAAGCTGTTCCGTTTAGAAAAAGTGAGGTGGCAGGTTAGCTGTTCTGTTCAGAATATGTGAGGTGGCGGGTTAGCTGTTCCATTCAGAATATGTGAGGTGGCAGGTTAGCTGTTCCATTCAGTATATGTCGGGGCGGGTTAGCTGTTCCGTTCAGTATATGTGAGGTGGCGGGTTAGTTGTTCCGTTCAGTATATGTTAGGTGGCGTGTTAACTGTTCTGTTCAGTATATGTGAGATGGTGGGTTAGCTGTTACATTCAGTATACATGAGGTGGTGGGTTAGCTGTTCTGTTCAGTATATGTATGGTGACGGTAAGCTGTTCCGTTCAGAATATGTGAGGTGGTGGGTTAGCTGTTCCATTCAGAATATGTGAGATACGGGTAAGCTGTTCCGTTCAGTATATGTGAGTTGGCAGGTTAGCTGTTCCTTTCAGTATATGTGAGGTGGCGGGTTAGCTGTTACATTCAGTATATGTGAGTTGGCGGGTTAGCTGTTACGTTCAGTATATATGAGGTGGCAGGTTAGCTGTTATGTTCAGTATATGTGAGTTGGTGGGTTAGCTGTTCCATTCAGTAAATGTGAGTTGGTGGGTTAGCTGTTCCATTCAGTAAATGTGAGTTGGCTGGTAAGCTGTTCCATTCAGTAAATGTGAGGTGGCGGGTTAGCTGTTACATTCAGTATATATGAGTTGGCGGGTTAGCTGTTCCATTCAGTATATGTGAGGTGGCAGGTTAGCTGTTACCTTCAGTATATGTGAGTTGGCAGGTTAGCTGTTACATTCAGTAAATGTGAGGTGGTGGGTTAGCTGTTCCGTTAAGTATATGTGAGTTGGGGGGTAAGCTGTTCCATTTAGTATTTGTGAGGTGGCAGGTTAGTTGTTACATTCAGTATATGTGAGTTGGCGGGTTAGCTGTTCTGTTTAGTATATGTGAGTTGGCAAGTTAGCTGTTCTGTTCAGTATATGTGAGTTGGCAAGTTAGCTGTTCTGTTCAGAATATATGAGTTGGTGGGTTAGCTATTTCGTTCAGTATATGTGAGGTGGCGGGTTAGCTGTTCCGTTCGGTATATGTTTATATACTATCTTATATATAATGAAATTTGTATATGTTTTATATTTGATTAGTTCATCTTAGCAAGCTCAGCTGAACTATTCCTTTAGACTAGAAAAGAAGACAATGTTTGTTAGCCATCAGTCCATCATCGTCATCCACAAGATCTTTTAAAAGTGACCTCTTGTCTAAAACCATAAAATAGATTTTATTGAATCGTTGACCACAATCTAAAACCTCTGACCCATTTAAAACAAATTACCATGATGTATCTTTAGATGTGCTTCTTTGGAATTGTTGTTTTCATCCTTGCTACTAATTACTAATCAAGGTACTTGAAAGTACTGATTGCCTGTCTTTAATAAATATTCATACGCCGTCTTAATTTGATTGGTAGTCATTATGACCTAATTTCACGTTCCTTTTCATGACACAATCAATCAACGGTTCAGCACAATACTGCTTTATTTCCATATTTGTTTATATGTAGATAGACCAGTGTTGCACTGAGTCCTTGATAGTTCCAGATGAAGTCTCTTGGAAGATGTGAAATATCTTATTTTGTTTATATGTTTCTTGCGCTGCTCTTCTCCAGGGTTGGTTTACCTGCTGGAGCACCCCCGATACCACCACTTGCAGCTCCGTCTAGTGGTTCTGCAGCACTGCCACCTATGGTAAGTAATTGATTAAACATGACTTGGCAACAAAGGAGGGAAGGTGAAGTTTGGACCATATGGCCTGTAAACAAATTGTCTAAGCCTAAAGGTGCAATGATTCTTCCAACATCATATAAATTATAGTTTAATAAGAACAGTCTTGCTTTTTTCTATAAAGACGGATTTCTCATATCAACTCATACTCTGTGTGATACAACAAGAATAAAATCTTGGTCAAACGTCAACTTCCCTCCTTTATCTAAGGATTTTACAGCTATAGATAATCAGCTATGTTGTATGTTTGGATCCCTCAAGGAGGTTATGGTTATCCAAGCAAAGTTTTTCTTTTTTCAGTCGGACAAAAATTGTGGTTGCTGTTGCAACATATTGATAAATTATACAACCTTTATCCTGTGGTAACACAAGAAAATATCAAAGCTACATTAATTTTGTAAAACTAAGCATTTGGATCGATTGCATTAAGAACACCATGTACATCATTTAATTATTTTACAGTTGGACAAAATTGTGGTTGTTATGGCAACAAAATCGGTAAAATTATGAATACAATCATGATCCTGCAAGAAACTATTTAAGCTGAGTTTATGACACTTATTGGTATGGGACTTAAATTGTACTGCTTGTGATACTCCAGTGGCTTGTTCAATTTGCTTCTATGCACACACATCAACAACTATCAATTAACAGGCAAATGTTATGAGATGTGGTATTGCATCTTTATTTGATGTGATTTGTATACGTTTTGTCTTGCATTAATAACAAGATTTCTTAGCTTAGTTTATACTGATTTATTTTAGCTCATTTGTGAAGAAAGGTCAAAGCTTATGTGAATCACTTTTAAGTCTGGTTCCTGGCTAGAAGCAGTACTGAGTGTTGTTGTTTTTAGGTCAAGCTGGGGTTAAACCTCTAGCATGAATTGCCAAAGCTCTATTCACTGCATTTTTATGGTCAAGCTGGGGTTAAACCTCTCATATGAATGGCCAATGCTCTATTCACTGCACTATTTAGGTCAAGCTGGGGTTAAACCTCTAGCATGAATGGCCAATGCTCTATTCACTGCACTATTTAGGTCAAGCTGGGGTTAAACCTCTAGCATGAATGGCCAATGCTCTATTCACTGCACTATTTAGGTCAAGCTGGGGTTTAACCTCTAGCATGAATGGCCATTGCTCTATTCACTGCACTATTTAGGTCAAGCTGGGGTTTAACCTCTAGCATGAATGGCCAATGCTCTATTCACTGCACTATTTAGGTCAAGCTGGGGTTAAACCTCTGGCATGAATGGCCAATGCTCTATTCACTGCACTTTTTAGGTCAAGCTGGGTTTAACCTCTTATATGAATGACCAATGCTCTATTTACTGAACTATTTAGGTCAAGCTGGGTTAAACCTCTGGCATGAATGGCCAATGCTCTATTCACTGCACTATTTAGGTCAAGCTGGGGTTAAACCTCTAGCATGAATGGCCAATGCTCTATTCACTGCACTATTTAGGTCAGTCTGGGGTTAAACCTCTAGCATGAATGGCCAATGCTCTATTCACTGCACTATTTAGGTCAAGCTGGGGTTAAACCTCTAGCATAAATGGCCAATGCTCTGTTAACTGCACTATTTAGGTCAATCTGGGTTTAACCACTAGCATGAATGGCCAATGCTCTATTCACTGCACTATTTAGGTCAAGCTGGGGTTAAACCTCTAGCATGAATGGCCAATGCTCTATTCACTGCACTATTTAGGTCAAGCTGGGGTTAAACCTCTAGCATAAATGGCCAATGCTCTGTTAACTGCACTATTTAGGTCAATCTGGGTTTAACCACTAGCATGAATGGCCAATGCTCTATTTACTGCACTATTTAGGTCAAGCTGGGGTTAAACCTCTAGCATGAACGACCAATGCTCTATTTACTGCACTATTTAGGTCAAGCTTGGTTTAACCTCTAGCATGAATGGCCAATGCTCTATTCACTGCACTATTCAGGTCAAGCTGGGGTTTAACCTCTAGCATGAATGGCCAATGCTCTATTTACTGCACTTTTTAGGTCAAGCTGGGGTTAAACCTCTGGCATGAATGGCCAATGCTCTATTCACTGCACTATTTAGGTCAAGCTGGGTTTAACCTCTAGCATGAATGGCCAATGCTCTATTTACTGCACTTTTTAGGTCAAGCTGGGGTTAAACCTCTGGCATGAATGGCCAATGCTCTATTCACTGCACTATTTAGGTCAAGCTGGGTTTAACCTCTAGCATGTATGGCCAATGCTCTATTCACTGCACTATTTAGGTCAAGCTGGGGTTTAACCTCTAGCATGAATGGCCAATGCTCTATTTACTGCACTTTTTAGGTCAAGCTGGGGTTAAACCTCTGGCATGAATGGCCAATGCTCTATTCACTGCACTATTTAGGTCAAGCTGGGTTTAACCTCTAGCATGAATGGCCAATGCTCTTTTTACTGCACTTTTTAGGTCAAGCTGGGGTTAAACCTCTGGCATGAATGGCCAATGCTCTATTCACTGCACTATTTAGGTCAAGCTGGGGTTTAACCTCTAGCATGAATGGCCAATGCTCTAATTACTGCACTTTTTAGGTCAAGCTGGGGTTAAACCCCTGGCATGAATGGCCAATGCTCTATTCACTGCACTATTTAGGTCAAGCTGGGGTTTAACCTCTAGCATGAATGGCCAATGCTCTATTTACTGCACTTTTTAGGTCAAGCTGGGGTTAAACCTCTGGCATGAATGGCCAATGCTCTATTCACTGCACTATTTAGGTCAAGCTGGGTTTAACCTCTTATATGAATGACCAATGCTCTATTTACTGAACTATTTAGGTCAAGCTGGGTTAAACCTCTGGCATGAATGGCCAATGCTCTATTCACTGCACTATTTAGGTCAAGCTGGGGTTAAACCTCTAGCATGAATGGCCAATGCTCTATTCACTGCACTATTTAGGTCAAGCTGGGGTTAAACCTCTAGCATGAATGGCCAATGCTCTATTCACTGCACTATTTAGGTCAAGCTGGGGTTAAACCTCTAGCATAAATGGCCAATGCTCTATTTACTGCACTATTTAGGTCAAGCTGGGTTTAACCACTAGCATGAATGGCCAATGCTTTATTCACTGCACTATTTAGGTCAAGCTGGGGTTAAACCTCTAGCATGAATGGCCAATGCTCTATTCACTGCACTATTTAGGTCAAGCTGGGTTTAACCTCTTATATGAATGACCAATGCTCTATTTACTGAACTATTTAGGTCAAGCTGGGTTAAACCTCTGGCATGAATGGCCAATGCTCTATTCACTGCACTATTTAGGTCAAGCTGGGGTTAAACCTCTAGCATGAATGGCCAATGCTCTATTCACTGCACTATTTAGGTCAAGCTGGGGTTAAACCTCTAGCATGAATGGCCAGTGCTCTATTCACTGCACTATTTAGGTCAAGCTGGGGTTAAACCTCTAGCATAAATGGCCAATGCTCTATTTACTGCACTATTTAGGTCAAGCTGGGTTTAACCACTAGCATGAATGGCCAATGCTCTATTCACTGCACTATTTAGGTCAAGCTGGGGTTAAACCTCTAGCATGAATGGCCAATGCTCTATTTACTGCACTATTTAGGTCAAGCTGGGTTTAACCACTAGCATGAATGGCCAATGCTCTATTCACTGCACTATTTAGGTCAAGCTGGGGTTAAACCTCTAGCATGAATGGCCAATGCTCTATTCACTGCACTATTTAGGTCAAGCTGGGGTTAAACCTCTAGCATGAATGGCCAATGCTCTATTTACTGCACTATTTAGGTCAAGCTGGGGTTAAACCTCTAGCATGAATGGCCAATGCTCTATTCACTGCACTATTTAGGTCAAGCTGGGGTTAAACCTCTAGCATAAATGGCCAATGCTCTATTTACTGCACTATTTAGGTCAAGCTGGGTTTAACCACTAGCATGAATGGCCAATGCTCTATTCACTGCACTATTTAGGTCAAGCTGGGTTTAACCTCTAGCATGAATGGCCAATGCTCTATTCACTGCAATGTTAAGGTCAAGCTGGGTTTAACCTCTAGCGTGAGTGGCCAATGCTCTATTCACTGCACTATTTAGGTCAAGCTTGGGTTAAACCTCTAGCATGAATGGCCAATGCTCTATTCACTGCACTATTAAGGTCAGGCTAGGGTTAACCTCTGGCATGAATGGCCAATGTACTATTTTGAAATATGATCACTTTGTGGTAAAATAATAGAGGTCATAAATTCCTTTGTGTTATATGTGGATATTGTAAAGATTATCAATTCTGTCATTTCAGATTTTGCCAGATACACAAGCCATGACACCAGCCCAGCGGACAGCTTTGCAGGTATTAAAGTTGTTGTATCCTTAGCAACCAGTTAATTTACAGGGCCATATGGCAATGTGATCAATTTTCACTCAAACATAGTGGTGTTTACAGGGCCATATGACTGTGATAAATTCTCACTTAAAATAGTGGTGCTTACAGGGCCATATTTCAATGTGATCAATTCCCACTTAAAACTAGTGGTGTTTACAGGGCCATTTAACAATTGATCAATTATCACTTAAAACTAGTGGTTTTTACAGGGCCATATGACAATGTAATCAGTTCTTACTTAAAATAGTGGTGTTTACAGGGCCAAAATGACAATGTGATCAATATTCACTTTAAACAAGTGGTGTTTACAGGGCCATATGGCAATGTAATCAATTTTCACTTAAAATAGTGGTGTTTACAGGGCCATATGACATGATATCAATTCCAACTTAAAATAGTGGTGTTTACAGGGTCATATGGCAAGTGATCAGTTTTCACTTAAAATAGTGGTGTTTGCAGGGCAATATGACAATGTGGTAAATTTTCACTTAAAACTAGTGGTGTTCTGATTGTTTTAGACTGTTGGTAATTGGTATGTATGAATTGATGTTGGCGATAATTGATTGTTGCAGAACAGTGGCTTTTTTGGTTATTTTTACTGTCAGATGATTAATGTTAGATTACAAGGTATACATGGGGAACCCAAGTAATTTCAGCCTAAATAATTTTCAATACATTATACATAAAAAATTATATTATTTTGTAGCTCGTCTATTTAAAGTATAGAATCTAAAGGGTGCTAATACTGCTATACTCACCCCTAAATTGGCGTCAGCATTGGTTTTTCAGAGTAAAGTTTTTTATTGTGAAAGATATTTATGCAACCATTCATAGGAAACTTTACATGTGTGTTCTTCATCATAATTAGAATGCACAGATACAAGAACCATAACTCTGGGATATATTTTGGCAGAGTTGCAGCTCTTTTGGACTTGATTTTTCAGGTAAATGTTTTTTTTATCAGGTAAGATATCTATGAAACCCCTTGTTGGATATGAATTAAACTTCACATTGTGTTCAGCATCATCAATGGAACACACAGAGTCAAAAAACATAACTCTGAAATTAATTTTGGCAGATTATCAGCCTTTTGGATAGATAGGAATTAAATATAAATATGATTAAAGTTTTGCGTAGGTAAAAGTTATTGAGCAGGTACATAACTCATCAACATATTATTTGATATGTGATATGAATGAAATTTCAAATGTGTGTTAAACATTTTCTAAGAAACTTATAGAGACAAGAAACATAACTCTTGATTGCCCTTTGACAGAACTATTGCCCTTTTAAACTTAGAAAATTTGTTCTTTTAGCAGGGTAAAGTTTTTGAGTTGGTACATACTTCATCAGCCTATTATTGGACATGACTGAAACTTCACATGTGTGTTCAGCATCCTCTAGGAAACTCATGGAGATATAAAACATCACTCATGATTGCATTTGGAAGAATAATTGCGCCTTTATGGTTAGACATTTTGTTACAGTTTTTTAGCAGGTTAAAGTTTGTAGTACAAGGCCTTGAGCTTAGTTGTTTTATAAATATGGTCAGTTTGTGGTCCTCTCTCAAATTTGTTCAAAACAATAATCCTGGGGGTAATATTGGCTCCCTCCAGGAGTCAAAATTTTACATGGTGTTGTTTAAAAACCTTAAATAAATTCTGCATATACTATATATGTAAAACATTGAAACAATGTAGAATGTGAAAAGGTATCAGCTGTGATAAACTTTGCATGTCCAGGTACAAGATTATTAGGTCACCTGAGACTTTGTCTCAAGTATCAACTATAGATCCATTTTCATGAACTGGTACTGAAATATTGCCCTATGATGTGAAGTGCATATAAACAACTTTTGCATGGAAAGGATATTCAGCATTGATAATCTCGCATAATGGAAAACATTGATAAACTACGCTTAAAACACAAAATCATCTCAACTATGGCTTACACTATATTTTAAATTCTTGCTGGAATTATTTCAGGCATGGTTAATTGGTATTTTTTTATATGCTTGACCAACGTATATCATTCTATTCATGTAATTGTAGTATTTAGGGCTATTATATGTACATGATGTGCCTTAAGTTAGGTACTGGCACACCTATTGGGTTATTGATCAGCAATGGTTAATGAATTTTTAAGTTGAATGATATATTATATATATATATTATAACTAAATGCTTAATTGAATAATATTAAGGCAATATGAGCCATCTATTCACTTGTATTGTTTTAAAAAAAAAAAACTGTTGATAATAAAAAAATTATTATGAGATATTGATCGATATATGTTATATAAAATACAAGTTTTCTCTACATTCCATGATATCTCTACATTCCATGATATCTCTTCATTCCATGATATCTCTACATTCCATGATATCTCTACATTCCATGATATGTCAACCGCAGCTGTGATGTTGCGTTAGCAGAGGATCTATATAAATGAATGTTACATTCATTTAATATTTTTGTCATGTTCATATTTGTCGTTAATCTACCAACCTGTGTGGTTGGAGATTTTTACAAGCATGTATGATCACCATGATTCTTGCGTGTCGGTAGAGATGATAAATTTGTTATAAACTATACAATTTGCTCCAACTCTTCAGTTCTTCAGGAATCAGTGTTCTAGGTTCTGTCTTCTTATTCGTTACCGGTATTTATGTTTCGGCTGATGGGCAATATTTTAAATGAATAACATTTTAAAATGTCTGTGTTATAAATACCTTGTTATCAAACATTCTGGATGGATTTATTCATTTATTCGTTTACTCGATCACACTTGTTGGACAATTTGTCTGAGTTATTTACAACAGACAGTATTGTACTAATTTGGTCCGCTATTCATAGAGATACGTTATCATTTTTGACCACACATATGTACTGGTTGGCAACATTTAGTGGAATATATCAGACACCATAAATATCATAGTGGGTTAAATGTAACCACACATAATATATATTGTTGAAGATATGAAGTGTTATCTGTGAAGATATGAAGTGTTCACTACCAAATAAGATTCAGTACTGTTGGGTTTACTTTTGAACCATGGGCTATTTAATTAGGAGACCAATTTTTATAATGGCTGTATTTTCTGATAACTGGTATTGATTTAAGAATACGAAATTTATTACTATTTGTCTTAGATCTGTTTTGAAAGGTTGTAAATGTAAATAATATCCCAAATATTTGTATCGATAGAAAATTTATAGGTAACCATACACTTGTTTAAAAGCATGTCTTTGATTTTAATCAAATAATAGATTAAACATGAGGTCCTGTTCTACTCTATAGTTCTGCTCTACTGTTCTGCTCTATTGTTTTTTCTGATCCAATTTGACTCATTTGAAATAGTTTAACTTTTCATAATCATTAACATCCTCGATATATTTGGATAGATTTGGATATAAATGGAATTTATGTACAGAAACAGCACCCTTAAATATTATAGTAAAACAGCTACCTATAAATATACATAGTTAAAAAGCACCCTATAAATATTATAAACAGCTCCCTATAAAAATATAGTTAAACAGTACCCTATAAATAAACATAGTTAAACAGCACCCTATACATATTATAGTAAAACAGCACTCTTATATATATACATAGTTAAACAGCACCCTATACATATTATAGTAAAACAGCACTCTTATATATACATAGTTAAACAGCACCCTATACATATTATAGTAAAACAGCACTCTTATATATACATAGTTAAACAGCACCCTATACATATTACAGTAAAACAACACTTTTATATACCAGTATACATAAATAAACAGTACCCTATACATATTATAGTAAAACAGCACCCTTTAGATATACATAGTTAAACAACACCCTTTAAATAAATATATTTTAATAGCACCCTTTAAATATACATAGTTAAACAGCACCCTATAAATATTATAGTAAAACAGCACCCATTAGATATACATAGTTAAACAACACCCTTTAAATATACATAGTAAAATAACATCCTTTAAATATACATAGTTAAACAGCACCATATAAATATTATAGTAAAACAACACCCATTAGATATACATAGTTAAACAACAACCTTTGAATATACATAGTTAAATAACACCCTTTAAATATACATAATTAAACAGCACTGTATAAATATTATAGTAAAAGAGCAACCTTTAAATATACATAGTAAAACAGCACCCTGTAAATATTATAGTAAAACAGCACCCGTAAGATATACATAGTTAAACAACACCCTTTAAATATACAAAGTTAAATAACAACCTTTAAATATACATAGTTAAACAGCACCCTATAAATATTATAGTAAAACAGCACCCTTTAAAGGGATTATATTGGCAAGTAACGCAAACATGCTGTTAATCCAGACTTTTCCTGTGTGCAGTGTGCACAAAATAATGCTTATGTATTGACGTATAACCTTTATTTACTTTAAAGTTATCAAATAAACAGTAATTGAATATTGGCCAAAACTTGAATATGTCCCCCAAAAGTATTGCACAATTGAACTCCGTAAACTTCCCGAACAAAGCCTCGAAATCAAGATCGGGAACGAGTCTTAACAATGTTATCCGATGATTGATCGGAAACCCGAAAGCAGTTCGTTAAAAGTGGTAGATGTAAACAAAAACAAAAACGTGGCTTCTGAAACCCGATGTTTGTAATAAAGAGGTTATGCAATTAGACACTTTAGACGCGTATATCTCTAAGTTTTAAGTGTATCTTCATGCTGGGCGTGTTTATTTAGGAGAGGGAATTGACAGTAATATGGCAATATAATCCCTTTAAATATACATAGTTAAACAGCACCCTATACATAATTAAATAGCACCCTATAAATAATATAGATAAACAGCACCCTATAAATATACATAGTTAAAGTGCACCCTATAAATATACATAGTTAAACAGCACCCTCTATATATATATACATAGTTAAAGTGCACCCTATAAATATACATAGTTAAACAGCACCCTATATATATATATATATATATATATATATATATATACATAGTTAAAGTGCACCCTATAAATAAACATAGTTAAACAGCACCCTATACATATTAAAGTAAAACAACACTCTTATATATACATAGTTTAACAGCACCCTATACATATTATAGTAAAACATAACTTATATATATACATTGTTAAACAGCACCCTATACATATTATAGTAAAACAGCACCCTTTAGATATACATAGTTAAACAACATCCTTTAAATACACATAGTTTATTAGCACCCTTTAGATATACATAGTTAAACAGCACCATATGAATATTATAGTAAAACAGCACTCTTATATATATATATAGTTAAACAGCACCCTATAAATATCATAGTAAAACAGCACCCTTTAAATATACATAGTTAAACAGCACCCTATACATATACATAGTTAAACAGCACCCTATAAATATACATAGTTCAAAACAGCACCCTATAATAATATAGTAAAACAGCACCCAATAAATATTATAGTTAAACAGCACCCTGTAAATATACATGGTTAAACAGCACCCTTTAAATATACATAGTTCAACAGCACCCTTTAATAATATAGTTAAACAGCACCCAATAAATATTATAGTTAAACAGCACCCTTTAAATATACATAGTTAAACAGTACCCTATTAATATACATATTGAAACAACACCCTATAAATACACCCAGTCACATTATACTGACACCGGGCCGACAAGACCTGGAACTCTCCTCTAAATGCTAAGCTTCAAGCAAGGAAGCTTCTAGTAACATTTTTGAAATCTTTGGTATGACCCGGCCGGGGATTGAACTCACATTTCGCATGCAAGACGGATTCTCTATCACTAGACCAGACAGCGGTCTTTACATAGTTAAACAGCACCCTTTAAATATTATAGTAAAACAGCACCCTTTAAATATACATATTAAAACAGCACCCTATAAATATTATAGTAAAACAGCACCCTATAAATATATATAGTTAAACAGCACCCTATAAGTATTATAGTAAGACAACACCCTTTAAATATAAATAGTTAAAGAGCACCCTTAAAATATTATAGTAAAACAGCACCCTTTAAATATACATATTAAAACAGCACCCTATAAATATTATAGTAAAGCAGCACCCTATAAATGTACATAGTTAAGCAGCACCCTATAAATATTATAGTTGAACAATACTCTTTAAATATAAATAGTTAAACAGCACCCTATAAATAGTATAGTAAAACAGCACCCTATAAATTTACATAGTAAACCAGCATCCTGTAATATTATAGTAAAACAACACCCTTTAACTATACATAGTGAAACAGCATCCTAAAGTATTATAGAAAAACAGCACCCTTTAAATATAAATATTAAAACAGTACCCTATAATAGTATAGTAAAACAGCACCCTATAAATATACATAGCTAACCAGCATCCTGTAAATATTATAGTAAAACAACACCCTTTAACTATACATAGTTAAACAGCATCCTAAAGCATTATAGAAAAACAGCACCCTTTAAAAATACATAGTTTAACAGCATCCTATAAATATTATAGTAAAACAGCACTCTTTAAATACACATAGTTAAACAGCACCCAATAAATATTATAGTAAAACAGCACCCTTTTAATCAGCATCCTTTGAATATACATAGTTAAACAGCACCCTATAAATATTATCCTATAAATATGATATAATAATCAGTTTTAAATATTTGTTATCACCTACAATGAAACGTTATAGAATGAATGTGTTACTTGTTGTTTCAACATGCAAGTGCCAACTCTGTGTGGGTACTTCATCACCCAGGACTCATCTTGTTACTTGTTGTTTCAACATGCCAGTGCCAACTCTGTGGGGTACTTCATCACCCAGGACTCGTCTTGTTACTTGTTCAGCATGCCAGTGTCAACTCTGTGGGGTATTTCATCACCTAGGACTTGTCTTGTTACTTGTTGTTTCACTAATGTGTTACTTGTTGTTTCAGCATGCCAATGCCAACTCTGTGTGGGTATTTCATCACCCAGGACTCGTCTTGTTACTTGTTGTTTCACTAATGTGTTACCATTTGTTTCAGCATGCCAATGCCAACTCTGTGGGGTACTTCATCACCCAGGACTCGTCTTGTTTTGTTTCACTAATGTGTTACTTGTTGTTTCAGCATGCCAATGCCAACTCTGTGGGGTATTTCATCACCCAGGACTCTTCTTGTTACTTGTTGTTTCACTTACGTGTTACTTGTTGTTTCAGCATGCCAGTGTCAACTCTGTGGGGTATTTCATCACCCAGGACTCTTCTTGTTACTTGTTGTTTCACTTACGTGTTACTTGTTGTTTCAGCATGCCAGTGTCAACTCTGTGGGGTATTTCATCACCCAGGACTCATCTTGTTACTTGTTGTTTCAGCATGCCAATGCCAACTCTGTGGGGTATTTCATCACCCAGGACTCGTCTTGTTTTGTTTCACTAATGTGTTACTTGTTGTTTCAGCATGCCAATGCCAACTCTGTGGGGTACTTCATCACCCAGGACTCGTCTTGTTTTGTTTCACTAATGTGTTACTTGTTGTTTCAGCATGCCAATGCCAACTCTGTGGGGTACTTCATCACCCAGGACTCTTCTTGTTACTTGTTGTTTCACTAATGTGTTACTTGTTGTTTCAGCATGCCAATGCCAACTCTGTGTGGGTACTTCATCACCCAGGACTCGTCTTGTTACTTGTTGTTTCACTAATGTGTTACCATTTGTTTCAGCATGCCAATGCCAACTCTGTGGGGTACTTCATCACCCAGGACTCGTCTTGTTTTGTTTCACTAATGTATTACTTGTTGTTTCAGCATGCCAATGCCAACTCTGTGGGGTACTTCATCACCCAGGACTCGTCATGTTACTTGTTGTTTTACTTACGTGTTACTTGTTGTTTCAGCATGCCAATGTCAACTCTGTGGGGTATTTCATCACCCAGGACTCTTCTTGTTACTTGTTGTTTCACTTACGTGTTACTTGTTGTTTCAGCATACCAGTGTCAACTCTGTGGGGTATTTCATCACCCAGGACTCTTCTTGTTACTTGTTGTTTCACTAATGTGTTACTTGTTGTTTCAGCATGCCAGTGCCAACTCTGTGGGGTACTTCATCACCCAGGACTCGTCTTGTTACTTGTTGTTTCACTAACGTGTTACTTGTTGTTTCAGCATGCCAGTGTCAACTCTGTGGGGTACTTCATCACCCAGGACTCGTCTTGTTACTTGTTGTTTCACTAACATGTTACTTGTTGTTTCAGCATGTCAGTGTCAACTCTGTGGGGTATTTCATCACCCAGGACTGGTCTTGTTACTTGTTGTTTCACTAATGTGTTACTTGTTGTTTCAGCATGCCAATGCCAACTCTGTTTGGTATTTCATCACCCAGGACTCGTCTTGTTTTGTTTCACTAATGTGTTACTTGTTGTTTCAGCATGTCAGTGTCAACTCTGTGGGGTATTTCATCACCCAGGACTCATCATGTTACTTGTTGTTTCACTAATGTGTTACTTGTTGTTTCAGCATGCTAATGCCAACTCTGTGGGGTACTTCATCACCCAGGACTCGTCTTTTGGAAATCTTATTCTTCCTGTGTTACCAAGATTTGAAAGTGCTAGAACTTAAAACGGTTTTAATATGTGTTAATGATTAAATGGAACTCAGATTTTTGTAACAGCAATTGAAAATCTTCAATATATAAGACCATGTGATAGTCCATTCATACAGTGTGTGTATTGCAATGTGGTTGCTAGGTAGACAGGAACAGGGTTTGTATTAGCCCTAGTTTATTATACAAAATCACTTGAAGCTCAAAAACAACTGTTTTATCAACTGCTATGTTATATATATAATGTTATAGCAATCAAAGCTCAGAATTGGAATCGAAAAATACAGTAAAGGTATATTTTTGGGAGTTGAATATACAGCACTTACATAAGAAAGCAAACACAAAATTACTGCATTTACAGCAAAAGGCAAGTGGAAAATTACTGCATATACAGAAAAAAGCAAGTGGAAAATTACTGCATTTACAGGATAAAGCAAGTGGGAAATCATTGCAATTACTGAAGAAAGCAAGTGGAAAATTATGGCATTTACAGAAGAAAGCAAGTAGAAAATTACTGCACTTACAGAATTAAGCAAACGGGAAGTTACTGCATGTACACAAGAAAGCAAGCAGAAAATTACTGCACTTACAGAATAAAGCAAGTGGGAAGTTACTGCAATTACTGAAGAAAGCAAGTAAAAAATTACTGCAATTACATCTAAGAAAGCAAGCGGGAAATTAGTGCATTTACTGGATCCAAAAGTGAAACTTCATGCATGCGACCACATGATATAACCCTGAATAATTACTTACGGGTGATTTAAGAAGCCCAGGGTGTAATATACATGTTTATTGTGATTAAAGCACCAAGAAGCAGTATGACAACTCATTATCTGGTGTTTTGTGTATGTGAAACCAAGCTTTGATTTTATTATACAACCTGACGTCATCCATTGAGTTTTAAGACAATAAGATGTCATGTATAGAATCTGTTGTAACAATGTTATTTGTGTATGAATTGGTCCTAGTGTTGAAGCATCAGCCCTAGGACCAGTGGGTCGTGTGTTTGATACCTGTCAAGGAGGATTGTTGAGTCCTTCAACCAGGGACCTTACTCTTTGTTCGATAAATTGTAGAGAATATCAATTTTTTACACATATTCAAATCTTAAATTATGCAACTTCAGTATGAAGGGGAAATACATAGTATTACATGGTGTACATGATTAATTTGGCTGAAATCAGCTGAAAAAATTATGGTGTAAATGTAGTATGTGCTGCATTCATAGAAAACTACTTCATACTTCAGATTGGTAGACAGGCTGTTTGGAGCAATTTCCTTCCATGATTTTACTTAGTTTTCAATAACAAGACGGGACTTTTATAAACACTTGTAATGCTTTGTTATTACTTCCCAAAACAAAAAGATCCAAACTGTGTGAAGAAGTCAGCTTTTTTGTACATGTATTACTGTGAACATACGAAACTGAAACTTGATATAATTTGATTCATGTGCTATATTAAATGTTGAAAATATTACAAAAGTTCACATATTTTTTAACACACTTCACACATACCTTGTGTTGTGATATACCGAATGAATGATGTATGCATTGTTTTTGTCAAGTTTATGGACGGCCCTTATTTACTTTGACAATCTCTTCCTGCATTGTTACTCATATAATCTGACAATATAAACAGAGCTTATAGTTGCTGCAGGTTCTTGTTGTGATGTTGCTTGACTCTAATGGTATGTTTTAAAACTTTCCGAAGAAACTGGAAACTGGGGGATATTGATATGGCGTCTGTTCATCTGTCCGTCATGTATTTGAACAACAACAGCTACTATGCCGATGCAACTCGTCCCATAATTCAAATATAACTTACTGCATGGCAGGTTAATGGTCAGAACATGAGCCTATGGTTGTCGCATTCCATTTTAATGATTTATATTTTTAGTTATGATCCTTTGTTGTTTTAACTTAAATTTATGTCACACTTTAGATTAACAGCCATCTGAAATTTGGATTGCGACTCTTAACTTTGCCAAACTTGTAGGGATTTTAACATACAATCATCACTTGACAATGTGTTGTCACCCAGGTCTGTAATTCAAAAGTTAGTTTATACTAATTTATTTTAGCTCAATTGCAATGAAAGCTCAGAGCTTATATGAACCGTTCTCGTTCGCTTCCTTGGTAGAACCAGTACTGAGTGTTGTTTTATGAGAGGCATTGGGTCGAGCTGGGGATCCAACCTGCAACATCTGGCGTGAGTGGCCAACACTCTATCCATTTTACTACTGCCCTGCTTAAAAGGTCACACTTAAAGGTTCAACATATGAAAAAGGCCTGTATGTTTATATATATAAATATATATATATATAATATATATGTGTGGGTGTGTATGTAAAAAGTGGTGCTAATGTTTAGTTTGTTACTTTATTGACAGATTTGGAAATAACCTGGCACAACTGATTGCCATGACAAAGCTTGTCTGTCCATCCGTCTCTCCGTCTGCCCGTCACACTTAAGAATGCCTGAATGAAATCTTTTGTTACTTTAATATAATGTTTATAATGACAAAACACAGGCTAAGTTTGATTTTCGAGGTTGTGACTTTGGCGTTGTAGAGTTGTGCCTTTAATTTGTGAAAAATCGTAATTTCCGTTTGTCTGTCACACTTTTTGGGGTTTCCATGCAATAACCTAAGAATTTTGCAGGGGACATTAATTCTCAGAACTTGCTTGTGATTATCAATGTTTAAATTTATAGTAGCAAAATCCATCTTAACATTTAGACTACTTTTGTTAATTCATAACTAACTGGTGACATTTCTTTTTCAAAAAGTATTTTAAAAAAATTAGCATTGATTTTATCCAATGCACATAAATTTTACAGCATGTAATTCTGCGTAAAATGTACACTTGTTTCTGAAATGTTTTTGTTCAAACCAGCACACTACCTTTACAGTTGAAAAAATTGAATGTGAAATGATAAATCTTTCATCCACAATATGCCATCCACTGCTGGATGGTCAAAGGCACTGTCATTAAATGACCCCTTCTCATCACTGAGGTCATGGGTTTGAGCTTCACTCAGACAAAATTCTTATCTGATCCAATTTGCAAGTTTTTTGTGGAAGGATGGCGATTTTACTCCGGTTCATTCAGGGGTCGTATTCACCAACAATTCTTAAGAATATTCTTAGACTTGAACTCAAGAATGAAACCAATGTAATGGTTCATTCAACTTTTTTATTTTTGATATGTGTTGTGCTGTAGCTAGCCACTACGTGCAATTACTGAAACCAGCTCGTATATATGGTTATTTTTAAAACAAATGAAACAAACAAGTAACACTGCACGTTTTATCAAATATTTTAAATGACGCAAACAATATTCGGTCCGACCGTCCCAGCTTTGGCCAGCGGTATATCAAAGAAATTACAATCTTTTGATGAACCGACAGAACACTATGGGTCGCTGATCAAACATTGAAGGCGTGCTACATAGCGATAGACTCTTCCAATAAACTCCCCCTAATATCATTAATGGTTTAGTCAAAATTGACATCATTTCGCACAGCAGGTGACAAAACAATTGGATTATTGGGTCAAATGATATTGCCGCAAGGCTTATTTCACAGGTCAGTATGGCATGGTAAGAGCAATTAATGAGAATTTATACGACCGATAGAAAATATCTGGACCGATTTTTTATTAAACTTTGAAACGAAAATCGGTTTTGAACTTCAGAAATCGATCCAAAAACCGAAAAACCGGCAATTTTTCAAGCTTAAGTATAAAAATATTCTCAAGAATGGTTGGTGAATACGACCCCTGAGGTCTTCCTTCATCAATGAAAACTTGATATGCCATATATACTTGGAACAAAAAGTTCTGCATGCTTGGAGTATTAGGATTAGAAAAGGAAAACTGTATTTCATACGGATTTGTTTTATATATCATAAACAATAATTCAGCAAAATAAATATGCGAAAACAGAATAAAAATCCATTAATTAGTCCATTAATAATCTTGTGCACAATGTATATAGGGGTCATTGGTCAAAAATGGCTCAAATACAGGTGAATACATATTATTGGCAGAAATACTGTATTTTAGCCATTAGTGACTGGTGACACCTGTCTACTTTGATAATGAATTAATATCCATTTAAGGAAACACATTTATAAGCTTTACTGTAGTATCAACATTTATCCCTTTACTTCATATAGACGCGTTTTCCCGCACCAATCACAGAAGGCCTTTGAAAACAGTGCAGGAAGAGTTCAGATTGCTTGTAACGAGCAAAGGCGTCTATATTAGGTGTCCAAAGGCGTCTTTATGAAGTAAAGGGTTAATAAATTTAGACAATGGTTTGATATGATGGTAAAATTGACACTCAGTGTTCTAGCAATGTTTGTTGGACTTATAAAGGCCCTTTCTTGTGATAGTCACAAGTCAGTGGCTAATTTAGGATTGAAAGCAGAAAGATAGTGCAGTGGATAGAGAGTTGGCCACTTACACCTGAGGTCGCAGGTTTGATTCCAGTCTCGATCTCGAATACCTCTCAAAAATAACATTAAGTTCAGGTTCTACCATGGAATGGATTCAAGAATGATTCATATATGCTCTGAGTTTAATCTGCAATATATCTAAAATAAATTATTATATAACTAAATACCCCAAAGTGAGTATAATGTAACTAAAGAATTTAGAATTTGATGTTTACTTATATATGGACTTTGATTTTCAGGGATATATCATGATTTTAAAGGGAGTGTATCAAGAAAAAAACCCTATATTAATGTCTTAAAAAATAAAATTATTTTTAAAATGGATAAAAAGTATCTTATTATCATAAATGAATAAGATTCAAATGGTTTATTATGTCAAATCCACAATAACGTGACAAAATCAATATTTAAATTAGATTGGTAAACTGAAAATGGAATCCCCATTCTAAAAATAGACATCACTTTAATACTGTTTGACAACTTTAATGTCATTGTTCTGACTTTCTAAGCTCAAACAATATTTACTACAAGTAAACCTGTATAACGGATCAAATTTGAATCAAACTGAAACCATGTGACTTTTTTAATACATCACAAAATATGTTGCAATTTTAAGAGGAAAATCTATTATAGTCTAAATCCTTAATTGAACAATAGTGTGGTTCCGGTTTCCCGACAGTTCCTATTATTTCCCGCCGACCCTATAATTTATTCCCTTAAAAAAAAAAAAAATCATCGACCTTATCTGTCGAGTCCACAATTTTCATTCCCACTGGCAATGGTTTTGCTGTATTGTAGGCCTTTGTCTTTTATACCCAACCACCGGAAGTGCACCGCTGGAAGTGATCATAGTAATGATAGCAGCAACATGGCGGCCTCCAGCAAGAGTTGCGTCGCCATTGTGTACTTGTATATATGTATTATAATTTTAATTGTTTCTGGAGCAGTGGTCTAGTGTCTTACCAGTGACTTGAAAAATGGTACAAGACGTTTCCTCGCTTGGTTCATACATTGATTATTTTGTTCAAATGGGCTTAAAAGCCATTTTCAACGCATTATAGAGTAAGAAAACCTCAGGTCCATAGGCTTGAATTGGGATAGAACAACTGTTCTTTAAGAGCATAATTTTTGTTCCTTCATGAGCTTTCTAATGTAACCCATTGTCATTTCAGTCATCATGCATATTCATTGGAAACCTATCTTATTTTTTAGTAGCCAAGGGAATTAACACTACAGTGCATGTGTAAAAAGCAAATCTTTTGAGGTAAAAAGCATTACTTTTTATTTGTTTTTAGGGAATTTATCTCTATTTTTATAACATTATTAAGTTCTATAATTCTGGTACCTGTGTTTATATCTCTGTATAAGCATAATAATAGAATGATTAAGCCATATACAACTGGAGGGCAGCTATTCAGGGATGTCTATTCCATACTTCTACACAATTCAAGTGTCAATTTATGAGGAAAAGTCTCCTATTATTGGCAGTAGTATGGAAACTTGACAAAGTTGGCAGAGGTAATGAAGCTATCAGTGATGGCAGATACAGAAAAAGTAATAGCTATCATGGTGGCCGATATAACTCTCTTTGGTGTGTCTAATTGCATTCAAAATAAAAAAGATGTGCAAGTATGTACCTATTTATGACATTGCACAGTGAGAAACGTGTGATTTGACATATGTATCTCTCGGTGTACTGAGGTATCTCTCTAGCAGGAGGGTATCTCTCAATGTATCGCGTTATCTCTCTAATGGGAGGGTATCTCTCAATGCACTGAGTTGTCTCTCTAACGGGAGGGTATCTCTCAATGTACTAAGGTATCTCCGTAACGGGAGGGTATCTCTCTAACGAAAAGGTTATCTCAATGTATCCTGTTATCTCTCTAACGGGAGGGTATCTCTCAATGCACTGAGTTGTCTCTCTAACAGGAGGGTATCTCTCAATGTAACGTGTTATCTCAAACAGGAGGATATCTCTCAATGTACTGAAGTATCTGTCTAACAGGAGGGTATCTCTCAATGTACAGAGGTATCTCTCTAACAGGAGGGTATCTTTCAATGTATCGCATTATCTTTCTAACGGGAGGGTATCTCTCAATGCACTGAGTTGTCTCTCTAACGGGAGGGTATCTCAATGTACTGAGGTATCTCTCTACTGGGAGGGTATCTCTCAATGTACTGAGGTATCTCTCTAACGGGAGGGTATCTCTCAATGTGTCGCATTATCTCTCTAACGGGAGGGTATCCTTCATTGCACTGAGTTGTCTCTCTAACGGGAGGGTATCTCTCAATGTACTGAGGGATCTCTGTAACGGGAGGTTATCTCTCTATGTACTGAGATATCGCTCTAACGGGAGGGTATCTCGCAATGTACTGAGGTATCTCTCTAATGGGAGGGTATCTCTCAATGTACTGAGGTATCTCTCTAACAGGAGGGTATCTCTCAATGTACTGAGGTATCTTTCTAACGGGAGGGAATCTCTCAATGTACTGAGATATCTCTCTAATGGGAGGGTATCTCTCAATGTACTGACGTATCTCTCTAATGGGAGGGTATCTCTCAATGTACTGAGGTATCTCTCTAACGAGAGCGGTATTTCTCAATGTATCACATTATCTCTCTAACGGGTGGGTATCTCTCAATGCACTCAGTTGTCTCTCTAATCGGAGGGGTATTTCTCAATGTAATGAGATATCTCTCTAACGAGAGCGGTATTTCTCAATGTATTGCATTATCTCTGTAACGGGAGGGGTATCTCTCAATGCACTGAGTTTTCTCTCTAACGGGAGGGGTAACTCTCAATGTACAGAGGTATCTCTCTGATGGGAGGGGTATCTCTCAATGCACTAAGTTATCTCTCTAATGGGAGGGGTATCTCTCAATGTACCAAGATATCTCTCTAATGGGAGGGGTATCTCTCAATGTATCATGTTTTCTCTCTAACAGGAGGGGTATCTGTCAATGCACTGAGTTATCTCTCTAATTGGAGGTGTATATCTCAATGCACTGAGTTATCTCTCTAATGGGAGGTGTATCGCTCAATGCACTGTGGTATTTCTTTAACAGGAGGGGTATCTCTCAATGTATTGCATTATCTCCCTATCAGGAGGGGTATCTCTCAATGTACTGAGTTATCTCTCTAACGAGAGGGGTATCTCTCTATGCACTGAGATATCTCTCTAAAGGGAGGGGTATCTCTCAATGCACTGAGTTATCTCTCTAACGAGAGGGATATCTCTCAATGTACCACATTATCTCTCTAACAGGAGAGGTATCTCTCAATGTACCGAGATATCTCTCTAATAGGAAGGGAATCTATCAATGTACTGTGTTATCTCTCTAACGGGAGGGGTATCTCTCAATGCACTGAGTTATCTCTCTAACGGGAGGGATATCTCTCAATGTACCACGTTATCTCTCTAACAGGAGAGGTATCTCTCAATGTACAGAGATATCTCTCTAATAGGAAGGGTATCTACCAATGTACTGTGTTACCTTTCTAACGGGAGGAGTATCTCTCAATGTACTCTCTAACGGGAAGGGTATCTCTCAATTTACCAAGGTATCTCTCTGACGGAAGGGGTATCTCTCAATGTACTGAGGTATCTCTCAATATACTGAGATATCATATCCTACGGTGTCTGCTTGAGACAGTATTCTGAGCGCTGTCACACTGGGGTATCATGCCGCAGACACGTGGTACGGTACCCCACCCAGTCACATTGTACTGACACTGGGCCAACCAGACCTATAACTGTCCTCTAAATGCTGAGCGCCAATCGAGTAAGGTTCTAGTACCATTTTTAAAGTCTTTGGTATGACCTGGCCGGGGCTCGAACCCACGACCTTCAACATGCGAGGCGGGCGCTCTACCACTAGACCACGCTGCGGTCAGAGGAGATGATGCAAAAGCAGGAGATGATGCAAAAGCAGGTAATTTTTGATAATGCAAGACCATACGTCAGACATTTAAATTTTGTCATTTGAGATATTATAGCTGTATAACTACTGGTAAGTTTTGATACATATCAAATGAAAACTGCAGGTTCTAGAGAGCACATAATTAAAATAACGCAGTTTTTGACAATTCAGGTGTCATTACTCCACCAATATTTATCTGACTCGACCAACTCTAAAACATGTCAAAGATATTAAGGTTATATAACTACTGTGTAAGATTGGTATCTGCGAGTGCTAGAGTGCACATAAGATCAAACAACATTATATTTTATTACGTTATCCACGTATTCAGAGATCTGTTTACCAGTGCTAGACACACTTATTTCTGCAAGTCACTGACTACGTTATCCACGTATTCAGAGATCTGTTTACCAGTGTTAGACACACTTATTTCTGCAAATCGCTGACTACGTTATCCACGTATTCAGAGATCTGTTTACCAATGCTAGACACACTTATTTCTGCAAGTCACTGACTACGTTATCCACGTATTCAGA
Organism: Panopea generosa; assembly: GCA_029582155.1. Lineage (NCBI taxonomy): Eukaryota > Metazoa > Mollusca > Bivalvia > Adapedonta > Hiatellidae > Panopea > Panopea generosa. The sequence goes on from CM055901.1 coordinate 59,436,256, forward strand.
GATCTGTTTACCAGTGCTAGACACTTATTTCTGCAAGTCACTGACTACGTTATCCACGTATTCAGAGATCTGTTTACCAGTGCTAGACACACTTATTTCTGCAAGTCACTGACTACGTTATCCACGTATTCAGAGATCTGTTTACCAGTGCTAGACACACTTATTTCTGCAAGTCACTGACTACGTTATCCACGTATTCAGAGATCTGTTTACCAGTGTTAGACACACTTATTTCTGCAAGTCACTGACTACGTTATCCACGTATTCAGAGGTCTGTTTACCAGTGCTAGACACACTTATTTCTGCAAGTCACTGACTACGTTATCCACGTATTCAGAGATCTGTTTACCAGTGTTAGACACACTTATTTCTGCAAATCGCTGACTACGTTATCCACGTATTCAGAGATCTGTTTACCAATGCTAGACACACTTATTTCTGCAAGTCACTGACTACGTTATCCACGTATTCAGAGATCTGTTTACCAGTGCTAGACACTTATTTCTGCAAGTCACTGACTACGTTATCCACGTATTCAGAGATCTGTTTACCAGTGCTAGACACACTTATTTCTGCAAGTCACTGACTACGTTATCCACGTATTCAGAGATCTGTTTACCAGTGCTAGACACACTTATTTCTGCAAGTCACTGACTACGTTATCCACGTATTCAGAGATCTGTTTACCAGTGTTAGACACACTTATTTCTGCAAGTCACTGACTACGTTATCCACGTATTCAGAGATCTGTTTACCAGTGTTAGACACACTTATTTCTGCAAGTCACTGACTACGTTATCCACGTATTCAGAGATCTGTTTACCAGTGCTAGACACTTATTTCTGCAAGTCACTGACTACGTTATCCACGTATTCAGAGATCTGTTTACCAGTGTTAGACACACTTATTTCTGCAAGTCACTGACTACGTTATCCACGTATTCAGAGATCTGTTTACCAGTGCTAGACACTTATTTCTGCAAGTCACTGACTACGTTATCCATGTATTCAGAGGTCTGTTTACCAGTGCTAGACACTTATTTCTGCAAGTCACTGACTACGTTATCCACGTATTCAGAGATATGTTTACCAGTGCTAGACACACTTATTTCTGCAAGTCGCTGACTACATTATCCACGTATTCAGAGATCTGTTTACCAGTGCTAGACACACTTATTTCTGCAATTCGCTGACTACGTTATCTACGTAGGTCTGTTTACCAGTGCTAGACACACTTATTTCTGCAAGTCGCTGACTACGTTATCCACGTATCCAGAGATCTGTTTACCAGTGCTAGACACACTTATTTCTGCAAGTCACTGACTACGTTATCCACGTATTCAGAGATGGGAGATTCTTGTACATAGGACCATCACAGACAATGTCACAGGGCTGGCATTTTGACTGAAATGAAATAGTTTCCATTACACAGCAAACTCGTATTCGTGCAATAAATACACTGTTGTAAACGTATCCTGGTGGGGGTTGGGGCAAACATGCATCAAGGGTTAAAAAGGTAGGAGCAAATGAAACAAGGAATGGGCGAAACATTTCTGTAACCACGAGGAACATATATTATATGACTGTGTTTGAAGAACATACAAGGCTCAAGCACTGGTCAAGGTGTCCTGTTCGTATACACACACACACGCACATATATATATATATATGTGTGTGTGTGTGTGTGTGTGTGTGTGTGTGTGTGTGTGTGTGTGTGTATGGTAAACCTATAGGGCAGTATCAGTAATTATTACACACTGTAATATATTTGCAGAACGTCTTCACTTATCCAGTCATTACGCAAACGCATCTTCTTCATCAACCAACACCAGCCGATAGTCTGGCGATAGACTAATGGATAGAGTGTTGGCCGCTCACACCAGAGGTTGCAGGTTTGATCCCCAGCTCGACCCGATGCCTCTCATAAAACAACACTCAGTACTGGTTCTACCCAGGAAGCGGACTCGAGAGTGATTCATATAAGCTCTGAGCTTTCATCGCAATCGAGCTAAAATAAATTAGTATAAACTAACCAACACCAAATATAATTTCTGGATGAATGCTGAATATGAATCAGTGAAGAAACCAGTCCTATGTATCTCCCATTACGTTGCATACCACTGACATTATAGAAATACACCTTCGAATAAATTAAATCTTTTGCATAGTAAATAAGATTTTTTAATTGAACAAAATTCATATATTGTAATCAACATTTTATTTATGAAAAATGTTACGATTAACTATAATCTATTGATGAAAACACAGTTTTTGCAGTACCACTAGTGTTAGGTGTTAAATATGATCAGCAAATTTTACTGAAACTGTATCAGACAATCCACCATAAAAGTGTCATTGGCCATTACAAAAACGAATACTGTGACTATGTGGTCATGACATAGATTTTAGACTTTAGACTAATAGTTTTTTTGAATGTCACATGTAACAGTAACATTAAAATAATGTCACGTAAATGTACAATAATTTTTTTTCAGCCATTTATTCCGAGCTCTGGGACACTAAGACACAATAGCATAGTATGTTTCTAAAGATAATATATATATTCTCAATTTATCAACATATTTTTATTACTATGTCATATATACATTTAAAAACTAGATAAGAATACCACAGAAATTGATCTTAAGTTACATTTTTTTAATCAAGGAGAGAGAGGGGTGGGGGGGGGGGGGGAGAGAGAGAGAGAGAGAGAGAGAGAGAGAGAGAGAGAGAGAATTCATAAAGTAGAGACAGGACACGTAATCAGCCAACGCTTATCTACATCTACCGAAGGCGATAGCCACAGCAAAAATAATCTGCCAACTTTGCCAGATTTCCTTAATAATGACGTGTACATTCCTTATAAAACGACGCATGGACAAGACATTCCGTAAATAATTTGCCCTCCAAATAAATGTGGTTTAATAATTGCGTTATTATACAGAGCTGTAAAGCACATATGGAAATTTACGTGTTCGCGAGAGATAGCTTTCTTAAAAAAACAAATAAAAATGCCTAGAAAAGTACCAAACAGTTTATAAACATTTTTGAAGAAGCCTGCTTTTATATTTATATAGGTCACGTTGTCTGGTTTGTTTTATCGTTGAAATATCTCATCATCTTAAAAGGGCTGCTCTCTTGTATCTGTCAAGTCCAATCGTTTTCTGCCATTGCGATTACCGGTTACAAGCAGTCGTACATTATCGGCTATTTTCGTTATCCCACCCGATAGGAACGACGCTCGTCTTTTGTCAGAAAGTCCCGTACACATATCTGGGTCAATTCCGTCATTCTGCGGCTCGCAACTTATGGGGCAAACATTAAAGTATCACGGTGAAATACTAAAATTAAGTTTCAAATCAATGGCGATGATTTCCACAACTCGACTGGCTATCACATGTCCCTTTCACAAACTTGTTTTCCGTTTGTGAAAGTGTTCAGCTGCTTTGCGATATATTAGAGATTTCTTCAAATAATTCTTGTCTTAAAACATAATAACTGTTTAATTATCTCTCAATGCCTTTTTTTCTTCTGTTAATGGGGTTTAACGCCATTTTCAACACATTTCAGGTTATATATGGCTTATCCAGTTGTATTGGTGGAGGAAGACCCCAGAATGAATCTGAGTAGAACCACCGTCCTTCCGCAAGTAACTGGCAAGTTTTTGGAGCGGGCGGAACACGAACCTACGACCTTAGCAGTGAGAGGTAATTGATCTTGAGACGGCACCTTAGACCGCTTGCCACGGAGGACCCTACCCAATGTTTATAATTATACTTTACAGTACCAGAAAACATACTGACAGAACAATAGTTTGCTTTTTAGATGTTTTAGAATATTACAAAATTGACGTTCACGACTCTTTCTTTGAACCAAAATTTAAATTTGTCGTTCGCATAATCATTACTTGTCATATTTAGCTCCGAACACTTTTACGATAATAAATGCCGGTTGCAAAGATAGTACGATATATTACGATGGTGAAGCTAGGCAGCGATTTGTACGTTAAATGCATTCTTCTGCCTGGTTTCCTCAATTTATCGTGTGATATGTGATCATTCGAGGCTGAGCCAGTGCCCAGGAAAAATAAATAAGAATGTTAGCAAACAATTGATGGGTCTGAACGCAGTCAGCTGGATCTAAATGCATCAATATTTTGAATCTGAGATTCAGACTCGAACTAAAAATGTCAAAAATTTGAGATTCAAATGACATCTATTAAAAAGAAAATCACTATATTTATTTGACGAAAGAAGCAGTTTTAATGATTAATTAACAGAAAAATGTTACAGGATCACATTAATTATCCATTATTGTTTTTACAGATTTTAAAATAAGACTATTACTACTTGAAGTCAATGTCAGATTCTCAGCTTCAAATTGTTGATGAATTTTAGGCAATCCAGTTTACCGGTAAAAGACGCAGGAGCACACATTTGGGCTGATCTGCTAAATAGACTGGGCGCTTTAATGATATTTATATATGATGAATACGCACCGTTTGTTAAACTTTCATATGATAAGAATTTTCTTGCTTTACACGTGGTGCATGTAAGGTCATATTTCGTTAACCTTCTACAAAAAATAATTACTAAAATGTCCGCAGATGTTTTGTGTATGTTTTTGTTGTTCAAACGTCAGAAAGGCTCGGATATAGCAGTACAAGCTACCACCAAACCATATGATGTAAAGTATTATCAAATTCAAACAGATACAGTTATCATTTTCTTTTCTCCAGTGGCATAAATAATCATTTACGCACGTACTATACTCAAAAGAAGAAATTTTACACTTTTAAATCTTCAGTTAAAAGTATACTTTTAAATGCATGATTTATATACTCGTATATTTCACTTAATGTTGTCCGACCACAATGTCAGATAGTACACGAGCTTAAAATACTTCAAAGAATGAATTTAAAATCATTAAAATATGTAGGGCAAGTACATTTTTTCCTGCGTGAAATGCTTGTAAATCTATGTTTTCGTCATGCACATACGAAAACGATTTGATGAAACCCCCACCCCTCCCCACGAAATATTTTAAACTATTTCTGTATATTATGAATTTCCAGTCGTTGTAAAAAAGTAAACATTTGAAGTTTTATTTTAATTGTTCAAATTTATATCCATGGAGAGAAGTTTATCATAAAAAAATGGAATGCAGAAACGTACTTTAGTAGATCTAGTGAATCGCTATAGACAAAGAAAAAGTTGACATAAAAACTACATTTTCGTATTGTTTATCTCGGACAAGTCTTATTTCATTTTACACTTCTAAACAATTCTTCCAGCGTCTTCAGCATTTGTTTCATGTCTGCATACAGGAAGGAAGTTCGGACACACAGTTCTCTTCATAATAAATCTCAGTGAAGCCTGTGTAAGTCGTCTGCGTTTTATGACGTATCCGTCAACAAGTCGCCCTAGGCATTGTCTTCTGATCCGGGCAGTCATTCATCATTTAGACAAGTTTGTGAACGCGTCCAACCGCTGCGTACTAACAGACGAGATCTTCTTTGCGTTGTAAACGTTGTTCACTGGTGATATATTTGGATAGTAAGTGCAACGTAATATAATTAAATATTACTGGAAAAGTGTTTGGAATACCTTAAATGAATGGTTCATAACAGTTTATCAAGATAATATTTAAATCTGGTAAGTTTAATTTATACTATCTGTTAAGTAGTATAAAGATGTTACTTAGGTCGGGACTAATAGCGCGTGTTATTTAACATGTTTATATAGGTGTTAATGTTTTCTTCAACTGAAAACAGATGTTTGAAAAAATCCTTTACTTTAAGATAGTTGATTTTAAGTGATTGCATGTGTATCATTTTATATCTTTGTTTCATCTTTTCTCCGTACCATATTTCGTCTTCTTTATATCTTAGTTTTATTAAACCACACATTTCCACGTTGAAGGTCTCGGATGCAGATTTTGGAGTATGTTTTTGAAATTGCTTTCACATATATTTTTTAAATAGAAACATTTTGGTTTCGTATTTATTTGAACATTAAGTGAAACTCCAATAGTGAGACGTGCCATGTCCATACACTCACTGAAATGTGTCATCTCCCAATCCTCACTTTGAAATGTGTCATCTCCCTATCCTCACTTTGAAATGTGTCATCTCCCAATCCTCACTTTATAATGTGCCATCTCCCTATCCTAACTTTGAAATGTGCCATCTATCTATCCCGACTTTGAGGCGTGTCACCTCTCTATTCCCCATATTGAAATGTGTCATCTCCCTATCCATACTTTGAAACGTGCCATCTCCCTACCCCCACTTTGAGGCGTATCATCTCCCTACCCCCACTTTGAGGCGTGCCATCTCCCTATCCCCACTTTGAAATGTGTAATCTCCCTATCCCCACTTTGAAACGTGCCATCTCCCTATCCCCACTTTGAAACGTGCCATCTCCCTATTCCCACTTTGAGGCGTATCATCTCCCTATCCGCACTTTGAGGCGTGTAATCTCCCTATCCCCACTTTGAAATGTGTCATCTCCCTATCCCCACTTTGAAATGTATCATCTCTCTATCCCAACCTTGAGGCGTGCCATCTCCCTATCCCCTCTTTGTAATCTGTCATCTCCTTATCCCCATTTTGAAATGTGTCACCTCCCTACCCCCACTTTGAGGCGTATTATCGTCCTATCCCCACTTTGAGACGTGACATCTACCTATCCCCACTTTAAAATGTGCCATCTCCCTATCCTCACTTTGAAAATTTTAATGTGCCATCTCCCTATCCCCACTTTGAAATGTGCCATCTACCTGTCCTCACTTTGAAATGTGTCATCTCCCTATCCTCACCTTGAAATGTGTCATCTAGGGATCCCCACTTTGAAATGTGCCATCTACCTGTCCTCACTTTGAAATATGCAATCTCCCTATCCTCACTTTAAAAGTTGTCATCTCTCTATCCCGTCTTTGAAATGTGCCATCTCTATATTCTCAGCTTGAAATGTGTCACCTCCATATCCCCACTTTGAGACGTGTCAACTCCCTATCCCCTCTTTGAAATGTGCCAATTCCCATATTCCCACTTTGAAATGTGCCATCTACATGTCCCAATTTTGAAATGTGTCATCTCCTTATCCCCACTTTGAAATGTGCCTTCTACCTGTCCTCACTTCTTTGAAATGTGCCATCTCCCAATCTTCACCTTTAAATGTGTCATCTCCCTATCCCCACTTTGAAATATGCCATCTACATGTCCCCACTTTGAAATGTGTCATCTTCCTATCCCCAATTTGAAAGGTGTCATCTATCTATCCCGTCTTTGAAATGTGCCATCTCTATATTCTTAGCTTGAAATGTGCCACCTCGATATCCTCACTTTGAGACGTGTCAACTCCCTATCCCCACTTTGAAATGTGCCATCTACCTGTCCCCACTTTGAAATATGCCATCTACCTGTCCTCACTTTGAAATGTGTCATCTACCTTTCCTCTCTTTGAAATTACCATCTACCTATCCCCACTTTGAAATGTACCATCTCCCTAATCTCACTTTGAAATGTGTCATCATCTATTCCGACTATGAAATATGCCATCTATCTGTCCTCACTGTGAAATCTGTCATCTTCCAATCCTCACTTTGAAATGTGTCATCTCCCTATCCAAACTTTCGATATGTGACATCTACCTGTCCTCACTTTGAAATGTGCCATCTTCCTATCCTCTCTATGAAATGTGTCATCTCCGTATCCCCACTTTGAAATGTGCCATCTACCTGTCCCCACTTTGAAATAGGTCATCTCTCTATCCTCACTTTGAAATGTGCCATCTATCTGTCCCTTACAATGGGTCTTGTAATCTCCCTATCCCCACATTGAGTTGTGTCATCTCCCTATCCGCTGTTTCAAATGCATCATCTCGCTATCCCCTCTTTGAAATGTGCCATCTCTCTATCTCCACATCGAAATAAGTCATTTCCCTGACGTGCCATCTTCCTATTCCCACATTGAAATACGTCATATCTCTAACGTGCCATCTCCCTATTCCAAATTTGAAATACGTCATTTCCCTGACGTGTATCAGCTCCCAGTCTCAGATTTGAGATGTGTCATTTCATTTTCTCCCGTTTTAAGATGTATCATATACATATCACGAACTCTGAGATGTGATCATGTCCCTACCTACTATAAGATGTGTCATCTCCCTATCCCAACTTCCTACTCCACTTTGAGATGTGTCATCTCCCTATCCCCACTCCCTATTCCACTATGAGATGTGTCAACTCCCTATCCCAACCCCTGCTCTACTTTGAGATGTGTCCTCTCCTTATCCACACCCCCTACTCTACTTTGAGATGTTTCATCTCCCAATCCCAACTAACTACTCCATTATAATATATCTCATTTCCCCTACCCCCACTCCCTACTCCACTATGAGATGAGTCATCTCCCTATTCCCAGTCCCTACTTCACTATGAGATGTGTCATCTCCCTATCCCCAGTCCTTACTCTACTATGAGATGTGTCATCTCCCTATCCTTAGTTCCTAATCCACTATGAGATATGTCATCTCCCTATCCACAGTCCCTACTCCACTATGAGATGTGTCATCTCCCTATCCCCATTCCCTACTTCACTATGAGATGTATAATCTCCCTATCCCAAGTCCCTACATCACTATGAGATGTATCATCTCCCAATCCCAAGTCCCTACATCACTATGAGATGTATCATCTCCCTATCCCCAGTCCTTACTCTACTATGAGATGTGTCATCTCCCTATCGTTAGTTCCTAATCCACTATGAGATATGTCATCTCCCTATCCACAGTCCCTACTCCACTATGAGATGTGTCATCTCCCTATCCCCATTCCCTACTTCACTATGAGATGTATAATCTCCCTATCCCAAGTCCCTACATCACTATGAGATGTATCATCTCCCTATCCCCAGTCCTTACTCTACTATGAGATGTGTCATCTCCCTATCCTTAGTTCCTAATTCACTATGAGATGTGTCATCTCCCTATCCCCAGTCTCTACTCCACTATGAGATGTGTCATCTCCCTATCTCCAATTCCAAATCCACTATGGGATGTGCCATCTCTCTATCCCCAGTCCCTATTCACTATGAGATATGTCATCTCCCTATCCCCTGTCCCTATTCCACTTTGAGATATGTCATCTCCCTATCCCCTGTCCCTATTCCACTATGAGATATGTCATCTCCCTATCCCCTGTCCCTATTCCACTATGAGATATGTCATCCCCCTATCACCACTCCCAACTTCACTATGAGATGTGTCATCTCCTTATCTCCAGTTCCTAATCCACTATGGGATGTGCCATCTCTCTATCCCCAGTCCCTATTCACTATGAAATATGTCATCTCCCTATCCCCAGTCCTTATTCCACTATGAGATGTGTCATCTCCCTATCCCTATTTCGTAATCCACTATGAGATGTGTCATCTCCCTATCCTCAGTCCCTACTTCACCATGAGATGTGTCACTTCCATATCCCTAGTTCTTAATCCACTATGAGATGTGTCATCTCCCTATCCCTAGTTCCTAATCCACTATGAGATATGTCATCTCCCTATCCCTAGTCCCTATTCTACTATGAGCTGTGTCATCTCCATATCCCCAGTCCCTACTTCACTATGAGATGTGTCATTTCCCTATCCATAGTTCCTATTCCACTATATTTGTCATCTCCCTATCCCTAGTTCCTAATCCACTATGAGATATGTCATCTCCCTATCCCTAGTCCCTACCCTACTTCACTATGAGATGTGTCATCTCCCTATCCCTACTCTCTGCTCCACTTTGAGATATGTCATCTCCCTATACCCGCTCCCTACTCCACTATGAGATATGTCATCTCCCTATCCCCGCTCCCTACTCCACTATGAGATATATCATCTCCCTATCCCCGCTCCCTACTCCACTGTGAGATATGTCATCTCCCTATCCCCGCTCCCTACTCCACTATGAGATATGTCATCTCCCTATCCCCGCTCCCTACTCCACTATGAGATATATCATCTCCCTATCCCCGCTCCCTACTCCACTATGAGATATGTCAACTCCCTATCCCCGCTCCCTACTCCACTATGAGATATGTCATCTCCCTATCCCCGCTCCCTACTCCACTATGAGATATGTCAACTCCCTATCCCCACTCTCTACTCCACTTTTAGATGTGACTGTTGGTAAATACCACTTTAGTTCATTAATTATTCAGATACAAAATTAAAAAAGATGAAAATGAAATAAATCTCTGAATATTTAGAAATTAAAAATAAATATTGTGTCTCCCTAATCTCCAGATATCAGTAGCAATAGCACACATATATATGTTCGATAACTAACCGCTGATAATGATGTGTTTTTTCCCCGCCCGTAAATGAATGAAGTTCTTAAATATCATTTGAATATGCTTCTTGTGGATTACTCGATCACGGAGTACCCTGTCCGCTTAGTTATAAAATATCTTTAATATTCAGTTCAAATTCATACCCAAACACTTTTTCAAGGATTCGTATAGAAAACAAGTTAAAGTACAGACATTTGGTTTGGCCTCCTCGAAGGGTCGATATGAGATAAAAGAACAGGTAGTTACATTTATTTTGTATGCTTAGTGCATCCGGTTTTTAATGTAACATGCACTCTTGTGTTGAGCACGAAACACGGTTTTACGATGCCGGACAACGGCATAAACAGTACCTGATTGTCACACGTTCCGTTATCTTGCTAGCCTGATTAAATAAGGCAAGTGTGGACATTGTTTTTTTGTTATTTGGATATCCAGTGGGGTCTCCAAAATAAAAAAAAATATACGGCTCCTTAGAGACGCGCAATATGTCGTGCTACATCCAAGCACTGGTCCGCACACACGCACCTTACTTTGCATGCAGGCGTGTCAGAACATTTTCTAGCTTAAAAAAGCTGCCTTTGATTTGGTTGATGATGCGCCATTTTGCGGCCATATATACTTACCACGACGGATATAATATATTCATGGGCGTGTCGATCGCTGTGGCAAATCAATTAGCTGACTTTGAAGTTGCGCAATGACATTTACTGTATGATATAAATAATACCAAACATTATAATGTCGCTCGTGTTTCATCTGCTCACATTACATAATAGTAAATATATTTTGTTCTAAACGAATAACTTATGAATTTAAATGAGTATGTGTTTTATATACTTTTTGGAAAAGCGGACTTTGAACTTTGATTTTTTTTAGAAAGAATTAGGAAGTTGCTAAAGATTTGTCTCTTTCCGAATATCAACACTCCATCAATAAAACAAAAAAAACAACAAAAACATCAACAACAGCAGCAGTAGCATTAGCAACAACAACAATTTAAGCGTGTTTATGTTCTCTGTGGTGACACCTGCTTTGCTGCATTCATCTCATTACTAAGATGGTGGAATGTTATCTCACAACCACTAAAAGCTACACATTATCAACGAGTACAATTGCCCCTATCTTGCAACAGATCCAATGGTAAAATATAAAATTAAATTCGATTAAAACAACTTAAAGTGATTTATAGTGAATGTGTTACATACATTACTCATAGTAAAGTCTATCTCTAATATCCCCCACCTGTGCATGATTTATACAGATGACGTGACAGTGTTTTAGTTATGCTATATAATAATTACAATATTAATTTCATGGTATCAATGGTAACCAATATATATTTATATACGAAGATGAGATGGAAGTACACTATATTTGGGCATTCAGATAGATTATAAGTGAAGCCATCAAAACAAATATAATATAGCATGTTATTACCGATCATGTATAGCGTAAATGAAGAAACATGTGTATTAGACGTACATGATTGTATTTCTGATTTGAACAACGTTTTTAATATAAAAGTTATTTTCTTGTAATATGTAATAATTTAATCATAATTAATCCCTCACGTCTATGCATTAACGATCCTGAAGTTTCAGTTCGTGAGCCTGTTTCAACAAAATGTTGATATTGTAAGATAAAAAAAAGATATTTGTAAACACTATTTGTTAAATACCAGTATATCAATTACGTTTCCACATTGACGCCCCCTGGGCAGGTGAACATTTTAATAGTATTCGCGTACTTTATATCCATCAGATGTATTTCCGTATACGATAACCGCTTAAAGGCCTTTTTCCATGAATCTGCTTTTGTAAAAATCGCTTCACACTATCTAGCATACTTTCTTTTCCAACGGAGCAGATTTCTGCGCTGACCAGTAACTGCACGGACAAAAATCGCCGTATAGGCAATTTTTCTACGCTTGTCTGTATGTACAATGCGTGGAAGTTCACTTTGGATGGGCACTACACAATAAATACATGTGTATTTACACGCCCGTGACTCTATAAACTTTGCTCAGACAATCTCCATCATGGAAATTGATTGTCTGTGCGCCTTGTTAATACTACGCGACAAAAAGTAGGTTAGGGAAAAATAGCACAGCAAAAATACGCGCCATGGAAAACGGGCTTTACGTATATACACATGTCACTCTCGTCTGCTGCAGTCATCGAGGAGTGTCGCCTGCTTAATTATCCCAATGCGTGATTGTTTTGTGTGTTGACTTGGTTGTCTATGATTAATATTTCCTCCATTTTGTTTTGCTACTAATTGTTTCCGAATGAATGCATCCGTTTACATAATCAAAATACACTCTGTTGTGCATACAGTAAAACCTGTCTTGTGCAGCCAGTCAAGAGGAGGAGCTAAATTGGCATTTTAAGACAGGTTATTGCTTATTACAGGTTAATTGCCATGAAAGCATAGCGATAAAAAAGAGCAAACGCGGTTTCTTAACCCTTTTCTTCATATAGACGCCTTTGGACACCTCTAATATAGATACCTTTGGATACCTCTAACAGAGAAAGATTTTTGATTATTGGGTGAACTATGTTTATATTAACTGACAGATTGGAAAACAGTGCAGGAAGTGTTCAGATTGCTCGTTACGAGCAATTTGAACTCTTCCTGCGCTGTTTTCAAAGGCCTTCTGTGATTGGTGCGGGATAACGCGTATCTATGGAGTAAAGAGTTAAGACAAGGTGTGAGCGTTAACGCTGGTCTTAATGTATAATATAGTTCGGAATATTTCTTTAATTTGATTGTTTGCTTTTCATTTTACATTGAAAGAAAGGTAAATCAATTTTTGTTTACGGCGTATGATTGTTGAAGTTTTTTTCGACTTTATGTTTATATTTATAATACAAAATATCATTGTAATTACTTATGTTATTGTATCTTTAAATTTTAGAAAAAAAAACATAGCTTTTAAAAGTTTTAAAATGACAAAATATTGATCCATATAACAAAAATGTATTGAACACGAATATAATCGTTGGCTATTAATACTGTCGTGTGGAGAGTTTTAAGTTTTATTTATATTAATATATTTTAGTTTGATTACAAAATACAGAGCTTATAAGAATCACTATGCTGGGTAAAACCCCAGCTCTGGGTGTTGTTTTTGAGAGTTCATCGGGTACAGACTAGGATCGAACCTACCACATCCGGTGTGAGCTCTCCTTTATTTATATGTACTTAATCGATTAAATACTTACAAAAACAATACTTTCACAATTATGTGTTAGTCTCAAACTTTTTTTGTAATTTCTATAGAATGTAACTTTACCTTTTATAGTTTATTCGAGGGTCGCATATAAACGTTACAACCAAATAAAAAACATATAAATATACGTTATAACTACAAAACACTAAAACAATATTATCAGATTATTTTACTTTAAAAAATTAAACATATACAATATATTACTATATTGTTATTACTATGTCAAATACACATTTTAAATACTAAATTGTAAATACTAATTATTACAAACTTACACCATTTATATACATGTACCCTGAACCGTATAGACCAAAATATTTGTTACGTTTTCTCCAATATTTTGGATGTCTAGCCTATCAAAACAATTGAGTTTTTGGTCCAGTGGTAGAGCTTTGACGCCATGATTGGAGGGTCTTGTGTTCAATCCTCTGCCAGGGCTATGTGCGCTGTCCTTGAGCAAAACAGTTTTTTTTCACATATGCTTAGTGCTTCGTACTGGGTCGAGCGTCTCTTGTATAAGTTGTAATAACTTGTTTCACAATAGAAGTAAAATAAATAAGTTTTAACTAAAACAATTAAATGTATTTAGGGTAATTATGATGATTAATTTAATTAGATAGACGTGTATTCATTATTTATAGAATTTAACGGTATAGCTCCCATCAATGCTCATTACACATTTATTAAATTTATTTCATTTAAATAATTGCATCATGGTTAACATAATATTTACACAGAATATAACAAATTAACAACAAACCAATCATGTCGTCCATTGAAGAATTACAAGAGACCAATTTACTTGCTTTTCACAAACATTTTTGTATGCATATCAATCGCATAATCCATATCTTTAACAAACATTAAAAGATTAATCACATGTTAGATTCTATACATGGATATTCATAATAAGAATGGAGGGGCCTGTTCTAATCCTGACTGGAAGTCTCAGAGGAACACACGAATATTTCGGTAAACTGTATTTTGTCCGTTATTCGTGTTTGGTTTTTCGATTTTAAACTTTAACCATACTATTATTTATCTCCAGTATTAAATATTTACTCTCTTAAATAATGAAAAAAAAAAAAGAATTTCAATTAAAGTAGTTGTTCTTGTCTAATAGCTTCATTTCTAAATATTAATTATGTTAAAATTGATGTTATACTATGTATATATAGGTTTTATTATTGAGCTCATGGAAGAGTGTGTTTATTCAAATGATTATACGTTATACCGTTAATAGAACTTAAGTTCTTATTATCATTATTTTTATTATTATTACTATTATTACTTGAGAACACTTGGAACATTGTTCAAATTGTCAAAGCAACGAGACAGGCGTGATTAGATGACCGCGGATTTGACCTGTACCAACAGAGACATCTGCATTCATGATACACTGCACACCTGACGATTCATACGTCCACATGATAAATTGCACAAGCGGCAATTCATACGTAACCGGAAGCTGGCAGTTGTTTATATCAATAAATCCGGTAGCTCTTATCAGAATTGACACACACGTTTCTGTATCGCATCGTGTCTGACTATCAAGGGTCGTGTGTTCGAATCCCCGCCCGGCCACAGTCTGCATGGTGATTGGTATACGACTTTGCATCTCATTGTCACTCGTCTCATACAGCTGATTCAAGTGGGAAAGTTATCAATTACTTGCGGAAATGGATGTGCTTGAGTACTGGTTAACTCTCAGAAAAGAGTGGTTAGGTCAACTGATCGTCTGTTAGCCCTCGATAGTATAACATGACTCTTACTATTCAAATAAACACATTCTAACTATCGTGTAGGTTGTTACATCATTATTATTTGTTGTTGTAGGTTTACGTTTGTATCTTTGAAACATACGTTTGCGTCTTTAGTCGTTGCAAACACAATATCTGTGTTTAAATGTATTTAACGTATTCAGAAAATGCTTAAACAGTACATTAAAAATGTCAATATGTCAACAAAATATGACAGTGGCGTGATAAAGTGACCATATAGTTGACCTGTAAAACACTGTCCGAAACATATGTATGCATGATAAATGACTCACACGTAACCGGGGAACTGAAACGCGCCTACGCCAAATAAATGCTCCTATGCTTTTATAATTAATGGGAAATACTGATGTTACAACTATTTAATAAGTTGATGAATAAATCAATATAATTTTATGCACATCAATATGTCGAGTGGTAGCTTTAATAACTCGAGAAAAGAGCGTAAATCTGCGTCGTTGCCGGGACTTATAATTGTGTGATAAAAAGTCGTTATACTCAAAGAAGCGACCGCACTTGCAGTGAAACTTTATTAAAGAGCTACAGTGTGCGAAATGTTAATACATCTATGCTCATTGGACATATTAAATATTTATTCATATGAAACAACTTTTAAGATAATTTATGGAAGGAAGCCAACAATAAACGAACACGTCACACGTGCAAATAGCTAACGTCCATTTTGACAACATTCAAAATGTCGGGTTTTCACTGATTAGGTATCATAATAGTAATACTTTAATGAAAATAGAACTAAACATAAGTTACTTATAGCTAGGGCATATACCTTTATATATATATATAAGTTACTTATAGCTAGAACATATACCTATATATATATATATATAAGTTACTTATAGCTAGAACATATACCTATAGATATATATAAGTTACTTATAGCTAGATAATATACCTATATATATATATATATATATATAAGTTACTTATAGCTAGAACATATACCTATATATATAAGATATATAAGTTACTTATAGCTAGATAATATAACTATAGATATAAGATATATAAGTTACTTATAGCTAGAACATATACCTATAGATATATATATTTATATATAAGTTACTTATAGCTAGAACATATACCTATATATATATAAGATATATAAGTTACTTATAGCTAGATAATATAACTATATACGTTACTTTTAGATAGGTAAAATAACTATATATAAGTTACTTATAGCTAGATAGTAAAACTAAATATAAATTACTTATAGCTAGATAATATAACTATTTATAAGTTACTTTTAGCTAGATGATATAACTACATATAAGTTACTTATAGCTAGATAAAACAACTATAAATACGTTACTTATAGCTAGATAATTTAACTATATATAAGTTACTTATAGCTAGATAATTTACTATATATAAGTTACTGATAGCTAGATGATATAACTATATATAAGTTACTTTCAGCTAAATAAAACAACTATAAATAAGCCGATTACTTATAGCTAGATAATATAACTATATATAAGTTACTTATAGCTAGATAATTTACTATATATAAGTTACTTATAGCTAGATAATATAACTATATATAAGTTACTTATAGCTAGATGAAACAACTATAAATAAGTTACTTATAGCTAGATAATATAACTATATATAAGTTACTTATAGCTAGATAATTTACTACATATAAGTTACTGATAGCTAGATAATATAACTAAATATAAGTTACTTATATTGAGTTAATTTACTATATATAAGTTACTGATAGCTAGATAATATAACTAAATATAAGTAACTTATAGCTAGATAATAGAACTATATATAAGTTACTGATAGCTAGATAATAGAACTATATATACTTAGTATGTTACATATAGTTTGATAATAGAACTATATAAATTACTTTAGCTAGATAATACGTCGATTGAAACAGTGTTATGAAAAATAATTTTTCGTAGTAACTAGATGAGGTTACAGTGTGACTTTAAGATGGACTGTCAACTATATATCTAATATAATTAAAATTGTATTATACAAACGCGTTGCATATTAAACTTTTAATTGTATATATCATAAAACACTAAGAATGTAACACTTACTGCTGACACCATTTTGACAGCTGGACAATTTAGCATGTGTACGTTATTAATGCTGCCCTGTTTGTTTAATTAATTGTTGTGTCGTTTTATAAGCATACGCGCACGTCTCCTCATAATATATACCATTCTTATTCGCCATTATGGGCATCCGTTTATACCCAGTGTTTAATTACTTATTGGCACAGATATCATGCAGTTTGGTAATTTAAAAAAAGTGTGCACGTGACCCCTAAAACTGAAACTTGTCGTAATCGCTGGATGTAATCAGTATACCTAGTAAAATACACGTGTAGACAGCTTAATTGTATGTTAACTCATTTATTGATAAAATACCAGATTCCTGCAGTTTGATTTATAATGCACTCGTAGAAATCAGAACGAACAGTAAACAGAAATCGGACTACATCGATGATATTTCTCCATTACAAACAGTACACGATAACTACAGTTATCAATGTATTCATAACATCTCCAACCAACTAATGTATTTACAAAAATATACAGAAAATATCATACTGCAACGTGACAATGTTTTTCTCTAATTCGTTATACACAACACACAACAAACAGGCAGCGTTTATTAAGATACTCTCTAATTTTTTAGGAAAATGTAATAAAAAGACGACTCTCAACCAGTGTTACATATATATTAAAAAATCAACGCTGTTGGGTCATCAATTAATATGCCTTCTGTGATTGTATGTGAAAACACATACTTGCTGGTGTAAGTGTATACATACTATGTTGACAAAGCTGCTAATTGCATGAAGTCAGAGATGACACAAACCAAGAAGAAACAAAACAAAACAGGACATTCTTCTCACCAGAAAGACACTTTGGCATGATGTATGACATATGCGAAGCTAAAGTTGTACTACATCAAAGAACCTTTGAAACAAAATGTCTGACTATATGGCTGGATAAATGATAAAATTAGATCAAACATTTTGATGCCATTTTCAAAAATGTTCTTTCAAGTATAAATTTAGTATGTCGGCTCTCAAACAATTCCACGTAAATCAGTTGCAGCAAAACACCAAAGACTGTATTTAGTATTTCAGAATTGAAAGGACACATTTATATATGTTAATTTTAGAAGAATGGGACTAGCTGGGAAGCCTGGAATGGAAAGTTATTGTACTGTTCAGTTTTGATATCAAGATTTCAAGAGATATTGCGAAAACACATTCTAAAAGAAGACATTTGATTTATTATATAAGAACACGGTGTATGTGTGTGTGAGGGCGGCGTGGGGGTGGGGGTGGGGGTGGGGGTGGGGGTGGGGGAGGGTAATTCCATGTGTTCCAAATGAAACCTTTTAGTACATTACGGTTCTAAATATCTTAGAGTTTGATTTTATTGGTAGAAAATGTTTTGCTATTAAATAAATATTTTAGAAAATAGGGTTGTATGATGTGAAACTTTAATTTATATTCATGTACAACAAATGTCAGTGACGATTTCGTGAAAGAATAGTCATTAAACAGTTCGATGGTATTAAGTTAAAACTTGGATATTTATCTTTGGTTGGTTACAGTAAACTTTCAATAAATTATGAAGCAATATGTAATGAAAACAACAAAGAAACATGTTGCATTTTCGTCCCGATTTACCTCAAATAATCATAAATCTACTCGCTAGATCTGGGAGGGGTAATTCAACATGCCCCTGGCAATTACAAAGTTTTAGTATATACAGGATCCTAATAATATCAATTAGTTATTTTATTGTTGAACATTTTATTATTATGGAGAATAAACTATTTCAGGAAACACAAACAAGTGTAAAACAATAAATTGTACACTTGTGTCAGTGACATCCATACTCAGAGAATAAATATTTTTCAAATAAAACCAAAACAAAGCTCTCTCTTTGTGTTATTGCTGTAGTTTTATGTTTTGCAGAAATCTTTATAAAAATGAAAAATCAGCATAGAAGCATTATGTTGCAATTGTGTCCGCTTGAAACTAAAACGATTACAGATTTACTCTATAAAGTAGGTGGATGGGGTAATTTCACATACTCAAACGACACATTTACAATACATTAAGGCTCCAAATAATCTAAAATAGATTATTTGTGTAAAAGAAACTTACTGTTACAACACATGCATCATAAAAAACAGTATTAGAAGAAAAACAGTGGTTTTTACACAACTAGGGTCAGTGATGACCTTTTCAAAGTTTAACATTTTTTTTCAGTGAGGTGGCATGTTTGAACTAATAAAAAAACTTTTCCTATTTTTCGAGTGCGGCGAACTTTTGATATGTTTTACTGCAATATATATATTACTACAAATAACATTTTAAGAACATTATGCTGCAATATATCTAACTTGACCTAAATACTGGACCGCTTAAATAGGTAGGTGGGGTAATTTCACATGCTCAAATGGCCCATTTTTAATACATTGAGGCTTCAAATAATCTAAATTGTGTTATTTTTGTGATAAGGAACTATTGTTACAACATACACATCATAAAAAATAACAGTATTAATTGTAAAACAGTGAACTATAACCAACTAGTGACGGTGATGACTTTTTCAAAGCTTAACATTTATCAGTTAGGTGGTATGTTTGAACTCATGAAAATAAGCTTTCCTATTGTTCAATTGCGGCAGACTTTTGATATCATTTTTCTGCAATATATTGAAATAAACAGAGCAGTTAAGAAACATTCCGTTGCAAGTTTATCTAATTTAAACTTAAATAGTTTTAGATTGACTCATGAAAATAGGTGGGTGGGGTAATTTCACATGTTTCTGATAACAAAGTTTATAGTTGTATTTTTTGTATCACAGGAAATAACATTATTAGAGGCAAAACGTTCAATTAAACACAACTAGTGTTAGTGGTGACCTTTTCAAAGCTTAAACATATTTTTTCGTTAGTTGGTGTGTTTAAACGTATAAAAATAAGCTTTCCCATCGTCCGATTGCGGTCAACTTTTGATATGTTTTGCAGCAATATATATATAGATACAAAAAAAACAGCTTAGAAACATTATGTTGCAATTTTGTCCGGGTTGGCCTAAAATAACCGTAGATTGACCTGACTATTCCTGGAAACTGGCTCAACCTCATATTAGCAAGCATTACGCGATAATTTTAGGAAACCAGACATTGAACATATTTGCTGTTAAACTTTAAGGTGCGGAACGCAGCCCAGTGTTTATGTGTTTAATTAATGATCCATGTTCATGATATTGTGTAACGACGGCGTATATAAAATTAAAGCAATAACCGCAGTAACCGTTGTAATTTAAATACATTTTGTCATCACGATAAAACAGAATGTATACATGTGCTAATGTGCCTATACCCTTCCAGCAATGTCAAAAAGCCCATATCAGACTTGTAAGTGCACTGCACCATCATGATAAACAGTTTTTGTTTTAAATTCGAGACTCTTGTAATAATGTTTGTACCACGACAGACGGTATTAAACATAAAGCACACACATTTAAATGTCTGATCAAAGCCGATGTCGTGGTACGGTTATCACCGACACTGTAAACAAAAGATAAGTGACGTGTAAAATGCATCCAATAATCATATTGTTATTTTGAACTTAAATAGTTTCAGTTAAACCTGCAGTATGTAATAAAAAATATATATTAATAACATCTTTAATTGAACAATAGCAGGACCCATCCAGTATTTTATACGCGTGCCTTATATATATATTTATATATATATAAAAAAAAACGCATTCAAAGTATTATGTCAAAACAATTTTGTTTTGTAATACATATGTCATTGTCCACCTCATGTATTTAGACAGTGAATGCTTAGTGTATTTAGGTTTGATTTGGAACACGTATGTGTTCAACAGTTGCCGATATTTTAACGATATTTTAACGATATCTTAACGATATGTTTTCAGTCAGCATTGTGTTGCGTTTTGTTATTTTCAAACGTCCTTCAATCAGCGTAAATAAAACGCATTTGCTATATTGAGTTTCAGGAAGATAAATATTGGAGACGAGGATACTTCAGGTTTATTCAAAATATAAATGAGAAACTCAGATAATATAGGTATATTTAGGGGATACAATTCAAATTGAAAGGACGCAAAAACACGTTAGCTCAGGCGAATGAACATTACTAAAAGGTATTACCCCAGCACCCCCACACTCACACCACCAACACTCCAACACTCCTCACCCACCCCACAAAACAACTGTTACTATATAAGACTAGTAATTCTATGGCCTTTATTACATATACAATGTATTAATATCTCATTCTTATCGAACTTGTCCTTAACCTCGTACATTTCATCATAATAATTACCTATAAATTAGCATGCATAACTGAGTAAGGCAATAATGGCTGTACACGTGCATTGTGCAGTCTTATATCACAAGTACTGCAGTGTCATATCCATCAATCAAAGATGCATTTATGTAGGTTGTTATGTGAAGTTTATGAGAGTCAGACAAATTATTACGTGTACTTTGTAGTAAATTAATTAAACATTTACGAATAGCTGTTACGTGGCAAATTGAAGAACGGCCTTCGATATTCAAGTTTAATCTTTTCAATATTAATCTTGACACGTGACTCTTACCTTATTCATCTCGAATACTGAAGAGTTATAAAGCGGTGTTGTAGTGTAGTGGATAGAGAGTTGGCGGCTCTAACCAATGGCCTAAATTAGTATAAGAAGTGAGAGGAAAAACAAACACGAACGCGTATACTTAAGGGAAAAAAACGAACATTAAACCCTCTATGGTCCACCGGCACGTTCACGTTGGAGCGAGGGCACGTGGTACCCGCACCGTCTTGTGCGCTGGCTGTATACTGCATCGACGTTTTGTCCACTCCATTGACGGTTGCCAGTCTTACTCTCCACCGACACCGATGACAGATGAACGGACCCCAGGGACAATGTTCTGGGTGCGGCCCTAGAGAGGAACGCAGTAGGGGGTGTTTGTCCTATCAGTACCTGGAGGATGAACGCGCTCCCAGCAACATCAACAATACGGTCAAACCAGTACCGCCGCAGCGACAACTGTACAATATCATCTTAACGCACCACACGACCATAGCAGACCATCAACACACATCACAGGTTACACTTTATAGTGCCAACCCGGGGTTTCCCAGGGACAATTTGGCG